>JADNRZ010000029.1:0-484071 GCA_015501605.1 Panaeolus papilionaceus | reverse complement strand
GACAATGATGAAGATTATGAACTTGTCCCACATACTGGGATCAAAACTCCGCCATATGTTCCACCCATCACCCTAATCCCCACCCCCATCCTCTCAGCCCTAAATTGCGTCAAAAAATTCGAACTCCTTTCTCAAAACCCTCCTGATTCGCGCTCCAACCACTGTCTTGTGCTTTACCCGCTCCTATCTCAGCGCATATATGCTGTAACCTCACCGTTGTGGCGGAGTCGGTGATGATGCTGAAAAGGTGGTGGAGTCATGAGGACGCAGGAAGGAATGTGATGTGGAGGGAGAAAGGATATGTTAGAGGAGTGGACGGGAGGCGCATGGGCGAGGTTCGGGGTGGAATTCGTTGGATGGGTTGATAGTGAAGCACACGGTTTGACATGAGGGGGGACATAACGAGGTATGGGTTGAAGTACTGTGGTGGGTGATACATTTGAGAGAGAGCGGATGGAATGGAATAATCTGAAAGAAACCATGAAGTTGCGGCAAATCATAAAGCCATGCGAGCGAATCTACGGTGCGTCGTGTGTCTGCTGTCATTTTTTAAAAATTATGAGACAACTCATTTATGTTATCCATTTAGGTGGTGCCGTTGGTATCCAGTACGCCTACATCCCTGACAAGGAGCAGTGCGACTGGATTCTTGAACGTATCGAGCCGCCCAAGCCATGGAACTACACTGTCGACGAGAAGTAAATGATTCTTGATCGACTCATCTGGTCAAAATCTTTTGAAAACTTCATCGTCAGCAAGTACCCCAACAAGAAGCGTTTCGGTCTGGGACAACGTTGAAGCCGTCAATTTTGTCTGCCAGCTTGTGGCAGATTACCGGGCCAAATATAAGAAGGATGTCGTCATCGATATTGTGTGCTACCGACGCTACGGCCACAACAAGACCGATCAGCCGAGCTTCACCCAGCCCCGCATGTACGAGGCTATCAAGAAGCAGCCCACTCCTCTAACTCAATACACCAAATTCCTCGTCGGCCGTGGTACATTTACCGAGAAGGATATTGAGGAGCACAAGAAATGGGTGTGGGGCATGATGGAGAAGGCTGCCGCTGCTGCAAAGGACTACGTCCCCACCAGCAAGGAGTGGCTCTCGGCTGCCTGGCAGGGCTTCCCTTCACCCAAACAGCTCGCTGAGCGCACCCTTCCCTCGCGTGCCACCGGAACCGACAGTGATACCCTCAAACGTGTTGGCAAGGCTATCTCATCATACCCCACCGACTTCACCCCTCACCGCAACCTGGCTCGCATTCTCACCGCCCGTGGCAAAACCGTCGAGGAGGGTACCAATATCGACTGGTCTACCGCCGAAGCTCTTGCATTCGGTTCTCTCGCCCTCGAGAGGATCCATGTCCGCGTGTCGGGTCAAGACGTCGAGCGCGGTACTTTCTCCCAACATCACGCCGTCATCTATGACCAAGTCAACGAGGCTCAGTACATCCCTCTCAACGATCTCGGCTCCAGCCAGGCCCGATTTGTTGTTTGTAACTCGTCTTTGTCAGAGTTTGGCACTCTCGGATTCGAGCTTGGGTACTCGCTCGTCTCCCCCGACTCGTTGACTATCTGGGAAGCCCAGTTCAGTGACTTTGCCAACAATGCCCAGTGCATCATTGATCAGTTCATCGCTGCCGGCGAGAGGAAGTGGTTGCAGAGGACTGGGTTGGTCGTGTCTCTCCCTCATGGATACGACGGTCAGGGACCTGAGCATTCAAGCGGTCGCATTGAGTGATTCCTCCAGCTTTGCGATGATCACCCCAATGTGTTCCCTTCACCTGAGAAGATCGAGCGCCAGCACCAGGATTGTAACATGCAGGTTGTCTACCCCACGTATGTTTCATTTTTTAATAATCCCTTCTCTTTTCTCCGACGTTGATCTGGGTATTTTTGAACAGCACCCCTTCCAATATCTTCCATGTCCTCTGTCGTCAGATTCACCGAGACTTCTGCAAGCCTGTAACTAATAATAATTCACTCATGCACATGACCACAATACTCACTCACCTTCCTTTTCTTCACAGCTCGTCCTCTTTTTCTCCAAGTCCCTCCTCCGCCACCCCAAGGCCCGATCCAACCTCGACGAAATGGTTGGTGAAACTCAGTTCCAACGCTATCTCCCCAAGCTGCACAACGCTGAATCCAACCTCATCGCCCCGGAGGAAATCAAGTGCCATATTTTGTGCACTGATCAGGTATATTATACCCTCCTTCAGGCGCGCGAAGAGTGTGGTATCAAGGATATTGCCATCAGCAGGATTGAGCAGATCTTGCCTTTCCCTTATGACATGGTATGTCCTTTATCTTGCTTTACCATCATTGTCATCATCGTGCATCACTAACTCCTCTCCACAGATCACGCCTCACCTTGATAAATACCCCAATGCCAGTCTGCTCTGGTGTCAGGAGGAGCTGCTTAACAATGGTGCATGGAGCTATGTTGGCCCACATATCTACACTGCTGCCAGCCAGACTGCTCATCACCATGGCAAGTTCCTGTTGTACACCAGCTGCAAGCCAACAAGCTCTGTCACAACAGGAAGCAAGACTCAGCATAAGAAGAAGATTGAGGCATTCATCAATGCTGCTTTCGATCTTTCAAATTAAGTGTATCTTTTTATCAATATTCGTTATATGTCAATGAGCATGGTCTGAGAAAGTTTTGCTGTTCTGAGAGTTATGTTGAGGTTATGAGTTCCTGTTTCTCTGCATCAGCAATTTCCGATTTTGGGTTGTAGCATAGCCACTGATGGCTGTAGCATGCATCATGGCAACAGTAGCGACTGTAGCATCCATGATGGCAGTGGTAGCAACGACTAGCAAGTTAGTGCTCTGTAGCACTACATGCATTACCTCCCCCTCTGTGTACTGCTACCTACCATGGTATGGTAATTATGTAGCTATAGGGAGTGCCCTCTCTTAAAGTCATGCCAGAAATTACTTATATTATTAAAAACCAATGTCAACTAGGTGCTAGACTACAAATAATTGTATATAACAGAATAGTAGTGAATTTCAAGACCAATAAGTTGGACTTGTCATTTTTTTTTGAAGTCCATTGTCCGCTTTGGTGAAACATATGAGATGGGAAAATGCTGATTAATCAAAACACGAACCAAAATGATTCCAAAATAAGCAATTTTGATTGCACTCTCTTCTTTCCTCAACTATCATCTTCGTCCACATCTACCATATTTCCCCATCCCACAGGTGCTTTAATGGTTCTATATATATATATTTAAGAGACCTGGTAAGTGTTTATTATTATGGAACCAAGTGGCTGACTACTATATTATAGGATGTTATCGCTGCTTTAGCAGTAGATTTTACCTGCACTTTAACATATTTTGGTGAGATTCCTTTTATTTATTTTCTTTCTTTTTCTATTTATGACATTCTTCTATTACTTCTATTATTATAGGTGCTTTATTATGTCTGTTTGAGCATAGGAGACGGGTTTTCATAGGTATGTGAATGTTATGGGTACGACTTCCGGACTTTCTCACACTCTGCTTTGATGTCTTTTCTAGTTCTTCGTCATCATGACCTTCCTCTACATGTCATATATAACCCTTGGTGAGTTCTATTTTATTTATTGTTATACTGTACTTCATTAATATATTTATTTAGAGCATAAATTCTTGACCTTTATTATCGCTTATTGCCATTCTTGCTATTCTCTTGGTTATCTCTGTATTTAGGGAAAGTCAAGGGTACAGGTGACTTGGACAGGTTATAGGTTGGGTTGGGCGCAGGTACGGGTGTGGGTCAGCCTTGGTGTACCTGTGAGCTTCAAAACAGGCCTAAGAGCGCCCAAAATGGCCCAGAATTGGGCAAGATATGCTCAAAATGCGAAGCCTTTCGTATTTTGAGCATATCTAGCCCAATTCTGGGCCGTTTTTGACATTCTTGGACTTGTTTTGCATGGAAAACCCGCAGGTACACAGGTAGGGTATGCCACAGGTCCAGGACGTTCCCTATCTGTATTGTATGCGGTATTACTTGTGTATTAGTTAGGTTTTGAATGATATATTAATTTTTGTTTTACAATCTTATGAGTGATTTCATGCGTTATATGTGCTATTTAGAAGGGCAATTTGTATATGTAGTGGTCTACCTATGTAGCAGTCTGTAGTGCTCTGTAGCACCTGTAGCAGTCTGTAGCATCATGTAGCAACAAGGGGGCGCTACAGAGCACTACTGACCCTAATGGGGAAACTCCATAAGGGGTACCCTTTGCTACAGCACTACAGTGCTACGGAGCACTACGGAGCACTCCGGAGCCAACCCAGATATTGCTGATGTGTCACTGTCTGTTGCCTTAATAAGGTGTCTATGTCAAATAAAAATAAAAATAATGGACTGGTATATTTGCTGTCCTTACTTACACTGTAGTCTGCTTTATTGTCACTCCACTCTGTTATCTGCACATTCTCTTTGCCCTCATATCCCACATAATATAGCATCACCCTTGAATTTTTATCTTTTTAATAACATGTTTGACTCTGTTGATGTTGCCTTGCAATAACATATACTGTCAATGCTCACTGGTATGTTACTATACAATTTCACAATGGACAGGGAAGGAGTACAAGGAGATGCAACAGATATTTGTGAGCATGAAGGCAGGAGCTGTAAATGATAATGTACTCACCCTCATCCAAGCTGTTGTTGACTTCATTTTCTATGCCCAACTCCAGGTTCACACCACAACAAATCTTTCAGCTCTTGAGGCCTCACTGGCTTTATTCCACAAAAACAAGCACCTTCTGGTTCAAATGGGTGTTCATCAGCACTTCAATATCCCAAAACTGCACAATATCAAACATTACATGGATGCTATTTGCCAGTTGGGAAGCCCTGATGGCTACAACACTGAATTTCCAGAATGCCTCCATATCAATTTGGCGAAAAATGCTTATGATGCAATGAATAAATGCAACTATACAGAGCAGATGATGATATGGCTACAGAGACAAGAGGCAATTGCTTTGTGAAAAGCCTATATCTTTTGGCAATGTCCAGAGGATGGTAAGGATGATGGGAAAGATGAACATTTGGATAGCAACAATAATGAAGTTCAACACACACATCACATGATCAAATCAACTCTCAGATGACAGATCAAAACAAGCCATGCTCAACTCAGTCAATTCACCCATCTACTCCCTCACCCTTGATCTCTTCCTCCCCTAGTTCTTCCTGCTACCTAGTTGCATGACAGCCACCATTACCAAACACATCGATTCCTATGCTCTGGACAAGTCATGGAGCAGTTGACTTCATACCTGCCCTTTCAGCTTTCCTCAAAACATGCTTCTACAACCCCATGATTCAACGTCTACAAACAAGTTATGATAACTCTCAACCACAATCTTACATGGCTAGTACTGTACCATTTTGAATTATTTGGCAGGGGGGGGGACATGTGACCACAATGTCGGATTTTTTAACTTGTCATCACCAACTGGGACCTGTGACCAACTGCAAAATTCAGCATCTCATAGAGATGGATGTAGTGGGCTGTAGCCAATCTCTGCTATAATTCCTCCTGTTTTATAGGACAGAAAGATAATGCTTCTTCAGACAACAAAGCTTTCGTAATTGTGGTTAATCAATTTTAGATAATATTTCTAGGTATTTATGCTAATTAAAATGCTGATTTTAGCTTAATCTAATTATGGCTTTGTCCCACCTGGCCATCTGGCCTGTGACACTGGGACAACAACCAATTTCGGCATTGTCATAAAGGTCTGGGACCTGTGACTGCCAAATAATTTGAAATGGTACAGTAACCATATTAACAAGAGCAAAATCTATGCTTCACCTGGATGTGCAGCTGTTGGAAGGAAACTGTAAGGGCACCTCAGACACACACAAGTCCTGGGAGAGATCCAAAGAGAAAGAGGTAAAGGATCAAACCCAGATGAAACAGCTATTTAAGTAATGAGCTGGCCACCTAGTGAGGCATCAGGAAAAGGCACTTCAAGTAAGGCAGGACACAAGTTTACTCACAGGTGATCCGGATCTGTACCCGTGAGTTTTTTATTTTCAAAATCCAAACCTGGATCTGCGGGTCAAAATTCCCACAAGTACCTGGATCTGCAAGTATTGACCTGCAGGTCCCCGCAGGTCAACAGTTCATAACTATTTATTAAATATATTCACAAAATAATATATTATTTATTTTAAATATATTTTAAAACAATTTTTAGCACTAAATAAGATAAAATATTTTTTCAAAATAGTAAATATGTTTGATATATTGCAGGTGACCAGGGGTGCACAGGTACCTGCAAGTCAGCAAAGTTTCCAAAATCCAAACTTGGACTTTGAGAGAACCGTGGGAACGGGTACCCAGATCTGCAAGTCATCATACTCACAGGTATTCCCATGAGTCAACTTGCAGGTACCTGTGAGTATGCAAGACTTGTGTCCAGCCTTAACTTTGAGTGTGGAGACTTTGGAAAGCCTCCTGGAGACTCCTGGAGACTCCAAAAGAACAAAACCTAACAAAGATACCTGGAGTCTTCTGAGAGTCTTAGAGGTTCTAAGTCCTATTTTGAAACAGCTTTCCGAAGACTTTGGAAAGTCTCCAGGAGCTTTCTGATAGGCTTTGCAGTATTTCTGAAAGTCTTGTAATTTGCATAGCAGCCTTCATTTTTCTTCTCAATTCCAAGTCCAACATGTAATATGAAAGATCAAAAAGCATGTATTGCACCTGAGAACCTATGACATATAACTAGCTTACAGTAGACTATTTTTATGAGTAGACATAAAGAGTGAAACCAGAATATGAAATGTGTACAGGAGAATGAAAATGGTAAAAAAAGCGGACTAATAAGAATGAAGGAGAGAAAGGAGGATGAAGCCAGAATGACATGGTAGGAAAGTTAGCCAGGGAGAGAGAATAATATAAGAAATAAATAGTAGAAATAATAGTGCAGGAGCTAAGGAGCAAGATAGTGACATTGATGACATGGCAGTGGACACAGTCAAAGAGATAGTGAATAATTTAAAAAGGGAGAAAAAGCGGACATGTGAGTCTGTTCCACAGTCACCAACCCCCAAAATGAACCTTGAGACAAGAGAAAAACTAAGGAACAAGAGGAGGAGGAAGTAATAGCAGCAAGAGAGGACAGGCATGAGCAGTACATGGTGGACAGAAAATATATAAAAAAGCGGACTAAAATGTAGGGAAAAAGAGGAAGAGGGGTCAGACATAGGTGGAAGGGTTGTACAGGTAACACATGCAGAAGAAAAGAGGAGTGGTCAGAGAATAAAAGAGGGAAAAGGTCAAAAAAAGCGGACAAGAGGGGAGCAATGGAGAGGAATCAACCAGCAGAAAGATAGTCAACAGCAAAAAAACCTCAAAAAAGCGGAATAGACTCACCAATAACCTTATACCATCCCATCCCATCCCTCCCAACAGATGAATAAAGAGGAAACCATGAAATGTGGTGAATGCAGAAGTGGGGATGGTGGTGGAAGGGAAGAAAGAAGTGATGATGTGGCAGTCAATGGCATGCTCCGATGTTTCAGCCGGAGCGCGGGAAAATGGACTTCGACACTTTCAGAAATCTGCTTTCAAGCTCATTTATTTAATTGTGACGCTTGCATTGCACCTAAAATTATGATTTATATATCAAAATAAAGCTAAAAATGAGTAGAGTTCGACTCAATTTAGAGCGCTTATGTGCGGTCATTTTATCGGCCAGATATTGCAAAATATGGTTTGACAAAACACTATAGCCGCTATTTTGGGAGGGTAAAAGCGCGCACAGGAGCGCTGTAAATATATTTGGAATCTACTCATTTTTAGCTTTATTTTGATATATAAATCATAATTTTAGGTCCAGTACAAGGGGTGCAACTGAAAATGCTGTTGATTTTAAATACTTGATCTGACTTTAACTGTATTTATTCAATTGTGACACTTATACTGCACCTAAAATTATGATTTATATACCAAAATAAAGCTAAAATAAAATAGAATCTAACTGTATTTATGGCGCCCTTGTGCAGTTAATTCTTAGGCTGAGATATGGCAAAATACATCTTCTTAAAACACTATAATTACCATTTTGGGAAAATAAAAAAGCGCACAAAAGCGCTGTAAATGTAGTTGGATTCCACTCATTTTTAGCTTTATTCTGATATATAAATCATAATTTTAAGTGCAGTGTAAGAGATGCTACTAAATATACTGTTCAAGTTAAATACTTTGAAATGCACAAGTCCATTTTCCCACACTCCGACCTTTTGGCTCTTGGCTCATGTTTATTTACACCACACTGGTATTTGGAAAGGTAGAGTTCTCAGAATAATGTGAATTAGACTCAGTATCTCAATATGTATCAAATGGATACAGAAGATTTTGCGAAATTGTTAGTAAGCTTTTGAAAGATTTCCAAAAGACTCTGGAAGACTTTTGAAGCTTTGGAAAGGTGTTAAAGTCTCCTGGAGATACCTGAAAGATGTAAAAGACTTCCAGAGATATTGGAAAGATATAAAAGACTCCAGAAAGATGTAAAAGACTCCCAGAGGTACTGTACCATTTTAAATTGTTTGTCAGGGGGTGTGACCAGTGACCTCCTTGACGAACTTTGTCCCTGTCAACAGGGGCTGGGACCTGTGACCCAGACCAAATTTCAGCATAAGCCAAATTTCGTCAGGGCATATCCCAGCTTGAACATCATTAATATTACAACGTCCCTTTACTTCCTCATGTAGAGCGGATTTTAACATATGTGTGGTCTCTATAATTTTGGACGATTTATCATGATTTTTTTAAGGTTTTATACATATGTTTTTGCATTGGTCAGTCATGGCTGACACATTGCCTTGTGATCTGGGACATGGTACAAAGTTCATTGCCATCAGAAGGGCTTGTGACCTGTGACTGATGAACAATTTAAAATGGTACAGTACTAGAAAGTCACCAGTTCCCAAGTGCCTTTTCGTGATGTTGGGGTAGCTAGTTCTTTTGTTATGATAGCTCAATGGGCACTTGCAGTTAAGGCCTTTGAGCTTGTCTGGGTCAAGTTCAGAAGAAGGTCATTGTGTGTCAGAGTTCAAGTATTGTTCTAAGATTGCCACTGTGTACACATGCTATGCTGGTATTGTCTTAGAAGAGAGCAAGTAGAATAAGATCATCATAGAAGGTTGTTGTTCTATTCAAAGTTAAAGAACTAGCTAAAGAACAAGGGTATAAACTACAGGGTTTATATAGCTATCTAAGAGGCTGTGCATGTAAGCACCAAGTAGATAAGGTGTGAAGTCTGTGAATAAGAGTAAGAGTCATAGTGGAGTAAGCATGAGAATACAATAAGGAATGAGTCATAAGTGTGAGAGAGATGAGTAAGAAAGTGAGTCATAGATAGGAGATAAGAGTGGAGCAACAGCAGGAATGAAGGTGGGGTCATGGAGATGGAAGTGGATGAAGATAGAGAGATAAGATGAAATACAAGTACAAAGAGAGATGATAGTACACAATGATAAGATGAAAAGAGGTGTTGGTCCAGATAAGATAAGGAAAAGGTAGGAGGGGAAAGAGATGATGTAACAGGACACCCAGAGGATTTTATGGATTTATTTCCAGGTAAGTTTGATCAGATGTTGAGTTAGTTGCCTCATTGACAAAATGCACTTGTACAGGTGTAATCAAGGATATCAGATGTCTAGATTAAATTTTTAATATAAGACATTGAAATCACCTCACTATATTTCATTCTTAGACATAATTTCAGTATGATGACAAATTATATAAGTTTGCAGGTCATCCACCAGACAAGCTGATTGTTTTAGAAGTTCAGATCCCCTTTGATCTCAACCATCATCCTAATGTCTCTCAGCATCAATAGCATCAGAAGTTCTCACTCTCCCTGGAGTACCCTAGAGACTCCCTAGGGAGTCTGCATGTTTTACATATTTCTCTAGGGAGTCCCTAGGGAGTCTGTACGGAGTCTCCAGGGAGTTTGTACAGAGTCCCTGGAGACTCTGTACAAACTCTGTAGCTTAGAGAAATAGAACAAATAAAATTTTTATTTATTAATTTTGTAGTCTACGTACAGCAGAGAACGTATCTACAGAGAGCTGAACTACGTACCTTTCGTAGGCAGCTAGCGTCCACGCCAGTTGCGTTGCGTTGCATCCCCCTTCTCCTCGTCGCGTCGTGTCAAGTCCCCCCTGCTTGTCGTGACACGTCCTCCCCCTTCTCCACGTCGCGTCACGTCCCCCCTCCCCGTCGTCGCGTGTCCCTCTGTGTTGTCTGGTTGCGTGTCCTTGTCGTGTCTTCCCAACCTCTTCCTCGCGTCTCCCCCTCTCTGGTCGTCGTGTTTGGTCCCTCCGTCTGGTGTCCTCCTTGTCTTTGCATCGTGTCTCCCTATCCTACTCCCCTCCCCTCCCTCTCCTGCTCCTCGCTGCGCAGGGTCTCTCTCTCTCCCTCCTCCCGTCGTCGTGTTTCACCTCCCTTCCCTTCCGCGTCTCGTCTTGTCTCCCCACTCCCTCTCCTGGCCTGCTCGGCTCCTCCCCTCTGCTCCCCCTCCACTCCTCTCGTCTTCCCTCCCCGATGCCCGTCTTTCCCACCTCAACCCTCCCCATCGTCATCGTCATCGTCGTTCATCGTCATGAGCCATGGTCGTGGTGGGTTGTGGTTGTGGTTGTGGTTGTGGTTGTGGTTGTGGTCGTGGATTGCAGTGGTGGTGGGTCGTGGTGGTTTGCGGGTCTTGATCGTGGTGGGTCGTGGTGGGTCACGGGGTTATGCGCTTGTGACGTGGCACGATGTGGTGGTGGTGGTAGTTGGTGAGAAAGGAGTGGTGGTGATGGCTGGCACGACAGCCATGTCAGCTAGATTTCTATATCAAATTTGCCAACTGGCAAACTAGGCTCATGCATCACAGCTGCCAGTTGGCAAAGTTTGCCAGAGGGTTTTTTCTGCCTGCAAACCAGCTAGATAGGTGTGCCAACATATTGATAGGGTTTGGGGTGGGGTAGGGGGATATCATAGGGGGTATAGGGATAGATATAGGTGATTTTCCGGGGGTAGGAGGATGGGTAGGGGTGTTGGGGATAGGGGGGGAGGATGGGGGGATACTGGATAGGGGCTGATGGCTTATCTGGCTGGGTGGGGGTTGGGCAAATGTTGTCGGATAGATATGATATGGGTATGGGGGTGTAGAGAAAAAAATCAGGATCCCGGAATGGGTATTTTCGGGGTGGGGGGATGAGTGGTTGGCGAGCAATTAAGGAAATACACTCTCAGAGCCGGACACAAATCAAAATAAATCGAAAAAATAATATAAATCGCGAATAGCGCGTTCATTTCCGCTCCGATTAGGCTGAAATTTTGAACGCAGCCTCCCGCATATGAACCCCATTGATCCTTAAAAAATATTTTTTTACATGGGTCACTAGAAAAGCCCCTATCTTTGGCCAAAATAGTATCCTGCTCCACATTGCACCGCTCTGGGCACTATTTTGGGTGATCTATATATTGTTAGAAAGCTCTTTACAGCCTCTATAAGATCCCACCATCCGATCTGCCAAATTGTACCAGCAACTCAGCAGATCAGGTTCGCTTTTTCCGCTTTTTCAGCCCCTATTCCCCCTACTACAATTATTTCCTCAATATTGCTTCGCTTTTGGCACCATTTGGGGGGATATATATATCATTAGAAAGGTATACACTATATCTATCTATTCATGTGGTCCGATCTTCCAAATGTGGCCACAGAAGCAGCAGATCTGCTCTGGTTATTGTGCATTGATTAAATGAGCCCCTATTTACAAATCAAATCTTCGTCCTGATCAGGAATATTAGTGTGATGTAATTGATCCCATGTAATCTCATCAATCCTCATTAATTAGCTTCGCTTTTTTGGGAAATTGGCATCACTGATCCGCTTTCAGGCACAAATGACATCACACTAATTAATATTCCTCCTCCACCATTATTGCAGCATTTATTCCACCGCTTTTTTTGGCACTTTTATATGGACATATCTATATCAATAGAAAGCTACAGCTGCCTAGTATTTGAATCTGAATTTTATTTATTTATTTTCTTGCAGGAGATTACCCAAAACAGCTCCGCTTTTTTGATAATCAATTGCCCCTATTTATCAATAGCATTATTACTGCTGCATTTTCCACCGCTTTTTTGGCACTTTTTCTGCACACCATATATACCATTAGAAAGCTATAAGTGTCTAGTTTAAGAACCTGCCCTTATATCATCACTATCCTCACTGGGGACTGCACCATTCAATTTCGCTTTTTTGGTAATTAAATTAGCCCCTATCTTTAATTATATTTCTTTGTGCACCATTTGTATTTATTCCCTTTATTATTTTAATTGACATGTATATATCACTAGAAAGCTACAATCGCCTACTTTCAGAATCTGAAAACAGAATGGAAATGTTGTGCTTGTGGAGAGAGTAATTGCATTTCGCATTTTGGGACTAAAGCGTGGGAACACCCCTTGATCCTCCTTCTCCTCCTCCCCCTTCCGCTTTTTTGGCTTCATTCCTCCACTCCCCCTGCACCTATCAACCTGAAACTTGCTACACCTTTATATACACCATATCTATGTCTATATCTCCGCTTATATGCAAATTGAAGAGGTTCCACTCATTCTATTCACCAATTACATATTAAAATACTATGTTTGCACCATATATACATAATAATACATTCTTTTGGCTCCTCTACTGCTCAAAAAACTTTTTAATATTACTCATAACATGTAATAGCATTGAACTTAACACTCAACCGCTTCAAAAGTTCAAGAAACAGAATAGAAAACACTAAATACTACCCCAGGGTATACAGAATAGTAATCTGCCAATATCTTCATGCATACTGACCGCTTCAACATGCTCCAAGCTGTTCTGAGGACGCTTCAATTGTGCCTTCAAAAGTAGCCCACCCCCAAAGGATTCTGAGCAGGTCTCAAAATCGTTCAAATTTCCACTGATAAGCTTATGACAGAGGATCAGAAACAAAATAATTTAATCAAAGCATACAAATGGATGGTGAGACATGATATGTAACGTTCACAAAAGGTTTGAAGTGATTTGGATGATTGTGGAAGGGTAGAGCCTCAGAAAAGCGGTCAGAAGGAGTTTGATGTAGTGGTGATCTTGTGTATTCTTAAAACACCAAGCATCAATTATGGTGGTTGCACACCACTTTGAACCTACAGATAGCTACACTTGTCCAAATCACTTAGAGTTTTTTGCATCGTGTAACCAGTGTTAATATGTTAATTTCCTACCATTTATGAAGTATAAATAATGTTGCTATGGTATGGTAAATTGCAGAATAGTGTATTTTAAGCCCTGCATATATATATGGCTAATATTACAAATGTGGCTCAATATATCAGGTGGTGGGCCGTGTAGAATGTTAAATATGGTGTATATGAACGCTTGGACAATGCTAGAGATGTATATATGGAGTGAAATACTAATGGAAAAAGCCATAGGAGTCCAGACTAACAGAAATGTCCATTTTGCTAATTCTACATGCAATATAGATATATATAATGCACTTTCATTGGATTTCAGATCCCCAGTATGCAATATTGATATACCAATATCATTTACTGGCCTACATCATACGGAAGCATTACATTTTGGTGCGCTTTTTTAGCAATTTAAGTGAATATATATGAATATGCTGATGGAATGCAAGATAGGGTGTATTTTCACTATTGGGTTGGTGAGAGCCATTGAATAATGTTTTTGAGGGGGTTTACAAAGTTTCAGGTTGATAGGTGCAGGGGGAGTGGAGGAATGAAGCCAAAAAAGCGGAAGGGGGAGGAGGAGAAGGAGGATCAAGGGGTGTTCCCACGCTTTAGTCCCAAAATGCGAAATGCAATTACTCTCTCCACAAGCACAACATTTCCATTCTGTTTTCAGATTCTGAAAGTAGGCGATTGTAGCTTTCTAGTGATATATACATGTCAATTAAAATAATAAAGGGAATAAATACAAATGGTGCACAAAGAAATATAATTAAAGATAGGGGCTAATTTAATTACCAAAAAAGCGAAATTGAATGGTGCAGTCCCCAGTGAGGATAGTGATGATATAAGGGCAGGTTCTTAAACTAGACACTTATAGCTTTCTAATGGTATATATGGTGTGCAGAAAAAGTGCCAAAAAAGCGGTGGAAAATGCAGCAGTAATAATGCTATTGATAAATAGGGGCAATTGATTATCAAAAAAGCGGAGCTGTTTTGGGTAATCTCCTGCAAGAAAATAAATAAATAAAATTCAGATTCAAATACTAGGCAGCTGTAGCTTTCTATTGATATAGATATGTCCATATAAAAGTGCCAAAAAAAGCGGTGGAATAAATGCTGCAATAATGGTGGAGGAGGAATATTAATTAGTGTGATGTCATTTGTGCCTGAAAGCGGATCAGTGATGCCAATTTCCCAAAAAAGCGAAGCTAATTAATGAGGATTGATGAGATTACATGGGATCAATTACATCACACTAATATTCCTGATCAGGACGAAGATTTGATTTGTAAATAGGGGCTCATTTAATCAATGCACAATAACCAGAGCAGATCTGCTGCTTCTGTGGCCACATTTGGAAGATCGGACCACATGAATAGATAGATATAGTGTATACCTTTCTAATGATATATATATCCCCCCAAATGGTGCCAAAAGCGAAGCAATATTGAGGAAATAATTGTAGTAGGGGGAATAGGGGCTGAAAAAGCGGAAAAAGCGAACCTGATCTGCTGAGTTGCTGGTACAATTTGGCAGATCGGATGGTGGGATCTTATAGAGGCTGTAAAGAGCTTTCTAACAATATATAGATCACCCAAAATAGTGCCCAGAGCGGTGCAATGTGGAGCAGGATACTATTTTGGCCAAAGATAGGGGCTTTTCTAGTGACCCATGTAAAAAAATATTTTTTAAGGATCAATGGGGTTCATATGCGGGAGGCTGCGTTCAAAATTTCAGCCTAATCGGAGCGGAAATGAACGCGCTATTCGCGATTTATATTATTTTTTCGATTTATTTTGATTTGTGTCCGGCTCTGAGAGTGTATTTCCTTAATTGCTCGCCAACCACTCATCCCCCCACCCCGAAAATACCCATTCCGGGATCCTGATTTTTTTCTCTACACCCCCATACCCATATCATATCTATCCGACAACATTTGCCCAACCCCCACCCAGCCAGATAAGCCATCAGCCCCTATCCAGTATCCCCCCATCCTCCCCCCCTATCCCCAACACCCCTACCCATCCTCCTACCCCCGGAAAATCACCTATATCTATCCCTATACCCCCTATGATATCCCCCTACCCCACCCCAAACCCTATCAATATGTTGGCACACCTATCTAGCTGGTTTGCAGGCAGAAAAAACCCTCTGGCAAACTTTGCCAACTGGCAGCTGTGATGCATGAGCCTAGTTTGCCAGTTGGCAAATTTGATATATTATCCTGGCTGCCACAGGTGGGCACGAGCAGCAAGCACGTCGTGAGCATGGACGCGGGGGATGGTGGTGATGGGTGGTGGAGAGAGGAGGGAAGGGACATGACTGATTGTCACACTGCGTGATGATTTGCGCACGGGCCAGTCGCACTACATCACGCGATCAAAATGATTATTAAAAGGGGCAGAATTGATAAGTGTTGGACCCTCTCTACTTCGCCTTTCTCTCTCATAACGTCGTCTCCATAACTAGAAGTACTCCTTCCTCATTTATCTACATCAACTTCCATCACCATCCCCATCATGCTTCTGTCGTCCTCGTATATATACCTAATTATTTCGATTCACGCACCTCAGTCGTTTCTTTCCCTTTCGACTGAGGTATGCCATTTATTCCTTTCTTTCCTTTTTATTCCCTTTTACTGATATGTTACCTATGTACAGCCTGATTAGTTGTTCTATAGGTTATAATGAGTCGTTTCTTTCCCTTTCGACTGAGCCTGATTAGTTGTTCTATAGGACCTCCTACAGGTTATGGGCCTTTATCTTGCCGTGGTTCTGTCAAACTAAGTTTTAGGCTCTCCAATTGCCTCCGCTACTTTCCAAAGAGCAAAAATGTCGGACCCGGCCCATAGTCAGGGTTCCCCTTCTCACCCTTTCCGTCGTCATACCACGGAAACGTCAAACTTAATCAACATTGACTCTCTGTCTCCGCAACAGCAGGTCAACCTGGCACATCGTCTTTTGAGTGCCAACAATTCACTTCCCCCCTCCATGTCTATTACCCCGTCGATTTCAACATCGACTGTTCGTCTTTCTTCACGTACTCCTAGAAATTTTACAGATGACTTACCTTCTGCTCCTCCTTATACCCATCTTGATACGTCTTCTCTTCTTGATGTTCCGAATACCTCTTCTATTTCCTCGGGCTCTCCTGAGATTTTTCATTCTCTTACCGGCTCTCTGGGCCTATTATTCTCAGCTCCTCGTTCTCCGAACTTGCACTTATCTTCTTCTCGTTCTTTGGCAACGGGCCGTGTTTTGCCAAACACTACCACTTCTGCTCGTCCAAGAGGTGAAATATTTTCTTCTCAGCAGCCCAGTCGTCGCGCGAGCGCGCCGGATGTTTCTCCTGTTTCTGTTCTCTCCCCCCTTCCTATTCCTGAGTTGAACCGTTCCTTACCACCTACCCCTCAATCACTACCACCTTCACCCGTTTCTATTTCTTCTTTACCTCCTCTTCCTCCTTCAGTTCCCTCTTCACCAATGACGTCCAGTGGTACTGGTACATTGGTTTCTCATTCTACGAGCGCTTCACATCGAGCTTTTCGTGATCGTGTTGCTGCAGAAAATGCCTCACGTAATGTCAATTTGGCTTTCATTCAACCATATGTTCCTCCTCCTTCGCCTTTTCATGGCCCTTTACCATCTAGATCTACTGCTGCCTATTCGTCGAATTCACTTTCGTATCAAAGTGATGTTCCAGGCAGCCCTGCTCGTAATAGCAGTGGCAGTACCCACAGTTCTCTGTACTCACAGACTCCTGTCTCTTCTACTGCCAATTTATATTCTAATTCTACTCTTGATCGTTCTCGTACCTCAGTTTCATCTCCTTTGGCTCAATATTCTTATTCGAGTTTCTCTGTTAATCCGTTTGATGAGCACTGAAGGCGCTTACCATGATCCGAATACCGTGTTTCCGCATACGGGTTCTGCATCTCATTTTCCTAATATTTTGAATTTTGGTTCGCGGGATCCTGCTGTTCCCGCTAATTCACCTGTTTCTTTTGCTATATCGAATTCTCATAGTTCTCCTGTTCCTTCTGTTCATTCTCCTTCTATCTCTGTTCATTCATCCCATCATTCTGTTCCTCATCCAGCAGCTCAACCTGCTATTTATCTTTCTCAACCCAAACCTACCCTACCATCTATGAAGGACATTCCTCTCTTGAAGGATGCCTCAACCTGGAACAGCTGGTATGACAGCGTTTACAACTATCTCACCAATCTGGGTGTTTTCAACCATGTGTGCCCTCCCACGGATGGCTCTGTCACCGTCGTTGACCCACAGTTTATTCCAACGTACCCCCCACCCTTATATGCTGACTCGTCACCTGACGAAATAGCCCTGCACACTGCCTGGTGGGCCGAGGATGGTATCGCCTCTCACATTATTACATCTCGTCTTTCCGATGATGTTCGCGCTTCTATTCCAAAACCTAGTGCTTCTCGCGCCGAGCGCCTTTCTGCCAGGAACGCTTTTGCTGTACTTCAGGAGTTGTACGGCCAGGGCGACTATGTGTCTACGTCGATTGCTATGGAGAAGCTTCGTACGTTACGCTTTCCCTCAGACGAAGCTAAGGACGCCTTGTCCTACATCAAGACTTGGCGCAAATACTATAACGCCATGGATGCAACTGCTCACATGCCAGATCTTCGACAACTCCTCATGTATTTCAGTGACGGTCTTGATCGCTCCATTCCATCATATTCCCGCATCTATGATGACATTCAGATTGCGCTCCAAAACCATCCTCGCCAGCCTCTCCCATCACTGCTTTCGATTCTGGAGAGTCTTAACACTATTGCCGTTTCGCTTCAGCGTTCAGCGCTTCACGATAAAGTCATCACCAAACCCTCCAATTCGTCTTCAAAGTCTCAGACGACAGCCCCCTCTGACTCCAAGTCTTCTTCGAAGTCTTCTTCGAAGTCTTCTTCGACCTCCAAAACTTCTACACGTGTTACATGTGACCATTGTCATAGGTCTGGCCACAAGAAGAAGAATTGTTTTGCCCCTGGTGGCCCTCGCGAGGGTGATCGCGACAATGTCCTAGCCGAGCTCAGTGCTGCTCGTGCGGCTGCCAAGATGTCTCAAGCCTTCGTGGCCACTGATGTGTCGACATCTTCATCTTCAAATCCATTAGCGAAGGAAAGCGCTTCTGGTAAACAAAAATCGGACACTTCTGCGAAGTCTAGAGCTACTGGTGATTCAAAAACTAGTTCTGTAGCCATGTCCGTGTCACAACCAATTCAATTTGACCATTCCTCTTATGTCCCTACCCCTGTCCATGAGCTTTTCGACCGTTCTAACTCTGCGGTATTTCTCTCCTTTCCGAATTCATCCTGGAATGTTGTCCTCGACACGGGATCTCAGGAGCACATTTTTCGTGACAAGTCGCTGTTTTGGTCTTTAAAAGCGGACTCGACATTGGTTGGCACAGCAAATTGTGGTGTCTTACAGGGTGTCGGTCGAGGTACAGTTAAAATCAAGATACCCTTGCCCTCGGGTCTATATGTTTGGGAGCTCTCCAACTGTCTATACGCTCCTGACATCCCAATCAACCTTCTATCCGTTGGCGCGATGCAGGAATCTCTTATTTCTTGTACTTTTGGAACCAACACGTCTGGCCTCCCTTCCACAGTTATCACTTTCCCTAATGCTGGATCCAGTGATGGCCCTTTTTCCATATACGCCGATTTTTATCGCCGTCTTTCATTCTTAAGTGCTGTTTTTGAATGCCCTCCGTCCACTGGTGATATTCCATCCAGTACTCTGTTTGCGCCGACTTCATTCGACCCATCTTTTAATCCTATCTTCACATCTGCTAATGCATTCTTTACCGGTACCTTCGATCTACCGAAGATGGACTCTGATCTCTGGCACCGCCGTTTTGGTCACCCTGGCATTGATGCAACTCGCGATATGCTCACTAAAGAGTATGCAACTGGGATCGAGTGGAACGGGTCTTTTCGCAACAACAAGTGTATTCCCTGTGTCATTGGAAAGTATGCACAGCGGCCTTATGACAACAATGGGAACCGAGCCTCTGCGCTCTGTGATTTAATTCACATGGATATCAAGGGGCCATATCCGGTTGCCACTGCTCATAAAGAGCGTTATTTTTTCGTTCTGCTGGACGATTTTTCAAATTATGGGTTTACAGCCCTCCTTAAGCGTCGTTCTGATGCCTTCAAGGTGTGGACTGAAGTTGCGGCCTCCTGGGAGCTTATCAGCGGTCGGCGTATTCGCTCTGTCAGGCTTGATAATGCCCGCGAACTCATTCTGGGTTTAATGGGTGGTGACTTCAAGTCCAGGGGCATTGCTGTCCAAGCCTGTATGCCCTATGCTCACTCTCAGAACGGTAAAGCGGAGAGGTATATCCGTACTATCACTGATACGGCTCAGACATTGATAGCAGATGCCAAACTTCCTCCTTCCTTTTGGGGCGATGCAGCGCTTACCTCCCAGTACCTTCGTAACCGCCTTCCCTCCTCCACTACCCCTTCTGGGGTCACTCCTTTTGAATTAATGCATGGCCGTAAGCCAGACCTGTCTCACCTTCGAGTTTTTGGGTGTCAGGCATTTGTGACGATCCCACCTGAACTTCGCACTGTTGGTGGCCCACGTAGGTTTGAGGGGGTGTTTGTTGGCTATATGGATGATCGCATTGGATGGGTTGTCCGCGATACTAATGGGAAGTATCATTACTCCCGAGATGTTATTTTTAATGAACTTGTGCCCGGTCATTTATCTCCTCACCGTTCTATTTCACTTCCAGATTATAATTTACCTATTTCTTCCCCTCCCTCACTGCCTCCCTCTTTTTTACCTCCTCCTTCTTCTTCTCGACCCAACACTTCTGTTGTTTCTTCCCCTCCACCTGACGTTCCGTCTCCTTTTCATATGGTACTGCGCGATCGTTCAAAGCGTATCACTGCACTTTCTTTACCTGAGCTGCCACCTATTTCTTCTGCTTCTGCTATTGATGATTTTATATTTCTTAACACCCTAGACGAGTTTTTGATTCCTGGTACTTTCGCTTTCACTGCAGATAACCAGCCTACTTTTATTTTTGATTCTTCTTTCTCAGGCAAGCTTCGTCGTCGCCCACGTTCTGTTCATCGTCCTTCCACGGATTATGATCTTTCCAAGCCCCCTTCTTCTTTTGAAGAGGCTATTTCCCGTCCTGACCAAGACATTTGGATCGCTGCTATGCAGCGTGAGGTTGAGGGTCTTGTACAAAGGGACGCTTTTGTCCCAATTTCCGTGTTACCTGATGGCCGTAAGGCTATTGGGATGATATGGGTATATGATTTTAAATACGATGCTGATGGTAAACCTATCCCTGGCAAGGAGAAAGCCCGGCTAGTTGCACAGGGTTTTAGCCAACGACCAGAGGACTACGATGGTACCTACGCACCTGTTCCTAAACTTGTTTCTGATCGCATTCTATTGGCTTATGCCGCTCATCATGACTTAGAAATTTTCTGTTTTGACGTTAAAACTGCCTTCTTACATGCTAAACTTTCTAAAAATATTTTTGTTCATGCCATTCCCGGTTTTCCTATCTTTGATAGATCCCCTTTGTTTCAACTTAAAGTCGCTCTTTATGGTTTACGCCAATCTGCACATGAATTTTACCACCTACTTCGTAATACTCTTCTTCGTCTCGGTTTCATTGTTTGCGATGTTGACCATGCCGTTTTTATTGGCCGCTGGTCTGTTTCTCCTGATTCTTCTGTACCTATGCCCTCTGATGGCCGTCCCCTTTTTCTTATTATTCCTATTCATGTTGATGATGGCCTTGCCATTACCAACTCCGCGGCTCTCTATGCCTGGTTTATCTTGCAGATCTCTCAGGAGTTAACTGTGGTAGACTTGGGGGTTGCATCCATGTATCTTGGCATGCGTATTCGACGCGATCGTGGCCGTCGCAAACTTTGGCTTTCACAGGAACCCTTCGTTGTTGATTTACTATCCAACTGGGACATGCTTGATGCTCGCTCCTCAAATAGGGCTGTCCCTCTATCTTCGTTACCAGACAAGTTTCCTACAGCCGGCCCGTCTTCTTTACCAGATGTTAAGGACTCCGAAATTCGTCCGTTTTACCAGAGCATCATGGGTAGCCTCCAGTATTTGGCCATGACCACGCGTCCCGACATCTCATATGCCGCCGTCGCACTTGGCCAGTTCAATGCAAACCCCTCTCGTTCCCATCTTCTCACAGCAAAAGGTGTCTTGCGCTATCTTGCGGCTACAAAATCATATGCCCTCGAATATGGCGTCGATCCTAATAATCTCCCCGTCTCTATTGCCCCATACACCCGCACCTGTGCACTATCTGATGCCGACTGGGCGTCTGATGCCTCCGATCGCCGCAGCATTTCTGGGTATGCCTTTTATTTTCACAGGTCGCTCGTTTCATGGAGTACAAACAAACAAAAATCTGTCGCTACCTCCTCCACTGAAGCCGAGTATGTTTCGCTGTCGCACGCTGCACGAGAGGCTATCTGGATGGAGCTGTTTTTCAAGTCCCTCCACTTCAACTATCCCCGCCCCTTCCCCATTATCTGCGATAACCAGAGCACCATCGCCATTGCCAATGACCCTAGTCACGTCAACTCGAAAAGGACCAAACATATTGATGTTCGTTACCACTTTTTCCGTGAACGTATTACAGATGGCACTTTTTCTACCCATTGGATTCCTACACATGACATGGTAGCCGATATTTTTACTAAACCTTTATCTTTCAACCTTTTTTCCAAACATCGTGATTCTCTTGGTCTTGTTAATTTGTGAATCTACCTTTTCTTTTTCTTCTTCTTTCTTTTCTCTCTTTTCTTGACTCTGTCGTACTTCAGGGGGTGTGTTGGACCCTCTCTACTTCGCCTTTCTCTCTCATAACGTCGTCTCCATAACTAGAAGTACTCCTTCCTCATTTATCTACATCAACTTCCATCACCATCCCCATCATGCTTCTGTCGTCCTCGTATATATACCTAATTATTTCGATTCACGCACCTCAGTCGTTTCTTTCCCTTTCGACTGAGGTATGCCATTTATTCCTTTCTTTCCTTTTTATTCCCTTTTACTGATATGTTACCTATGTACAGCCTGATTAGTTGTTCTATAGGTTATAATGAGTCGTTTCTTTCCCTTTCGACTGAGCCTGATTAGTTGTTCTATAGGACCTCCTACAATAAGATAAAGATAAGATTAGATAACGAAAATATTATGAAAGAAAAATCAACTAAAAATCAATAAAAATCGCAAAAAAATCGCAGAAAATATTAAAAAATCCAAATAAAATGTATACATTGTATAGATACATTCTCAACTGAAATCTAATGTAAAATACCCTTAATCATTTGTATAATACATATTTTACATAGAATACAAGCAACTCCCTATTGACTCTGTAGGGATTATTGCCGGGTGTCAGTCAGTAGAGACCCATGAGAGTCTCTACAGACGTTGTGATTCCCTAGAGACTCTCTAGAGAGTACCTACAGAGTCCCTAGGGATTTTCATAGTCATTTCAGGCCAAATACACCTATTGAAAATGGTACAGACTCCCTAGGGACTCCCTAGGGAAATGCTCAAAAATACACAGACTCCCTAGAGAGTCCCTAGAGAGTCTCTAGGGTACTCCGGGGAGAGTGTAAAGTACTCAATAGCATCCATGTACTCAGGCATTACATGGGACCAATGTTCACTTATCCTTTCTGTGTTTTGCAAAAAAGGTGTGGCATCATTGTGGGAGGAGAGGCCTTGTTGGAGATAATTACAGGGGAGCACCTATCTTGCAACCCTGCATTGGAAGTTTTCATTAAGGCCCAATACTCTAAGTGATTGGGAGATTTTTTGCTCACTGTGGGATTCATTTACAAAGATGACCATATCAAAGGACCTAGACAATTACCATAGAACATTGCCATGGTTACAGGTGATATGCCTAGCAAGAGATGGTTTTTCAGGAGAGGTGAAACCAGGGTTGTGGTCAACACAACATGCTGATCAGGATTTGAAGGCATTTTGAAGAAGGGCCAAAGTGAGCAGTGGTCAATATCTGTATCACCAAAAGTCATTCTCTAACAACTGTCCACAGCAAACTTGTTCAATGCAATGACCCATAACAAATTGATCTGTGGTTTTCCAGAAGAGACGAAGGACAAGAAAAGATCACTCAAGGTGCACAGTGGCAAAATAAGGCATTCTCAAGAGTGGGAGAGTAAATGTCAAGTGAAGGGATGGATGATCCTGAATTCCTGGGACAATTCCAGTGGTTTGTGCAGTGAGTTCCAGCCTGGAATGCAATGGCTGGGAGACAAGAAGTGCATGGTGTGGAATGTTTTACCATGAGTTGGCAGCAATGAAAGCAATGTCATGACCGCAAATGGTTGGACAATGAACGATTCCGACCATGTTCATGGACAGCCTGAAGTGCACTACAAGATAACACATCCATGGACATCTACCAAATTCTGATATGTGCTTCTGGATCAGGAAGTGATGACTTTCACATGCATTTTTTTTGGACCTGGGACCAATCTCACAGAGGAAGAGTAGATCACAAAATTTGGCACAATAACAATATCTGACTATGTCTTCTGCACAGGGGATATGTTGATGAAGAGTTTTGAGATTTAGTGATCTGGTGCTATGAAGACAGAGTCTAATGAAACGATTTGATAGCACAATATTTAGTAATGTAATATTAGGGCAGTAATTGATACAAAGCTTGGACATGTGTGCCTAGAAAAGCAGAGACTGGTTAAAGGCATAAAGAAAGGCCTTGGAGAATGCTGCACAAAGTGACGGTCCACTTACCCCAAGTTATCATTTTACTCTGCTATCTGTGCCTTCTCTTTACCCTCATATCCTACATAGTACATAGCATGATTTAGCATCACCTTTAAAATTCTGTCTTGTTGCTGGTAACTCATTTGACTCTTTGAGTTGATATTGCCTGGCAATAACTTCCATGTTCACTTGGCTATGATACTATACATTATTTTCTACAACAAGACAATTTGCAATGGCTCTAGTGAAGACATACTACATGTTACAGTGCCTTGCATCGTGGTTTGCAGTCGGAATTTCACAAAAAATGTTTGGTTCAGCTTGGTTGTGGCTCATGCTCATGCTTTGGATGGTGCACAGGGTCCATCCCATGCTCACTCCAGCTCTTGTATGTCCTCCCTAACTTGGGGAACCATAATAAAACGGTCTTGTTCATTATCGAAACATGTTGTCTTATCAATTGCAGCGGCTTGGAGCATGTAAGCTCTCTCCAGAACTTGATAAACTGAGCTTTCATGACCCTGACTGGACCCTAAACATGACACTGACAAATATAACCAAAGCATTTTCACAAAATCGGTTCTGCAAACCACAATGCAAGGCACTTTAATAGAAAGCAGGTTGGATAAACATGATGATAGATTGTATATTTCTAAAAAACACAGCCTAAGTAATAAATAAGTACAAGAAAATAATGTCTAATCTGAAGTAGTAGAAACAGGAGGATCAATGAAACACTCTGCCCATGATTCACCATGAACAAATGAAGATAGATCAAGATTGAGCTCTTCTCCAGCTGAAACCCAGGTTTGAGAAGGCAATAATAAAGAATGTTGAAGATATGGAGGGATCCAGACTAGATATTTAGATACTGATAATTCAGAGTCTGTGTTCATAATCCAATTATCAGAAAATGAAGGGAATCTTTGCCATAAATCTGCATAAGATGGTGTAAATAAATTTGAAGAGATAGCAGACTGTATATTCCATGTACAGACAGTTGAATTTGCATGTCCTGAAGCTATATATGAAGAACCAGATGAAATGGCAATAGCATATACAGAGCTCAAGCATGATATAGTTGCAATACAAGTTGCTGTTGCAGAGTTCCAGACTTGGATGGTTTGATCACTTGAGCCAGACACAATATGCTGGCCATCTGGAGAGTAAGCAACACTCCAGACTGTATTGGTGTGGCCCTTCAATGGCCCTGCTTCAAGTGCACCTGTTGCAGAGTTCCAGACTCGGATGGTGCGATCATATGAGCCAGACAAAATGTGCTGGCTATCTGGGGAGTAAGCAACACTTGTTACTTCTCTGGTGTGGCCCTTCAATGGCCCTGCTTCAAATGCACCTGTTGCAGAGTTCCAGACTTGGATGGTGCAATCATCTGAGCCAGACACAATATGCTGGCCATCTGGAGAGTAAGCAACACTTGAGACTGCATTGGTGTGGCCCTTCAATGGCCCTGCTTCAAGTGCACCAGTTGCAGAGTTCCAGATGCAGATGGTATGATCATATGAGCCAGACACAATGTACTGGCCATCTGGAGAGTAAGCAACACTATGGATTGTACCCTTTGCCAGAATTACTAATTTTGCCAAGGGCCATTTCAGAGCTCTAGCATGTTGTATCATAGCACTATTTTTGAAATAATGCCTGTACTTTTGCCAAACATTTGAGCTTTCTGGCACAAAAGAAAGAGCACTAGTATAGATGTGTGGTACACTAATGCTGATTGGAAAAGAAAAGTTTTGCACAAATGATAATGCATCTTCAACAAATTTTGTGAGAAGAATTTGGTTCAAATCATCCTAGTCAATTAAAGTGAATCAGTATCATGACAATTTTGCATAGTATACAGATTTCTTACCTCTTTTTGTATTGATTTTAGCCATATATTTTGCAATTCAGTCAATGCAAGTATAGCAAGATGTAAAGATTTGGAAAGACTAATAACTTCTAGCCAAAATAGAAACTTTGCATAGAAAAAGGTTTCTACTTTATTAAGAAGTAATTTGTCATAGGAAAGGTATTTCAGATGGTAATACCAAAATTTAGATGAGTATAACAGCCATGGTGATATATTGTGCAATTTAAGATTTGGAACATCTTGATTTGCAAGATATGATGTTTCAAGCTCACAGATATTGAATTGAAGCTCTTTGTTCATAATATTTAAACAGCTATGTGCAATAGCTGAGTGTTGTTGAGAAATATCAACAAAAAACTTTCCACTCCTTTTTCTGTCAAGAATAAAGTCACGGAAGGAGGTATGAAGTGGAACAATTGGACCAGATAAGTCTGCAGATGCTACATTGCTAAGCAATGAGCTAAGGCAAGAGACAGTGTTGCATACTATTTTTGTCTGATTAGATTGAACATTAGGAGAATTTTGGCATAATGCAATCAAAGTTTTCATAGATAAAGGCTCAGCTGCAGCAAATATTTGGCCTAAAACTGAACCAAAGCGCTCTTTAACTCTAGTGTCTGAAAATGAAGAGAAATAGGCTTCTAATACAGTTATGTATAACTGATCAAGAGGCTCTATCTTTTCTGAATCTGATGATAAATTCAGGAGCTGCTGAATGATATCTTCTTCTGTTAGTGCAGCTGGAGGTTCTACAATAATTGTACAGGCAACAGCTGCCCATTGGAATGAAGATTCTGCTTTTGTTGACAACTGAGAGCTATATTGATTATACAGCACAGGATCTAGTTTTCCCAGTTTTGCTGCTATATAGGAGGAAATGTCTGATTGTAGGTTTTGGCTGAGTTTTGTATCATTCATATGTTTAATATGAAGTTGTGATGAGGACTCTGGAAAAGCAGAGAAAATGTCCTTTTCTGGTCGTGAAGTAATAAGAATTCGGAATTTAGGTGGAAGTTTATTTAAATTTTGGGCAAGGAATGTATGGAGACCAGATTGACCATGTGTATCTCCACTTTCATCCAGTCCATCTATGATGATCACTATTGGATTTATAAATTCAATAGTTTGTGATGGCTCATAGATCAAGGTTTTAAAAAGAGTAGCATAATCATGAGCATGGATTTCTGATGTTTTATCAGCAGCTATTTTACCCAGAGCAAACTTGAATGGTGGATAGAAGTCTGCCAAGTCTCGAGCAATATTGGTAAATAATTTATAGGTCTGGCTTTGTAATTGCTGCTGTCGGCGAAAAACAAATGAGGAGGCAAGCAAATTCATTTCAAGAAACCTGGCAGCAATTTCATGTGCAAGAGCAGATTTGCCCATGCCTGCTTGACCAAAGAGCATAAACACATTGGAAGACTCTGGATTATTAATCCAGTTGGTGATATAGTCTAAAAATGCAGTCTGGGTTCCAGGAAGGCACCCTTTGTTAGCATGGATGGTTGTAGAACTGCTTCCAGATGAGTCTTTCCTTGGACAGCTCACACCATCCATATAAGGAATATCTCGAATGATGTTATCAAGTTCTACATGAAATAAAGTTTAAAGCTTGGATAAAAACCAGAAAAAAATAACTTACTAATGCTCTCAACTTCATTCACAAGTTCTCCAAGACTATTGCGCATCTGGAAGGCTGTAATCTGTGTAGAGACAGCAGCATTGCTCAGAAGGGCTTTATGAAGATTTTGCAAAGTCTCATTCAGTTCTTTGAGTTGGGCCTCTGCTTTGCCACTGGTGCCATATTTAAAAAATCTTGCTAATAAAACAAGTTAGAATAAAGCCAAATAAAAAGAATATAAAAGACATACAGAAACGAGGATTTTTTGCATATTCTTGAATAAAGTTGCTACATGTGCAAACATGCTGCAGCATTTCTTTTAAAATTCTGACTTGATTTGGATGCATGTCCTTGAGATAAGCCTCATAGGGTTCCAAGTCAAATGCAGAATTCATGCTATCAACAAGTTTGCAAATATTTTGATCATTTTCAAGTTGTTTTAAAAGAGCCTACAAATAGGAAAATCAATATCACACCTTATATTTCAAAAATTTATGTCATCCATACCTCAGGAACAAAGGAAATGACACCAATAGCAATTTTGGCATATGGATGAAGCTTTTAGAAGGATTCATTAGAATTCAAATGTCCATATATATTTAAATTAATACCTACCTCGCCTAGTGGTCCACAAATTTTCAGTAGCCATTTAACCCGTTCAATAGTGGTTTCCCATTTATCACTGGTAGTAAGATTTAGAGTTGCAGTCTGTGCCCTCCCAGATGCAGAGTGAGCCTCCAAAAAATCCACTTCCAGAGAAGCAGACTTTATATCAGATGTAGATGCATCATTTGTAGCCATAGCAGCATCAAGAGGTAAAGTATGGTTTTGAAATAATACATTAGGTGCAGATAGTGTTGCATCACTTTCAGAAGATGCATGCATTTGGGGTCTATTCTCAACTCCAACTGTCATGCCAGGTGTATCAAAAGTCAAGATAGTTGCAATGGAATTATCGAAAGGCAGTACAGACAAACTATGCACACCTGCCCGAGCTTGAGAATCAGGGAGCAGCTGCTGATTCTCACTGTTAGAACTATCTGGCATGTGACGAGGGATTGCCATAGTTGGATCAGTGTCTGGAGAAGATATGGAAATAGCAGGGATATCTGCCTTGGAGAGAGACGAAGGGCGCTCCAAGGTAGTAGGGGTATATATTTCATTAATCTGACCAGCAGATGCAGACAAAGATAATGCATCAACACTATGAGAGCGAGATACTGTGTGCTCAGAAATTATAGAGGAAGACAGCACAGAGTGTGTTATCTCAGAGGGCACAGATGGCGCGGTGCCCTGATTAAGCATAGATGCCACAGTTACGGGTGCATGTTCTACATGACTAGGAGTAATGATTAAGAGAGGAATAGGGGATGAGGACGGTAGTCCTACATTGGGAGTCATGTAGACTTCCAAATGAATGGAGGGCGGAGCAGTGGTGCGACGAAGCACTTCCACATTGACGCTACGAAGTTCAAGAGCAATTTCTACAGGAGTGACAACAGCATCGGAGGACGGGAAAGAGCAGTCTCCAACGAGAGTGTCCTCCCCAAATCTTTCCTCGACAAAAAGACGAAGCATAATATCGGATGAAACAGAATACAAGTGACTGATAGGTAAAGTTTATAAATGATGTTTTGGTGATTGAACAAAAGGTCAACTCACAAATCGGGAATTCTTTCATTCCAGGTCAAAGTATTATCGTTGGCATTTGGCTTTTTGGATGAGGTCTTGCGTGGTGTGATTCCATCGGTCACTATAACATAAAAACGGCGCTTTCGCGTTGCGGAGACTTTTGGAAGGGGCACACCACTGGCGCGTCGAACTAATCGTGAAATTAGCCTATGAATAAAGCAATGTAAAAGTAGCAGGATCATAACACATACCTGTAACCTTAAGCGTTTGCATCATTCCTCCTTCAGGCGGAACGGATATGATGCTTTGGGCCGGGCTAACAGCCTGTATATTGGCGCCAGAAGTCCTAAAAGACGCAAATCTTCAGTCTTTATTAAAACTTTGATCTGAAGAAAAGAGTGCCTTACCCTCCATCCGCGTTTCGCAACGCAGGGGAAGAAGGTCGAGACCTGCGAGAGAAATGTTAGCTCAACAGATCAAACTAGATCGTTGTGATCAAGATGCCAGGGATGAACATACAAGTTCTGGAAGTATTTCTTCATGATTGCTTTGTTTTTGGTAGCAGATATAGCAGATATAGCAAAGAGTTTGTCAAGTGCAGTAGACGTGCGATGTGGACAAAGGCAAGCTGTGCGAATTGCGCCCACTGCCTATTGGCGACTTTTTTCCCACCTCTATTTCTACTCATACGCTCATTGACTTCGTGAACTTAGATTGATTGAGACTCAGTCATTTTCTTACCTTGATAAATTTATAGCTTACACTCACTCACTCATAATAAAGTAGCAGCAATAACCAAAGTGCTTCGGGCTGTCCACGTAATTCTTTATGACAATGTACATTCATCGCCGTGCCATAGCCGATTTTACCAAAGTCCTGAGATGTAGTCGTACATGTCTAAACGTCTAAACTCGACCACCGCTACATCCCGCTTCATCTCAATACATGCACAAAGAGACACAGAAGCGGGTTCCACCCTCTCTACTGAGCTCTCCATCACCAATTTCAAGTCCATCGAGTCAGCCGCCAGTGAACTCTCCGTACACTGTCAACATCTGTGCCACCAAACCACACCACTTCGCCCCTCCAATGTCGAGTGCATGACAGGCCGGCACCACCTTGGCCCTCCGTGTGCTTGGAAAGCAACGGCAGAAAATGCCCCAAATGTCGATGCGGCGCAAGGGACACTCGACGATTGGATTAAGCGCCATACTGCGCGAGTCCAAATGTGTATCTGACCTGTGTACCCGACCACCATCCCAATGCCACATGAATACCATGGCTGCGAGAAACCCCGCCGACGAGGCTGGTCGGTGAGACGCCCTGAGATAACACGATATCCAGCCCACTCCCAACTGGTAACCTGAGAAGCAAAGTCATCCCAACAACCTCCTCGAACACTCAACGCCACCTCCGCCCATCATTCCATTCCTCATTACGTCGCACTGTGAGTCTGTGACTGCATGCCCATCATGCATCATGCGCGATACAACTTATGCCGTTACGGTCGTGCGCAGTCAAAATGACCAACTTTGGCTGGGGTACCTCAACCTCGTCGTGACTTAGTTCACTAACGGTCGACTCAAACGCGGATACGGACGACGTAGCAGTCTCAGTATTTCGGAGGTCCGGAGTTTTCAGCGTAGACCTCAAGTCTCAACTTAAACGGGGGCGCATGGGATCAGAGGAGGGGTACGGCAGGGTAAGTGGTGTCGACGCTTTGAAAACGAGGAAATCGTGTAAGCGGGAGGACAAAAAGTTAAAGAAATCGACTTACCATAACCTCCTGACAAGCGCAAGAGCTTTCATATCATCTCCAAGCCCACATGGACTGTCCTACCCGACGACGAGCCGTTGTGACAAGCTCGACAACGATGATAAAGTTTGCGTGAGAGTCAGGTTGACAGCAGAGCAAGGACTAAAAAAACGACAGGGATGATCAATAAGCGATATCGGTAAATGGACCTGAAAACGACTCGGACGTACCTTCCAATGTTCCTCCGAAGACGTTCAACATTATGGTTGAACCGTCTGGTAAAAGGATACAGGTAGGCTATGATAACAGCCCAACACGCCATCTATGAATTGCGTTTAGAGAAAGGAAGGTAAAGAAAAGCCAAATAATACGTACCAACGATGTCGACCCTCGTGAGTGGAGCCAAACGACCATGACACAGCACCAGCAAAGAATTGAACCCAATAACACATCAACCCAGTTCAGAGCGCCGGCCGTGCTTCAAGTGCCGAAAAAAGTCTGGCGAAAGGTAGGTGGGTAGGCGAGGGCGACGCGCGCTGCCCTTTTGAGAACGGCATCACTCGATTTACTTGATGTGCTGGGTGCCAGCGTGTTGGGATATCCATCGGACAAACTCGCGTCGTCGTCGAGTTAGCGAGAATGTGCAATCGCGCACACAGAGGTCGAGCTGGTTAGATGGACAAGGATGATCCGATGACACAGAGGAGCAGCGAAGTGGAGGCGGATGCTTCGTTGAACGGTGCGACGATGGCAACTTCAAGGAGAACGCATCAGTCGGGGAGCGAGAGTGGACGACAATTGACGACAGTGATGGTGACAGTGCTGGTGCTGGTGACCTTGAAGAACCACCAATAATTGTCAAATTTTGGGTTGGTTGAGTTGGTGAGGTCTAGCGTCCACAGAAACGGAGATCAAGCGGGCATGCCTGTGAAGGTATTTGGACGAGTGAAGTGCAAGTGGGGCTTAGCAATCGGTGAGCCGTGTTCTCTGTTGAGTACTTGGTCTATTGCGACGGTCCTGCGAGCGAAAGTCATGTCAGAACATGTGAAGCACAACAATATTTGTACTTACATAAGGGGCCAAGATGTTGCTCGCCACTCCAGAGAAAGGAGGGCAGACAGATTCTCGAAGATAATACCTAGACAAAAGAAGGTCAGTAGAACATGCCGCGTCGGAAGTGCACATTGGTGTACACGAGGTAACTACCAACTAGAATGCCCGTGTTCTAAATACGAGTGCCCATGTTGTAAATAAAATTGTCCTTGGTGTACTTACAAGTGACCATGTTGTGCTAAAATGCCCATGTTCTACACTACCCATGGCCTCGCAAGCCGAGCCGCAGGATGAGCACTGAGTCGGTAATCCAACACGAGACCCATTCCCGCTAAACCCAGCCCACTAGGCCTGACCCCGCAGGATATAACGAGCTGAGACGGTAATCCAACCCATGCTCACTACCCTTTGGAATCGCTCCCTCCATCGCTTGGCCCAACGTCGCATCAGAACCGGACAGCTTGAATCGGTACTCCAAAACAGAACTACCCGACCTACAATGCCAACGCACGAGCCATTCCGATCCCGCAAGATGAAAGAACTGAGCTGGTAATCCGACCCAAGTCCAACCACCCATTGGAATCTGAGCGTGTCACACCACAGCCAGATAGCTTGAATCGGTAGTCCAATCCAGAACCACCTGACGTTAAGGCGCAAACACGATTCCGCACGACCTCGCAGAGAAGACAGACTGAGCTGGTACTCCGACCCATGCCCATCCGCCCGTTGAGATCGCGTCATCCACTGGTTGAGGCGGCGCCACACCACAGCTAGAAGGTTTGAATCGGTAATCCAAAACAGAACCCTCCAGCGTAAGGAGCGCACACACAGGCCCCACTCGACCTCGCAGAATGAGAAAAACTGAGCTGGTAATCCGACCCAAGTTCAAACCACCCGTTGAAGCCGATTCCATCTGTTGGTACACCTGTGCACGGAGCCAAAACGATTTGAATCGGTAATCCAAAACAGAATCGTCTGACGTTAGTGCATGCACCAGTTGGAACCCGCAGGACAAGCTGGGCTGAGCTGGTAATCCGACCCATGACCAGCTATCCGTTGGGATTCCTTCGTCCTTCGGTCAGGCCAATGTCGCACAAGACCAGATAGTTTGGGTCGGTAATCCAAGCCAGAACGCCCGACCTGATAGTGCCAACACAAGAGAGCCTGAGTGATGGTTGATCCCCGCAGGATGAGGTAGACTGAGCTGGTAATCCGACTCATGTCTAGACATCCGCTGAGATACTTACGTCCAATTTACAAAGACGTTGCAAAGCCGGGCAACTTGGGTCGGTACTCCAAGCCAGAGTTGCAAGACTCAACTTAGGATCCTAGAGAAACACTGGGATCGCTGATCGTGCTGATCAGAGCAGGTTCCTGTGTATTTTGTCAGATAAACTGCATAATAACGCCATAAAACTTACGACAAAGCATCTTCGGCGATTATTTGCTGGATATACAATGCGTCGGAGTCTGCGGTCGTCGTCGTCAGGTGTGAGGTGTTGACCAGGCGCTGTGGGATTCGAGATTTCGGAGTTTGAAATCGATTTCACAGCCGTTGCACTATTCTTAGCGAGTGACCTGCTACCACCACCTTGTTGCTACACGATGGCGGCGTTTTTCGTACTTTCGTATTGAACTCATCTCATGCACGGTATTTGGACGACGATGACTCATAACTTTAGTACATTAGCCTCACGAACATGGCTAGGTTTTGTCTGAACTGGTGCAATCAAGTAAGTCAACCTTTGTCTACCTCAGAGGCTCATTAGATCTAATTTTCTATGCTCAATAAGCCACAGATTTCTTCGTTTTAATTTAATTTAGTTTCACTTGACTCTTTACGGTATACTCGATAAGCGTGAATGCTTACCAGGTAGGCGTCAACGTTCAGCTCTCAGGATGAAAGGCGGCCATGTTATTCTGCCATTCAAGAACCAGTTAGTCGTGGCATGGTTAAAGTTTAAGCCTGGACTTCATGATAGCCTAGGTAAGCTGTCGTCCTGTTAATCATTCATCTGGAACTCCTGACTAACTTCAGCAGTTTATAGATGTAGTTTAAGCCACTCACACTCTGACGTGCTCCGTTTCAATACCATACCTTTACACTCCAACCTCTTCCGCCTGCCTCGACCACTGTCCCTAGTTCTATTCGTCCCCTTATTTCAATTTTCATTCCTCTCTGTGGACTTGAAGCTCAGAAATTGCGACAATCCTCGTCCACGTTCGCAGCCAATAAAGTATTGGCTTACATTGGACCTTCAGGAAGTTCATACTCCAAGATGTTGTTTACGACGCGCTCACCCTTTTTCACAGAGTTGGTCTACTTCATATCTAGAAGTGTCCCGCGAGAATGGTTTCAACATGAAGTTTGTTGTAATATTCGATGGCACAGTGACCAGGTTCGTTGTGTCTCTCTATGCACCCTCCGTCGCTGATGTTACCTTCACATTCCAGCATGATTTTCCCGTTTTGTGGCACGAATTGCACGACGTTTTCCGTGTCAGTATTTCATCTGGTGAGTGCGAGTTTGTGGCGGAGATGTGTTTTATAGTCATTTCTCACTAGAAGCCACCAATTTTGGTGCATTCTTCCTCGGCCTACAAACAAAAACACCGTGATTCAGACATTCATGACATGCATCACTCTGGAAATCATTAAGGGTTCATCTGGAGGGAATGCATTAGTGACATGAGGTACACATGCATGTTTTCCATCATCTTTTGAACTTCAACCAACCAACCTGCAACCAACCCTCTTCTGTAACCCCACGTTTTATCGTTACATGCTCATATATTAGCGCAGATACGCTGTGACGTCGTGCTGTGTAGGACATGATGAACATTAGTGATTTATGGGATCGTCGGGACGCACGGAAACAAAAAGCCTGAAATGCGGAAAGCATGCGAGAGGGAGGTTGCTTGGAAATCGTTCACGTTGTGTTTTTGAAACGAATATCGTTGATTGCGATCATGCTTGGCGGATGAACGAGGCTCGGGGTAGTATCCGCTGGATGTGGTTGATAGTGATTCTGAAGCACAGGATGCCAAAGGGAAAAGAGGGTTAGTATTACGCGAGGGTTCGAGTATTGTGGTGGATGGAATAGAGCTGATGCGCTGGCGATGGTCGTCAATCACGCGATGTGAGGTGCATAAAGACGGCTAATCGTTCCTCAAGGACCACGGTATGTATGTCGTATCGCTCTCATTTTTATTCATTTGATTTTCTGACAGAAAAAATCAGGTTTAACGCATGATGCCTGGTCATTTTATTTCCTTCCAGCACGGAATTCACGTTCTTGCGTTCAATTTTACTCTTGGACGTGTCTAGGTACATAATTTGGTTTCTGCAGCCACCTACTCACCAACCGTATGAATAGTTCGCGCAATTTACTTCCTGTCGTGATTCTAAATTGAGTCGAACTGTACTCCTTGTGGGTTTCCAGTAAGTTGATTATAGATATCCATCGTTTATCTACACTGACACAAAGTGGCTGCTTTTGTCATCAGGCCAACCCTTCAGATATTGTGACACCAGCACCCCCCCTGCGTTCTGCTCTTTATCACCGTCTCAGAGATGCTAGCTAGGTTGTCCAAATGTAGTGATATGCAAAATTGCTTTTCCGATGGTTGACAGTTTTATCTGTTTTTCAGTTTGATGTCTACAATGATCATCCCACATGACGTGAGAAGTAGCGCCTCGAGATCCCGCTTCTATGCGGAAGCAGTCTGAGTAAAGTTCATTCTCAGTATCTTAGTCATCTGCTCATGTGATTTTCTTTGCTATTGTTATTTCCAGAAGACTGCAGATTTTCTTATCGGCGTTTAGACTTTCTTTAGAATCTACCACATTCCCAAACAAGCAACACGCTGTTCCGCATAAGTAGTACCTAACCCAGCAATCGCTTTTTGGTCTAGCCACCACCATCGTCCGACGCGTCTGGCGTCTTCAGGAACTTTCTTGTAGGTGCGTCACTTACGTTATTATGTTTTAAACAGTTGAATGACTTCTTTTCTTCCCTTAAATTTGAAACAGACCAACCTACACACCTAAATTGACCTTTCAAACATGGCTGCCCAAACATCATGTCGAACTCTTCTGAATGTTTACATGCGTGCTGGAACGCGTCCCGGTTTTCATAGGACAAAAACAACTTCATCATCCCTGCTAAATGCCAGTAGCTCAAGCACCACGCCAGCCGCAACGGAACAGGCACCCGAGTCAAAGCCCACAACCCATTTCAAAATCACACTTCGGCGGTCAGCCATTTCACTAGGCGACAAGAAAAAGGGCACCTTGAAGGCGCTGGGTACTCATCGTCGTCACCAGACAGTATATTTCTCGCATGGTCCGGAGGTGGCTGGTAAAATTCTCGCTGTGAAGGAGTTGGTGGAGGTTGAGAATGTCCCGGAGGACAGAGTGATGACGAAACAGGAGCAGAGACAAGCGAGAAAGGCACCGCGAGGATACAAGGTCGTTGGTTCTCGCACAGTCAACCTGATGAACATATAAAATTGGCAGGTCGTACATAATTCCTAGGTCCGCCGCTTTTCTCTCTTGTATCTGGAAAATGCTTGCTCACGCGTTCCTGACAGATATATCTACATGTACAAGTTCTTAATATCACTAATGCAAGATAATTATAGGCATGAGGAAGTGCTGCGTCGAAAAACTGTCTTACTATTTTTCGCGCTATTTGAGCATGGTTTGGTCTGGTCTCATTACGACCGAATATCGGATGGGAGTTGAACCCCCGTATGCAACTATTTGTGGGTTTTGTGGGTCGAGCCATATTCAACCATCTGATGTTGAACCCAACACCATTATTGGTCAGCCATATTTCTGGAGTCGGTTACTTGGTCTGAACCTTTTTTTTACAGCTTCGTTGCAATGTCGGAAATGGGTTTTTGGTCTACAAAGCATGCGCCCTATAGGCGTGATGGTCGGAGAAGTTGAGTCAGCTTTCTCATTGAAAGCTTGATAGTCGACGGCTTTGGGAACGGTTATGCGCTCCATTCCTTAAAACGGACAGAATACCTGAATGTTTGGAGGCCGAGTAGGCGTATGTGTAAATATCAGGCTCTCGCGCTTGGGTGTGGATGGTGCGATTCTGCTGCCGAAGCCGATGAACAGCTGTCTTGACAGTGCACCGTATGGTGTATGGATGGCGCAATTTGATGTATGGAAACTGCATACCAATATATGGATATGATACTAATGGTCTATTGCTCTACTAGGGCCCAAACTTCATGCCCCTTACTTCTTCAGGCTGAAATGAGCCTGTAAGACCCACAGCTCACGGCGCAGCGCCATTTGTCCGACTGGTCACTGGAAATACAGCACTGGTTCTGAATTTGATCGAATGTTTCTATCTCCTGTTGGCGCGCCTGGTCAATGGCTTAGGAGCCTGAACTCCGCGCAACTGATGATGGGGTTTTCTTTGTCAAGTTACACGCTAATAATTGACAAAGAATCAGATCATCTATCGTATCATTGGTACCCGTACAAGGAGCACTGGCCCCCGTCTAATCTGAAACGTGCATTCAGTCCCCTGTTTGCTCAGCATAAGGATGCTTCCATATGACGCACTCACCCTTTTTCGCAGAGTTGGTCTACTCCATATCCCGCAGTGACCAGTGACCATGGTTTCAACATGAATTCTGTTTGATATTGAACAGCAAAGTAACCAGGTCCGTTGTGTCTCTGTGTACTCTCCGTTACTGATGTTATCTTTACATTCTAGCATGACGTGCCCATTTCGTAGCACGAATTGCACGAAGTTTCCCGTGTCGGCCTTTCATCTGGTGAGCCAAGTTTGTGGTAGATTCGTCGTTTTTTAATCATTGATCACTAGAAATGAACCGATTTCTGGTGCATTCGTCATCGCCTTACAATCAAAAACGCTACGATTCAGACATTCACGACACACATCACTCTGGGAATCATCAAAGCCTCATATGGAGGGAATGCATTAGCGACACAAGGTACGCATACATGTTTTCCATCATCCTATGAACTTCAACCAACCAACATGCAACCAACCCTCTAGACGCGTCTCGTGGTGAACATCATCTATGAATATCATCACCTCACCTTCCATCCACCCCTCGGACATCCTAGTCATCGTTCCTTCGCCGAGGATTGAAATCTATACGCCACCCGATGCACCATTGCATCTTACTTGCACGTTCATATATCAGCCCAGATACGCAATGACGTGGTCGCTGTGTCAGAGTTGATAATGACCGGAAGGTGACTAGGATGGGGTGTGACGACATCCAGACTTGGTACTGAATCAAAGTTACTCGCCAATCACCGACCTTGGATCCAACAAACAAAGTCACCTGCGCTGGTGATCGTAGTCACTTAGGCAATGCGAGGTGACTTGTTGGGTACCAAGAGGGCTAATCGTTCCTCAAGGACCACAGTATGTATATCGTATCGCTCTCATTTTTATTTATTTGATTTTTCTGACAGAAAAAATCAGGTTTAACGCATGATGCCTGGACATGTTATTTCCTTCCAGCACGGAATTCAAGTTCCTGCGTTCAATTTTACTCTTAGACCTGTCCAGGTAAACGATTTGGTTTCTGTAGCAATTTACTCACTAACCGTATGAATAGTTCGCGCAATTGTTCTTCCTGTCGCGATTCTAAATTGAGTCGAACTGTACTCCTTACGGGTTTCTAGTAAGTTTATTATGGATCCTCGTCATTTATACTGACACAATATGGCTGCTTTTTCATCCAGATAACCGTCCAGATACCGTGACACCAGCGCCCCCTTTCCATTCTGTTCTTAATCACTGTCTCACAGATGCCAGCCGGGTTGTTTAAATGTAGTGATATGCAAAATCGCTTTTCCGACGGTTGACAGTTTTATCTGTTTTCAGTTTGATGTGTACCGCACATGACACGAAAAGTAGCGCCTCGAGGTACCTCTTCACTGCAGAAGCAATAAAGTTCATTCTCACAAATCTCAAGGTCATATGCCCTCGACGAAGCGGAGTTTCAATCTGCCAACGACAAATATATCACCTCGCAGTGCAGTGAAGATACTAATATTGCTTGCTATCTGCCCCCATAATCGCCGTGGGTTATCACTGCGTCTCGATCACCTACCTGGTAAGGTTACCCCTCTTTTTTTCTCGTCAAATGGTCCTAAAATGCCAATTAGCAAGATACAATCGACTACAATATGGATACCACGGATGTGATCCCCCCTGTCGACTGGAAAAACGCATCGGTCATCGTATCCAATGGGAGACTCTACGTGTCACCGAACTCGACAAGGAAATTCGTCTCGATCCCCCCCGAAAACCCGTCCTTGTCTTCTCCATTTGAGAATCGTTCACGTCCAAATACCTCTGTGCACAACTTCAAAGAACCCAGATGGTGGGACTTGCACTGGGGTTGGATGGCGTTTGTGCCACTATCACCGTCATTCACATCGAGACCGTTTGAGTCTCTGCGGTGGAGGCCAGACATACACCAAGTTGAACACATCAAAAATCCAGGCGATCCCCCAGAAACCCGGCATCAAGTCGCAGAAGAGCACAGGCAGGAATGGAAGGAAGTAGAAGACAAGATAGTCGAGGCCTGCAATGTCCTACGTCTATCGCACAAAATATCTGGCAATCCACCACCCAATCCATACGAGATGGGATATGCCTACAAGCACAAGTCTGCCGAGATCGTTAAGAAACGGGCAAAGATTTCTCGTGATTGGTTCGTGCTCTGGATGGGATTCATGTCTTATCTCGTCTCTCTGTCACAGCTTCCGCGGCACTATCGCAGTTTCCAACGGCAGGAGGAAGATGTCCCTACATGGTACACTTGCCTTCAAGACGCCGGTTTCGAGGATGACTGGCTTGAAAGCTTAACCCAATCCACCGTTTGCGACTTCGACGCCTGTATCTCTCGGGTCGGAGTCGTCCTGCAGCTTTCACAGTACGGCAAGGAGAATCCACCGATTTCATGGTTCCTTCGATACAACATCCCTATCTGGTTTCTTTTTAATGCGAAGGAGGAGCATTGGATCAGGCAACAACCCCACCTACAGAAGCTAATTCCACCGCAGAAAATGGTCGACGAAGCGTTAAACGACGTTTTTGCTAACGCCCCACCTGACGTAAAGGTTCTCGTCATGGTTCACTACCTCAGCTCGAACTTTACCAGCCTCGGCAATGAGATACAGAAGATCCTTCGAGTCAATGAGCTCAGCACGCAGACCTTCCAAAGCCTGTACAAGGCCGTCCGTCACATCGACCTGTCCACCCTCCCCTCGATTTCGACTGTTGCTGGCGAGCAGGCTATCATCGACACGCTCCAGCACGCGAGGATGCTGAGCAGTAGCCAACTCAAAGGGAAGGCCAAGTATCTCATCTATCCTTGGCCACCACTGCTAGTGCGTGGGGACGTCCAAGACCACCAACTTTACGAACATTGGTCCGAATTCTTCACCAAACAAGCAGCACGTCAGACCGAATATGAGTTTTGCGAAACACACAAATCCCGAGGACGACGACTGAAGCTGGAGCAAAACCCCAATGCGTGCCAACGATACCTCGTCTTTCGTTGGAGGAGAGTTGTCAATGATGGCAAGACCTTCTATGCTCGAGTTCAAATCGACCGACGGCGACAAGGCGACATCCTGCACTCATTTTTGAAAAAGGACCCATCAACACGCCGCTTCAATGCCTTTCAGAATCCACCGGAGTGGGACCTTTACGATGGCTTCTCAGAGGGAGCACCTGCTCCCGTCATGGGTGGATACAACATTTTCCAGGCCTCCCTCACGCCTACCACCCTTGGCGAAGACGCAGCAGATCAGGAGGAGAATCAGAGCGCATCAAACCTAGTCACAGATTGGACAGACTGCACAGAACCCAGCTTGCCACCGGTGGATTTCGACGTCATCATGGCTGACAGAAACGACCAGCTGGAGCACCTGAACAGCTATTTCGACCCAGACTTGGATATTATCAAACACATGTTTCTCTTCTTTGGTTACACACCCGTGTTGGGTCGCCGCATTCAACAGTCATCGCCGTTGCCTTGGGGCGCTGCTATGAAGTACATCAGACAAATAAAGGCCGACGATACGACCCTTTTGACTGGCGAAAAATCGGGAATCACGAGTTTCATCGCACAGCTGATGAAAGGGGAAAATTCTTTGGACGCCGATCTCGACGATCTCAGCCCGCATAATCGCTACTACTTAGCAGGACTCTACCCCTTTAGGAACTGCATAGTTCGCCTGGCCGATAATCTGTACATTATCCATAAACCAACCTCAGCCTCGACTGACTGGCTTCTCGGGGTTCGAAGTACCACCACCGTTCTCCTCATCGCTCGCCTCATCATCCAAAATCCCAACCACACGCTCCTCACTATCGCCCGAACACTTCTCGAAATGGGAGTTCCATTCCATACTCTTCTTCGATACCCCGACTCGGTTTTTCGACAAAGACTGCATTCTGTCCCCGAATCAGAGGAACACTTCACATACCCGCTTGGGACAAAGTTTACTGGCAAGGATTATCAGAACTACAAACTCCTCGCGGAACAGCTGCTGTGTCGTCCCTTTGGTAGGGCTGCACTGATGAGAGGCGGCATCCTCTCGCGAATTGCGCAACAGTATCTCACTTTTGATGGCGCAGTTGACGGGCCATCATCCGAGGTGCGAGTGCACTACCAGGGTCAGGTGTTTGAAACAGAGAGACCAGAATACAAATACACGGACGACGACCTCACGGAACGAGAAGAATCAATTCTCATCGGGACATATTATGTAGCCACGAGTGAGTAACAATTTCTTCATGTTCGCAAGGATCACACTAATCAGCTCCATATCGCATTCTACGAACAGAACAATCCAATCAAGGACCCAAACTCGTATCTTGGATGCCTCCGGTGGCGGCTTGGTATGGATCTGCCAAAGACAAGTACTGGGCCATGTGGACACAACAGGACGAAGAAATATTTTGCCAGCTTATCGACTTGCTCGAGAAGGAGGAGTTGGCGCCCATGACGAAGAAGGAATGGAGGGACTGGGTTAGAGGGCGTCGTGGAACCCAGCCATCTCATTCAACTAAATTTTTTGATAACCTGGCGAGCAGGAGTGAAATGTTTATGTCCCAAGTTCTTCCACCCTTACCCCCGTTTTCTGGTACAAAATAATTGCACACAATTAGTAGCTGCACAAGAATAAATGTCCGTCATCATGAAATTTTAACTTCTTGTTTTCGTTCCACCGTCATTCTACATGTTTTTGTCATTTTACAATGTATCCAACCACTACGAAATAACTATCATCTATTCAAGTCCATCTCATATACCATTTCTAAGTCAACAGGTAGTTATCTGATTCTACGTCTTAAATTCATTACAAGGGGTCAAGTTAAAACTGGTCAAAGGCAGACATCTGACACACTCACCACGTTGACCAGACAGAAAGACTGAGGATTCAGGAATTAGAAAAAATAGACCCGCAATATCAGCTCTCCCATTGAAAGCCATGATTGAACCATGATGCCACTGGTCGCCAACACCAGAGCGCATTATTATTAATTCTTAAATCTTGCCTGGACAATTGTTTTCCTAATATCAACACTTTTGGTATCTCGACTCATCTTTGCGAACACCAACTCTCCGAACCATGTTCACATCTCGCGATCGTTTGACCATTTACTATGTCTGGCCTGTTGCAACCCCAGGCTTCATACGTCCGTCCATATGCGCGTTTATATCTTGCAACGACATGCGTCCGCCCAAGTAGACAGGACGATAAAAACTTAGCAATCCAGGTGATGGCAGGCAGGATAAGAGAGAAAAACGATACTAATAGGGTAGGCTCTCAACGCGATGTTTGTCATGCATAGGTGAATTTAGCGGGTACCATACAAGCCATAACTATATGCATGCATACAGCGGAGCAAACGCCCCCAGTCAGCCTCTCGCCTCGACGATAATGTCCGTCATGCTGGAATCGTGTTGTGGAAAAAAATTACGCAAGTAACATTGCGCACCAAGTATAAGAAAAAGAATGGGAATAAATTCTCAAGTCACGACCTAACATTGTCATCTCAGCTCAACCCGACTCAACGCAACGAAAAGTAAAAAAATGAATTCAATTAAAGTAGACCCTTTAGATGAATCCAATCTAAAAGACACAACGTTCATTAGAACAGCATTTCCTGATTTCTTAATAAAACGTACCTTGTTGGCAACGTCCAGCGCGTCGTGATCAGCTGTCAGTCGGACGTAGGCCTTCTTCTTTCCGTCAGGTCTAAAGAAAGACATCGTGTCAGTATCTATCTCGACGAACACCAAATAAATGGATCATTACCGGATGAGAGTGTTGATCTTGGCGGCCTGGACGTCGTACAACTTCTTGACGGCATCCTTGATCTGGCGCTTGTTGGCCTTGATGTCAACGATGAATACAAGGGTGTTGTGCTCCTCAATCTTTTTCATGGCGCTCTCAGTGTTCAGGGGGCTGATCAGAATCCGTATCAGAACTGGATGTCGAAAACTGATGATTCTTAAGACTTACGAAACAATGGTCCTGAACTGATCCATCCTGGGCAGGTGGTTGATGCTCTTCCGGGGGTACCTGGGAGCACGGGCGAGCTTGAGGGTCTTGGGGCGGTGGAAGGAGACGCTGTAGCGGGTCTTGCGAGATGAGTGAGAGTTGGCGCCCTGGAGAGCAGCCTTTTTGGCCGACTTGGCCTTGGCCTCCTTCGACGAGGCAGCATCTATTACAGGAGCATTTGGAAAGTGGCGGACAGAAGGTAGAATTATGGGGAAGCAACGCGGGGATTGAGGAAGAGAGAAATGATGAAGTTAGTGCTATTGGAGGAGCATGGTGAAAGTGGATAACGCACTCTTGGAGGCAGCCTTGCCCTTAGCAGTTTTTGTTGTGGACATTGCTGGTATGGCGGATCTATACAATGATTGAAAAATTGCACGTCAGAAATCGAGATCAAGGACTTCGATCAAAATGAAGGATAATAGTGAGAGATATTGGGCGACACGAGACGATAGTTTGTAGAGTTCGAGTAGGTTTTCCAGCGCAACGAATCTGGGATACCAGGAACTGCATGCCCAAAATTTCCTTCCTCCATTCCTTGAGCATTTCCCCCGGCGTCCGCAATCCCATTGCCCACCATCGCAAGTTCATATATCCTCCACAGCTACCAAACTCCAAACGACTAGCTTGACCAAATCACCCAAACCAGACACATCAACAACACCTCATCCAACCTCATCTGACGCAATCCATCCCTCCAAACCTCTCGTGTCGTCCCAAACCTCTCAAAATCGTCTAAACAAGGTCTCTGACTCACCTTACCGTAGATTCAGTCGACGTAGGGGGTGGAGACGAGCGTTGGGACCGGCGGCGGCGAGGTGGGTGTCTTGCGTCCTTGAATTGACCAATGGCGTGGTCTGTGGTGGGGAGCTGCCGTGGGAGTGTTGTGGCGTATTTGATCACGAGCCGAATCTTGCCGACTTTCCTGTTTCCCCTTCTACTGGCTTGTCAGTTGCTTGTCAGTCGCGTCCCTTCTAGTCTTCTATTCTGCTTTGGCTTCAGGTTATCATTCAAGGAGGGTATTTTAAAAGCAATAAAGGAAGAAAAAAGGGAGAAAAATGCAGATCCTATTTCGAGACAGTGATTAGATTTAAACTCAGCACACCAATAAATATGTGAACAAATGATATCCACGAATGAGTCCCTTGTAAACAGCCAACGAACAATGTAGCTGGTAAAAAAGTAAAAGGAGTGCACATGTGGCGCTACAGCGTGATGCGGCCATAGACGATGCGGGAACGTCCAGACGCGCACTTGCGAAAAGCGAGCAAAACACCTTTTAAGTGCATTAAGGATTGGCGTCGCAGGGGTTAGGGCTTGTAAGGATTCGCATCCTTGTTGTCAAAATCCTTGAACTAGCGTGAGGTATGGCTTTGACTTCTTGTGTATCAAAGTGGTGTTAGGCGGTGACGAACAAGGCTTGATCAAGATAGTCTCTGGACGAGGAACGAGATGTGTCGTCTACCACTCCATAATGATCAGACGCAAGCGGGTTGCCAGTCGTCACATTATCGTCAGATTCAAGGTTAAAGCATCCCCAAACACCGTCCACCGTAGTCGCCACACCTACTCTCCGACTTGAATCCAGAACCCGGTGCTTGCCAACACAAGAGCGTAACCCAGTAACTCCAAAAACCCCTCAAACACACCACACACATCCACCATAAATCCCTCGCACCTCAACCCAATCACTTCCAAAACACACTCCCCTCCGTCCTCGTCCAACTCCCCAACGTAATCACAAACAACGCAATACCACCCAAATACGCAGCACTAACAAGCTTCCTGCCCACTTTCCCCCACCCCTTGGCGTTATTCTGGTTCAACCCCCTCACTTCCCACTCCCTCTCCGCCGACTGCTTATCATAGCCCAGCTCGGGGACGCCCATGACGTTGCAGAAGATATGGGCGGAAATGGGCGGGAAGATGGAGCCTGTGCGGGTGAAAAGGTATGAGGTGTGGATTCCAAACAGGGTGGTGTAGACGAATTGGAAAACTGGTGAGGGAAAAGTTAGCGTTTGGAGTTTGTGTTGCAGAGAAGGCAATGAATAAAATACACATACGACTTGAAAAGATGGCCCTCTTAGCAGCTGTCTGCGTTCGTCCATATCGATTATACGTATCCCATGCATGGTGGATATGAGCTACGCATAATTAAATGAAACATCCATCTCAACTCCCTAAACCCTAAAAATGCAGGTAACTCACCCAACCCAAAAGTCAGAGGCGCAACAAAGATCATCCTCCACTTTGAAGCACGCGCAAGTTGATATACCGCAAGTACACAAGATCTAAACACAAGTTCTTCCGTCGCCGGGGCCTTCAACAACAATCGTTAGCATCAAATATCGCACAAAACAAAAGCACAAACATACAATCCAATAATTCCTCCACCCCACAATTCCAAAGAATCGCTGCTTCTGCACCTGCCATCTCCAATTCTGCTGGAACGGGAGTTCGCGTCGGAAGAATGAAGCAACGAGGGGGCCAAGGTACAATAACACAGTTGGGAGGTGCGGGAGGTATGATGTCGTCGATTTGAATCCTAATAGTTGAGCGGTACGTTTCAGTGTGGTAAGGACTGGGAGAGGCGACTGGGTAGAAGGTTCATATTAGGTTTACGACGAATAAAGGAGAGAAATAAAGAAAACAATACACATACTCCTTCTTCTTGAGCACCAACGTACCCCACCAACGCGTACACGCCCACACAGCACACCACAGTCGCACTCGACACAGCTACCAATCTCGCACGTATCACATCAGGATCATCCCTCCACCTCTCGTTGCTCTCCTTATCCCGTGGTTGGTCGGGTGCATCTGGGGTGGTATCAGGCTTTGAGGATGAGAATGACAGTCTGGCATTCTTAGAAAGGTACAGGGACCCGACATAGGTGAGACCTAGACCAACTGAGAGGATGTTGGCGAGGTCGAGAGGGATTGTGCCTGGAATATAGGTTTTGAACCCAAGGACTGTCGTCGTCATTGAATCAGAAGAAGTGAATTCGACAGTAAGGTTGAGTTAGATGAACGTCAAAAGTAAGGTCCTTCCACAAAGATGTCTATCCCGGAAAGCCTTTAAATGAGAATTATGATGTGGTCCAAGCAAGATGAGTGGTCCTCCGTCCCCGTGCGTCCAGAAAAATAGCAAAGCAGTGAAAGAACAATAGCAAGTATGGAAAATGCCTTCCTTGGAGAATAAGGTCCTAAAGGTATAAGCGCCCAACGATAATTATGGTATCCTAACGGTAATTGGGTTAATGAGTCTGTCGTAATGGTCAAGTTGGAAGAGCAGAGGATGGTGAACCAGATTGCTGAATGCAGATGCCGAATTGATGCCGTCTTAGTATTCCCATGCTCACCCTCACCAACCCTCATTGGTTTCGAGATTGGATTGTATGAGATACGATGCTTGATAAAAATAAGGTTGGAGCATACCCTTTAGCAGTGCGCTGCTCTAACTCATCTGACGGTATTAAATATTGGTATCACGATTTATGACTACATAAACAGTGGGGTGCTTCGATGTTGCGTCGACTCGTGAGCCTCGGGAGTCCTCACCATCGAACTTCGAGTCAAAATACCAGGTTGACGATTACCGTAATACAAGCCGTCGGAAGTACAAGTAACAAAATCATAATGCAAATACCAGGAATTGGAGTTGTGTGTATCCTAATGTCTATCCATCTTCTTAACCGCCTCCCATGACCCAAATCCAAAAACAGACGGCAACTCCTCCCAAAGCGCTTTTCTCCCTTCTTCATGGCCCGTTTTAGCATGATGCGTACAATACCCGCAGAAACTAACATTGGCCTCTGTCGTCAAATAACTCCAGCTACGATCGATGCAGGATTTCAGGTCTGGAACGGGTACTCGAAAGATGTGTTCTTTAAGCAACCGGAACTCATCCTCGCACACATGGACAACGATGCACCGTTCACTGGTCGGAGGATTTTCAAACAGCCATGTATAAAAAACCGCAACAAGCTTCAGTATCAGCTATTCTCGTCCCTCGAGGCATGCGCGTATCATGGCCAGTGGTAAGGTTGCCCTTGTCCCGTCATCGCGTTCAACACCCGCAAAGATCTGTTTCTATTCCACAGGTCAGTATCAAAAGCAGATTAAGTCATAAATGCATAACCTACCACATTATAGTATACGGCGATATGAAGGAGTGCTACAGGCAACACCGAAAACACGCCTTCCTCATATGCAAGCCTGACAATTTCGAACGGTACAGCATCATCGCTACTAAAGTAGACAAAATGATCTAAAGACAGATCATGGGGCTCCGGTGCATACTCAGCCCTGATTCGATATAAAGCGTTGTCTCGCAGATGGGGTATGTCGTACTTATTTCCTAGTCGAAGCATAACTGAGAGCATTTCAAACCGGATGATGACGAGGTCTGCTGTAGGCGTCACCCCAGAGTTTCTACATCTAGAATCAGCACCAACTCGAGCTCATCGGGGGTGTATAAATGAGGCTAAGAAAAACGTACGGATGGCGATATATCGCCTCAAGTAGCAGCGCTAGATCTTGGGCTGGATCATGTAAATAAACTACAGGGCATCCATCGATTGTGCCTTCGGAATCAGAGTGTTCAGGTTGTGAAAGCGAGAACATGTCCTTGAATACTGAGGAGCATGCTTCGAGTATCGATTTGTGGACCCGGAACTGCGTCTGTCCAGCTTGTAGTATAACGCTGCCATCGGAGTACCAGATGTCTCCTCGTATTGTGCTGGGCGCCAGGGACGATTCGATATCCTTGTTACCTGAGACCCTTGTTTTGATTGGGGTGGCTTGCTTTGTGGTGTCCGTATTCATGGGCGGAGATCGATGCACTTGTGTAAATATTGGGAAGCTGGTGATAAGGTCAACAATGTAAGTAGAAGGTCCAACGCAGCTTGGACTTCATACAGCATTCAATTGTTGTTTGTTGTTCAACGTGCTCATCTTTTTTTAGTTGACACCGAACAGGCACCAACACTTCGATGTGCTAAATGTGTGGCATTATCCAATTAGGGTGAGCAAGGTACGGATTAGTGAGAGACATTCACGACGAACTATCATAATTAGTACTTAATCTGCGACATATGCATCAATCACGACTCGAATCTTAACCTCGATCCATCCTCTTCAACTCCTCCCACTCCGGCAAATTAAACAACGTCGGCAAAAGGTTCCACAGCTCCTCTCTCCCCTCATGCGCAATCTCAGCATCAGCCTTACAGTCCAAACACAGCTGAGATAAATCTTCGTCCGTGATGCGGTCAGACCACTTGTCGAACGGGAATCCAACGGGATCTGGCGCAAGCCAGCTGCTCTCAATCAGCTTGTTCCGAATTGCACGACAACCCTTGGGCTTGTAGCAATCTACAACCCCTGGCTCATCGCGAAGCCATTTGAAGGGGTGCAAGCGAGCCTTAGACATTAACTCTTCTCTCCCGAGTATGATGTCGCGCTGAAGAATGAATGGCAGGGTTGCTTTTGTACCATCGGATCTCTCGATGCCATAGAAAATCTGCGACTAAAAAGTATTGTGAGTTGTGAAGTCGAGGACGAAAGTGATATAGGCATGATGAGTGACGTACCGGCGCCAAGGATGCACCGTCACACAGATAGAAATAATATAGGACTGGCAAGATGGACAAGATGCCCTCATTATACGCTAAAGTGATGACGTCAAAAAGGCATATATCCACCGAATCGCTCATAGTTTTGTACTCCACATCAAGCCGGTCCCACTCATCGAGGGTGGTCGGGAACTCCGCTCGCAGGCGTTGCAAAGCATTGTCTCGAAGGCTCGAAATGTCGTATTTAGAGCCAAGTCGGAGGAGGGCTGATACCTCTTTGAAACGGATTTTGTGCATCGAGTCGTATTTGCTGGTAGAAAAATTGAATTCCAGGAAGATAACAGAAGAGTTGAATAAAAAAGGAGAAAGTGAGCGTTAGCGTACCCATGATCGTAAATGGCTGTGAGCAGGATGGTCACATCCTCTGCAGTATCTTGCAGATGGATAACAGGACATCCCTCAACGTAGTCATCGATGCGATCACCAGTCTCCGAAGTAGGTTGAGGAATAGAGAACATGTCTTTAAATATACTCGAGCAGCGCGAGAGGACAGCTCGATGAACGCGGAACTGCGATAAGCCCGCCTGAAGGACAACGCTGCCGTCGTCAAACCAGAGGTCGTTTACCCTCTTGACGGTTTCTTCTTCGCGTTGCGTTTGAGAGGGTCCGGCATTACCAATTGCGTTATGACGCTCAGCAGTCTCGGAGAGCTTCCTCTTTTTTGCTGGGCTTTGTCCATGCGAGTCGTCGTTCATGGTGGTTGTAGAGTGAAGTTGGGAGGTTAGAACTTACTTATGACAGCCTGCGTCACGATCGCCAATAGTCACACACACGTGTCCCAATGTAACGTGTTGGTGACACTTAATGTGGTTTTATTAGCGCTTAAGCTTAGATATTGACTCTGAAGAGAGGCGATGATAAATAATTGGTAGTAGCTCGAAGATGACCAATAGGAGGTGCAAAGCACACTTCAAATTTCAAAGTTCAGCTGGCTAGAATAAAAAAATCATACACACAAATACGGATTTGAGGCACAGAAACTATAACCAACTCTTCTCTCAACTTGAGCGACAGTATAATATATCACCAGTGATCCGTATATATATATGAGCATAAATAGGCTGTTAGTCATTATCCCCTGATTCCACAAGCTGATTCCATGGTGGCAGGCCAAATGCCTCAGGGAGCTGTTCCCATACTTATTTCTTACAAGCTTGACTTTGTGAAATGGCCCTGGCCCGACAACCACCACAGTATTGCAAATGTATTGGGTAAGTGGTGGTTTCCAATGGCTTCAATAAACGCTTGAGATCAGGTTTAGGATGGCAGAGCGTTGCCAGCAGCGTCGTTGACAAGGCCGCACATTCATGCACGCGAGCGCAATTTACGCTAATACGCTTCCCGGTCTGAACCCAACTATAGGCGACCTGAACTTGAAGTAGCATCAAATGCTCTCTGCGTATAACACAAAGAACTTGCACTTCTGGCAGCAAAGTCGCCGCTGTGCCATCAGCACGTTTCTGCCCATACATAATTGTTTCCTAACGAGTAACACAGCATAGTATTTCAGAGCTGACTCAACTAAATAATATAGCTGAAAAGTATTGACTTACTATTGGCCGAATGCACACCAAATAATATGCCATGGGTAGGAGGTGCAGAATTCTTTCACTGTGAAGTAGATTGACGGCATCAAAGAGAATGCCACCCTCATCGGCATTGGATACGAGGTAATTTTCGATGTCAGGGAGCGCGTCAAACTCTTTGAGCGATGTCGGAAACATTTTTTCGAGGCGGGATAGAGGTTCTTCGCGTATGTGTGGAAGATCGTACTTCGTAGCCAAACGAAGAAGCGAAGCCATTGTACGGAAAGGAAGTTTTGGCATCCCCAAGCTATTGTATCCGCTAAGGTCGAAATTCTATGAGTCGTCAACAAATAATTTAGAACAGAAGTGTCTTACGGTTCATTATACAGTACCGAGAAGAGATGCGTCAAATCCGTTGGACTGTCATGGATATGAACGACTGATACATTGTCATCTCCTTGACCTTGCGGTGCCACGTCCTCGGAGGGTTGGGGGAGCGAGAACATGTCCTTGAACACGGACGAATGTCGTGAAAGGATTGATTTATGGACGCGGAACTGTGTGTTTTCTGCTTGGAAGATAATAATGCCATCGTCAAACCAAATGTTGGACCTGGTCAGGGGTTCTTGGGTTGTTGTTTCCGCCTGTTCCTACAGTTTTCTTTTCTTGCTAGCAGGTTCCGACATTGCGACCGCGTAGCTTCCTATGAATGAAAGAAAAGGTGTTTGGGTTGCGGGGTGTAGGGTGTGGGGTAAGAGAGAGGGTTACCTTGAACTTCCATTTTTCAGGTTTCAAATCAAGTCCCGCTCACGTGAATAATCATCTCGACGATACAGTGAACCACACAACCACTGCTCAGAGTAATATATGTAGAAATGAAGTGGAATAGGTGTAAAACGAGGGTGTCCGAAATTTGGGTCCGTCCGAATCAGTGGTCGGTGATAGCATGTCATCCCAGGGTCACAATCCGCTTTGTAAACTCATCCTTTGCTTGGTCTTTTATACTAAACTGAACAAGTTAATTCTGCGGTTTTCGGGATATATCGACTTCGGATGAAAACAGATAAACACAATTCAAAACTACGTAGAGCGCAATGGCTGATCACGCATAATTTGAGTGAACATCTGAGCCGCAGCTTGCCCATAATCCAAGTTAGCGTGCTAAAATCGGACAATACATGTAAGCAACCATAACAACTTAAACATCCACAAGAGAAGGAAACCTACCTTGTACGCTGGCACCTCATGGCCGGCGCCATAAATACGAACGTAAGAGAACCGACCAGCGTTCTTGTAGATTCCAGTAGTTTGACCTTTGACGTTGAAATTCTGGAACTTTTGAAGCTTGTAGAGCGGAGTATATATTGTCTGGAGACTGTCGACCTGTGGGGCGAAACATGAATTTAGTATTTTATCGGAGAGTGGGAGGGGTGGTGCGTACCATGGCCTCAACACCATCAAAGTTGAGAATGTAGTCCTATAAAATTGATGAGCGTGTATTGAATTATATAGCAATGTAAAATACATACCGCGTCACCGTCGTAGATAATGGTTCTGACCTAAAATCTCTCCGTCAGCGGAAAATATAAGAGCAATGCCACATTTCTGCTTACACCTGAGTTGATGACGAATTCAAGATCTGGACGAGAATTTGTCATCCAATCCCCTATAGAAAAGACAGAGATAAGTCTTTATACGATAAATAACTGATAATTTCCGCGCACCGGTTCGAGAGAAGTTCCTATAGACGGCATTACTGGACTGCGTCCACGTAACCTCACCTCCAATCTGAGGCGCAACTTTATTCAACCACGCACCGAAGGAAGGTGGGTACGGATCAGGGTCCTCAGCGAGAACGAAATAGACCTGAAGGAACATGTGAGCCTATATTTAAGTGGGAGAACAAGATATCCAGTACTGACGTCGTAATCCCCAGCAAGAGGAGACAAAATTCTGTTATTGCAGAAACTTTGCGCTGCAGAGCATACAGCGTCCGTTTTATTCGTATAACATGCGGAAATTTGGTCTTTGCATCCAGTGACAGGCGTGTTGAAGTCTACGGTGGCCTTATCAATGACATCTTGAGAGACGAGCGCGTGGTAAGGATTGACGGCGGAGTAGCTGAGGTAGCCCGGGTATTGAGCGAGGGGGTCCTGTGAGGTAATGATCTAAGTAATGTTACGAGTGCTTAAAACATTGCGAATACTTACCGTCAGACCGTCGCCGATTCCGAGAACCTGAAGGTTGAGAGGGATTCCTTTGATTTTTCCTTCCAAGATCGCGAGGTTTTGTCGCAGGATGTGTCTGGTCATAGAATAAGTCGAAAAAAATTGAGAACATTGAGAAATGACACGCACGCAGCAAAGGTCGGTCCATAATGACCACCATATCTTATACAGATATTAGTACAAAACGAATTAGACGACCACATGGTTAGAGCACTCACGACTCAGTCCAAATCGCCATCTTATTAAATCGATACTTAGCAAACCTTCGATCCGACAAGAAAATCTGGAGGAACGACCAGACATCGGCAGCTGCTTGCTGAGACGTGCCTACGTTAAGATCACCATGCGAGAACCCGACACCAATAGGTTGATCAATGAACAGCAAATTGGCTTCGTTGTTCCACGAGTATGGGTTCAGCACGACATTGCTGCTGTCGTTTGTGATACGACACGGTCCGTTTTCTTGAAGGAGTCCAATCATGCTTGAGCTTCCAGGCTGAGAGGAAGAGGCGGCGTAAATAAACATATGTTGAATGTGTATTCGGAAAGACGTACTCCTCCGTTAAACCACAGGGCAAGTGGAGCTGTCTCTGGATTCTTTCTGGATTCAAAGAACCAGAACCTGCGTTGCTCGTGTAAGCGCACAGCAGATAAAATCAGTATATAGAGAAAATTTACATACCACATACTTTCAGTCGCAGTCAGATCGCCGTATCCAGACGCTTGGTTGACATGAGGAGTCGTTTCTGGGTGTGCATATTCAGCATTCGTATACTAATGAAAAAACAAACACACACATACCACAGACACCAGAGTTCTCGACAACTCTCAGCTTGCCCGGCGTCGTTGTGACATTGACTGCAGCCACCTTTACAACATTCTCTTGAATGTGAAGAGACTCCAAATCGTCAGGGACACCTCCAATGATCCCATTAATCACAGGGATTTGTCCAGCCAAAGCAGTGTGGAGAGGCAGGAGGGCAAAGAGGCAAAGCCAACGCATGTTGCTTGAAATTTTTGGAACGAGGGACGAGCTTGAATTTATGCTTCATACGAGATGTTATTTTGGGAAATTTTGGGGCCGTGGATATAGGCGGACCGCGTTCAACGTAGCAAGAAGCAGGAAATCGCCCTTCTTTTCTTCTGGAAGACCGTTGGGATAGATTTTATTATTATTATGAGTGGACAGGTATTCTGCAGGAGAATGGGGGAGGGCGACAGCGTAGGTAATAAGGAGAGTCACTTGACAGGATTGCTATCATCTTCCTTCAAAGGCTGATTTCTTGACAGAGAGAACAGATTGCGGCACGGAAGGCCTTTCGTACAAATTGAACGAAAACAAAAAGGCATCTTCTGCACCCTGGTGTCATGAAGCAGGACTAACCGCTGGACGTGATCACGAAAAATTCACCCTCGATGATGCTAGCCAGACTGCCAGGTCACCAACAATCCGAGCGTCATCGCATCCTTTCTTGTTCTGTATAAATCGTGAATCCACGCAAAGCCAATTATCAACATCCGCTATAATTAGGGCTCATAGAAGACATGGCCGTGCAGGATTGAAATAGACGGCTATGTAGCCGACGACCATATGCAAGCCCTTCGTCCTGGCAAAAAAACACATTGAGAAGGCTTCTGATAACGTTATGGGCCACTAAACCCACCTTATGTGCAACTCCCTTATGACATTATTCTGAAATATGACCATTTTCCCGCTGACATTAGAGTTACGTCTCTATTGTGTACTCTTCATTTGATATTCGCCGAACACAACATGACAGCTAGTCTTCACTGGGATGCTGGGTTTCCATTGAATCGCCCCATTGGCACCTTGTTCCCGGCCAAAATTTGCGACTGCATGAAAGCGCTGGCCCTCTGAGAAAGATGCAATGTGATTTCACGCATTGAGAATCCATAAACTTGCTACAAGCTGGACGAAGTCAGTTAAACTGCACAGGTTGTCTTGCACAGACGTGTGCTTCGCACTTAAGTAATTACCCAATCCCTTTTCCAGCCTAAACGACACTTCTTTCCAACATAAAAATGGTGATACTCGAGGACACACAAATAGAGAGAGTCATGGTCGTAGTTCAGAGGGAGACAGTAGGCAACCTTTGGCTGAAGGCGGGAATGAGATGGCGATGGCTTTGGAAGCAAACAACATGTGTTGGATCCGTTTCAAGCTCAACATTCTTTCCTCCAGCCCTTCGAACAACATTCTGAGCTGCCTTGTCTTGCCTTGTAGACCTAGCTCTCTCAAATGCACCTATTTTATTTACCAGCTTGCCTACAAGACCAACGCGGCTTTCCCCGGAACCATAAGCAAGTATGGCAACTCTACTCTCGCTCCGCGTGATCAAGCGGGGTCCTAAGTTCTTCAGGCTTCAGTTCTGGGAGGGAAGCTTGAAAGGGACCTCCAACAACCTCAAGTTTTATATCTTTGTATTGAAGGAAATAAAGGATGTGACGGTCGTCTTTGTACGTGGTCCGCAGAAGTACCAATTGACTTCAGTGAGTGCTCTGCATCCTGTGGGTCCCTTCCAGAATGCTGCCTACTAGATGGTGTCTTCACTACGTACATCAAGAGCTAAATACCAATCCCAATACGCCCTTGAGACTGAATTGGTTCCACGGGAATACTTTTCACGCCCTCATTCGTAGTCTTTTCATTCGCGTCAATCTCTCTCAAACCTGATTTTATTCATCCTTCGATGCCAGTGGTTACCAAGCCTTGAGACTTCAAGAGCTTACTTGCATTTCATGATCCGCCTTCAAATTCCAAGCTGACTTCGAAATCCGACAACTCGGAGTGCCTCGGGGCTCGGGCTGGGAGAAGACCATTGGGCTCGAGGCCTCAATGACCCACACAGGCTTCCCTTCCTCTTCCAAGGAGTAGTTTGGTAGTACTCGCCTACTAAGAGCTTCGAGACGACGCATCACACTCAACCCTGGAAAACTCATGGGCGCTGCTAGTTCTTTAGTGATAGCTCCAAACTCTGGTAGAATTTTCCGAGTGCACGACCCTTTACTCTGATGCTGGCTCTTCATGGCTTCTTCCGCGGCGGCTAGCGTTCGAAGCTGTGAAACGCTCCGACACCCGACGCTTTTAGGCCCTCCATTGTTTGTGTTGCACTCAATCGAGCCAGCAAGAACCATCGAAGGTGTGTCAAATTGCATCTCGCTTGCTTTGTGTGTGTATTTTCTTCTCTACTTAGTTCAACTTGAACGCCCTCGATTGACATCTACGTCACCCACCCATGGGATGTGTCAATTATCTACTAGGTAATACTATTTTTCTGCCAACTTTAATGTACGTGACGAACCGCCTCATTGACCCGCTCGAACCTGGCTCACCAGCCTATAAGCTTCACCTCTTGTACTACTTATGATCTCCCCCCCTCCCATACGCATTCCATTCACAATTGCCATATCCCCATATCCGCTAAACAGATCACCGCTTGCCCTACAGAATGTCCGTAATTCACGAGAATTATGAATTGACAGACAGCGAGATCGGTCTATCTATGGGCAGCATCCTGTTGTCAGAGGACTCCTTCCCATCAGCGACGTCGACGTCTAACACAAAGCGACACTCCATCCATCTACATTCAAGCCCATGCCCTTCACTGCCTTATCCCACATCGACGTCCCTCACATCAGACAGAATCGATCATCTACGCCAATCGCACAACACCCTCGAACCTAAACTCGCAGTGGCTGGTGCTCTCATCTCCCTTCTCTTCTCTTTCGGACACATGAACGCATTTGGAACTTACCAGGCGTGGTACGCCAGCCACCAGCTACGCCACGTCTCACTCTTTCGCATCTCGTTGATTGGCTCTCTTCAGCTATGGGTCTTTTTCTTATCAGTGAGCTCAATCGAATCACGCCACTCGGCGACGTTGCAATGTGTACATGGATTAATTGTGTTATCACTCTTCTCGTGATACAGGGAGCACCGATAGGCTGTCTCTTCGATGCTTATGGATCGAAGTGGTTGATGTTAACCGGTACGGCTTGCTACGTCCTAAGCCTGGTCTTAACAAGCTTCTGCGCACAGTATTACCAATACGTACTCGCACACGGGGTTCTATTTGGACTCAGTCTTGGGCTACTGTAGGTTGACATGCCGTTTCTTTCCACAGTCAGTTTGTGATGATCTTTCTTTCCAAGATTCTACCCGCCTATCGCGTCTCTGTCTCTCCTATTTAACAAGTATCGCGCAACAGCGGTGGGTATTGCAGCAGCTGGATCGAGCCTAGGTATGTGCACAACCGCAGTCAATGCAAATTATGGAGCGACCTACGTACCCATCTTATCGACATTCATACTCATGTCAAATTCCTGGCTTCTAGGAGGCGTGATCTACCCAATCGTTTTGCGGAGACTGTTCGAAGGGGTTGGGTTTGGCTGGGGGGTCCGAATTGTCGCGCTTGCGAGCGGAGCAGGGTGTCTCGTATCGACCTTTCTCATTCCCCGTACGAGTCTATCATAGCCCATCAAGTTACCCTCAGAAACGTCACCTTCTGGGGAGCCCTCGGGGACAAAGTATCGACGAAGCGCATGCTCGAACACTTCATTTATCTTCCTCACTCTTGGCAGCTGTCTTGTAGTACTCGGTGCGTGGTGTTTAACTTCGTAACTAAACACAGGAATTTACATTCAAATATTGAATAACCAGGTATCTTCATCCCCTTCTTCTATATCGTCGACTACTCCCAACAACATGGTATTCCAGGGGACACAGCAATCGACGTTCTAGCTATCATGAACGCCGGAGGGATGGTCGGACGAATCGCTCCGGCATACCTTTCCGATATCATAGGTCAACTAAACCTTCTATTTCCTTCCGCCTTTCTATCCGGCCTTGCATGCGTCTGCCTCTGGCCCATCTCAACTTCGTTCCCATCTATCGGCACATTCGCGGCCTTGTTTGGCTTCTCCTCCGGCGCTTATATTTCTCTCGTCACACCTTGCATCGCCCAAGTCTCAAATCCGAAAGAGATTGGGAGAAAAATAGGCATATTATACAGCACCATATCCCTCTTGTGAGTCCAACCAGTTTAGTCAACCGCTCTCGGGCTTTCTAACAAACGAGTCATGTACTAGTGCCTTATGCGGTGGTCCCATCGCAGGACACCTGCTGACAACACATCACGACCGCTTTCTGCCAGTTATGTACTTCTCAGGGACATCGCTTCTGGTTGGCTCGCTATTCGTTTTTGGTGCGAAGATGTCCTTCGACCACATGTTATTCGCTAGAGTTTGAATTCCCGTATAATAGAAGAAATGTCTTCTCTCCAAAGTATATGTAAGAATAAAGTCCTACCAGTCATAAATTTTTTGTAGCACAAACAAGATCTACAATCTAGTCTGCTAATCAGATTAATTACTACATTCAATCGGTGATCAGTCCCTATAATGCATTTCTATACAGGTAATTAAGCGCGTAATCCTCGTTCTTTCCACACTCGAAATACGCATTGGCGGCTGCTTGCTTCGAAAATCCCTGTGCTTCAAGCTACGGAAGCGCCGCGTTAGTTTGGTAATTTCACGAAAGAAAGATGGGTCGGTGGATGGGTGGATGAAGAGAAGGACAGAGGAAAAGTGAACATACGCGCTCGATAGCACCATAATCCTCTCGCTCGAGGTGCAGCAGCCTGACTGGCGCAGAGTTTCCGGCGTCTTCGATACCACCTTCATATAAACCTCCATTACCATCGGAGGTCTCAGCTTTGCTGTGTCTGTTTGTGAGAGCCTACGTAAAAGCGATCAAGAAAAAAAAGGTAAGGTGAGGACCCTACAACTCGTAGAGTTTATCAACACCCTCCCACTCGGGGTCGACGTCAACAAACACAGCATTAGCAAGTCTCCTTTGATCCCGTACGAGGCCAGAATCTTATCGTTCTTCAACTCATCAGCTTGAATAGTAAATCAGTAAAAGCAAGAGTAGTAGTGCATGATACTATTAGTGAGAGATCGCGCGTAGCACGTACCAGTCTGCACAAGAATCTGCATACTGACATCCAACCCTGATCACGCTCTATCTTCTTCTTGAGCGTGCTGACAGTATCGGAAGGGTTTACGTCAAACTGAAATTAATACGAAGAATGAGATGCATAAATACTCAAGGATGAGCCTCATAATAAGGTACTAGTGACTCGAGACATTTACCTGCATAATGTCCTGGGTCGGTGTCTGAACTCTAATCTTCATAATTCTGGGTGAATGATACGGGATGAAAGGGAGAACTTGGAGGAACGAAGCAAATGTCAAGAGCTTCTTAAGTAAGGCTCGCGAAACTGACGGCCGATATTTTCAAGTTAATACCATGCTGTTCCCTGGGCACAGCTACAGGGCAAGGCACTCAAGCTAGCGCGAGCTCCGTCGGACATGTACCTAGACCGTGACAAAACGACTAATGGGATTAAGTGTTGAAATGTCCCGACCGAGTCGCCGTCGAATGATTGACGTCTTACTTGAAACGACCCTTCGTTGCCCTACCACTTCAAGTTCCACAGCCTCAATTGACGTTCGAACACTGATCTCGAAGCAAATAAGCTGCTCTCTGGTGTAAATACTCAGACGTCGAAGCATTTAAGAATACCAAAACCCCAAAATATATCATACATATGGCTAATAACACGAAATCGGAATGATACAACTACCAACAACACCACCCGACTCAATCTAAAATACAAAACGCAATCCAAACCCTCCATCTCACCCCACAGCTTTCCTCTCCTCCTCATTGGGTTTATTCCTCCTATCCTCTGACTGCAATCATTACACACTTAAAATGGACTCGGTCATACGATGCTCAATAACCGTTTGTAGCTCCTTGAACTTAAATCGTGATTCCACAGCTCAATAAAGTTTTACAGTACAATTTCACTGTTCATTATAATACAACATGAAATGGAATCCAATGTAAACCTACACACGATCCATCCGCTTCACCTCCTCCCAAGATTGAAATCCAAAGATGTCTGGAAGTGCCTCCCAAACCATTTTTCTTCCCTCTTGATGAAGCACACTCAGCTTTTTACTAAAGTCATCACAGAACTTCACATCCCGACTTGCCAAATCAACGCGTATCATGTGCCACGTATAACACAGGGCATATCGAAGGTCAGGAAACGGTTGCCAGATTTCTTTCGCCAGGTAACGCATCGACTCCAAGCATCTGGTATGTTGGGCACAATAAGGAGGCGTCGGTTGTGTCAGGAACTTGTATGACTCTGTGCACATAACCTTACGCAGCTTTTCCTTGCCAAGGATGCACGCATAGAGTAAAGGCTGTGGCAATACGGCCTTTGTGCCGTCAGGTCGAGTAAAGCCGTCAAGGATTTCTTTCTGTTTTGATCATGAGAGTGAATCAGCGCAAATTGGGAGAGGAGAGGAAAACAGAGGGTAGTGACTGACGGTGGTTAATGAAGAAGTTATAAGATGAAGTGTAATTGGTAGTAAAGAGAAAATACCCTCATTATAGGCGAGACAGGAGACGTCGAAGGCTCTACCCTTGTAAAGTTCGAGATAGCCACGGAGTTTGTAGGGGCTCTCAGGGCTATAAGCAAAAGGGTATTCGTTCCGAAGTCGAGAGACTGCGTGGTCTCGTAAATGAGGGATGTCATATTTATTTCCGAGCCGCAGGAATGCTGAAACCATCGAGAACTTCATTGGTGTGATAGGGGAGGCAGCATCATTCGAATATCTATTGATTTCTCCACACATATGCTAGAGCATTGAGGACGACCCTTAAAAAAGCAACAAAGTAAGACTCACGGATATTCGTAGATTGCGTTTAAGATGCATTCTACATCCTCGGGCGAATCGTGTAGGTGAACCACTGGGCATCCTTCCACCATAGCCTCAGGACTAGTAGAGTTCGGAAGTTGCGGTACGGAGAACATATCCTTGAAGACGGTCGAGCATTGAGAAAGAAGCGATGCATGAACGCGAAACATTGTATTCCCCGCAGCCAGCACCAAGCTTCCATCGTCAAACCATTTGCTTCCTCGTTCAAGTTGGCCAGATGCCTCAAGTACGGATGTGGTGGCTGACATTCTTTCCTCGAGCCTTCCTTTCTGCGCGTGATGGCTGTCGGTGTAATCTACTTATATGTTGGGTAGAGATACGTATCCAGGTAATTTGTGATTTGAGTCTCGTGATCAACAAAACCAATGTCGAAGTAGGTATCAGACAATCAATCGACACCACACCTTTGGCTGTTCATGCGAGGCTGTGTAGTACAACGTGTTATTTGGCGGCAAGGCTCTCGTCAAACACATATCTCTATTGATATCCTCTCAAGGTCGTGTCATTTAAGGTCCCATGACATGTCTGCCGGTATGGTCGCCCGAGATTAGCCCTTCGAGACCCATCGAACTCTGGCGTGTGAGTTCAATAACCGTGTGAGATTACATAAAGTTGATATCGTCAACTGATGTGTTGATTAGAATGTGAACTTGTTACCAGCGGGCGCCTGTTTCTCAGCAAGGCAGTTCAATTACTACTAGATACACATGTAAAATACCAGATAAATCTCGATATATTCCTAAATCCGGTCCATCTGCTTCACTGCTTCCCAAGACTGATAACCAAAGAAGGTAGGAAGGGCATCCCATACCATCTTCCTTCCCGCTTCATGACACTCGGCGAATCTATCACTGCAAAATTCACAGAATTTGATGCCACGATTGCTGAGAATAGCACGTATCTCGGTCCAGTCATAGCGCAGGGCATAAGAGAGGTTAGGAACGGGTTTCAATATTTCCTGCGAGAAATAGTGTAATGAAAGTTTGCAGTTGCCCCACGACTGACCGCATTGGATGAACTTGAGGTCCTTCAAGAACACGTGTGAATGTGTGTACATGAATGTAGCCATGTTCTCTTTTCCAAGGATGCATGTATGAAGTAGTGCCGTGGGTAGATTGGCCATGATACCATATTCCAGGATTGTTTTCTAGCATCGTAATCGCTTTGAGCTTGGCAGTATAAAAGAAAACAGCAAAAGACTGACCGTATTGTATGCCGTGACAATATAATGAAGGACCAATGGTAATAGTGAGAAAACGCCTTCTTCGTAAACAAGACAAGCAATGCCGAATGCTCGCCCTCTCTGGTTTATAATGTAACCCTGGGAGTTGATGGGATTTCTCCCTTCATAGGAAAGGGGATATTCGAGTCGAAGTCGAGAAATGGCATGGTCTCTCAAGTGCGGGATGTCGTATTTATTTCCAAGACGAAGGAGAGCTGACACAGTGGATAATGACATAGGTTTGGCAGGTGCAGCAGCATCCGCAGAATGTCTATGAAAGGAACCATAGCAAGCGCACGATTAGAGATCCCATGAAGATAGAATGTAAATGAAGTACTCACGGAGAGTCATATATTGCGTTAAGAAGTTGCTCAACATCTTGTGGAGAATCGTGTAGATGAACGACTGGGCATCCTTCAGCTCCAGATTCAGAGCTTGTGGGCTGTGGTAAAGAAAACATGTCCTTGAACACGCTGGAGCAACGCGAGAGTAACGATGCGTGAACCCGATACTGTGTCTTCTCCACTATCAGGATGATGCTCCCGTCTTCAAACCAGATACTTCCTTGTTTCATCGCGTCTCCTCCTTCAATTCCTTGAAATGGTGCCGGCATGGCTGTAGAGAGGTCATCATTGTCTGAAAGGCGTCTCTTCTTACGCTGCTGGTTGTCCTCGTTATTGGCCATCTGAGTCGAATTTTGGAAAAGTCGGTAAGTAGGGTTGAAGGGTCGACAGGGAACAAGTCCAAGGGTTGTCGAAGATCAATGATGAGCTCAAGCTTGAACGTCTTTGTTCGATGAAAGGGTGTTAAGGATGTCAGCGCGTTGTTTAGACTCCAGGACTTTGACAAACACCAATTGGTATGGTCAGGGGTCATTACAATTTGCTCAATTTGTGTTGGGTCGTTTAAGCTTGAAGCATAAACATCCATAAATGGTCCATTATAAAATAAAAATGGCTTACGACAGACAAAACCCAGAACAGAGGTACAATGAATAAAACCAATACTACTTTCGATCCTTGTGCTTCACGTCCTCCCAGGTCCCGAAACCGAACATAGATGGGAACTTCTCCAAAACGCCTTTCTCCCCTCCTTCATGAGCCTTTTTACTGTAACGTTCGCAATGTTTACATACGACGTTTGTGGAAATTTTGGTCCAGGGATGGATGAGACAAAAAGCTACGTCTGGCACAGGGAAGAAAATTCGATCTCTCAGTAAACGGAAGAAAGCGGTGCACTCTTTCACCGAAGTACACTTAGCCTGTACAGGGTCATTAACCAACCAAGCAAAGGAAATTTTAGAGAGCGCCTTTGCCATCTTATCCCGGCCTTCCAGACACGCGTTTACCATTGCCGTTAGTAGGACTGCTTTCGTACCATCATCACAGTCAACTCCTTCAAAGATGACCTACATATTAGCTCTCATTTCCATGTAAACTGGTAATCACTCACTGTCTCATAGCTTATGGTGATGAAGAAAAGTGCGACCCGTAATGCAGAGAACACACTTTCCTCGTGTGCGAGAGTAACAACATCAAAATCCCAGGAATCGCTCCCTTCAAGGTAGACACCGACACTGGCAGTAAGACCTCTGTAGCCCGATGGATATTCCTTTTGAATCCGGTCTAGCGCATTGTCCCGAAGATGAGGAACGTCATACTTGTTCCCCAATCGAAGGAACGAGGACGCCATTTCCACAGGCATGACAACAGTGTCCGCAATTGGAGGGGTCCCTGCATTTCTATCATAAATAAATCAGCTGCACCATTGAACTGTCAAATTATGAAACGCACGGATAGTGATAAATGCCATTGAGCAGGAACTCTAAATCCTTTGCCGAATCATGCAGATGCACCACAGTGCATCCTTCAACCAACCCTTCATCGCCAGAGTTTTGCAGTTGCGGAGCGAGAACAGTATCGATCTGTGGACCCGGAATTAGGTCTACTCAGTTTGAAGCACTACACTCCCGTCATCAAACCAAAGGCTCCCTTTTTTTATGGCTCCTTCAGACAACAAAGATGAAGAAACTGAGGTTGACGAATCATTAGACGCGTCGTCTGAGGGCTTTCTCTTCTTTTGTGAGGGTTCTTTGGTGTTGGTGGCCATAATGCCTGCTGAAAGTGGAACGAAACAGGTTGGTGGCCCAAAATTTAAATGACGAATAGCCATGATTAATATTGACGCGTTGTTTGGCTCTCAAGGTGCTGATAAATATTTGGAACAGGGCCTGCTGTGTTGGCATTCCCCGAAAAGCCCGAGGTGGTCTGCGACCAAGCAGAGACTGAGATATTGTTACAAGGTTATTATGCCTGTCAATCATCCATAGCGCTTTCAAGAATATTAGTACAAGTCAACAATTACATAAATTCATACACATCATAAACAACAAAATATAAACTAAAAAAGGTGAAATATATTGTAAAAACTAAACGCGATCCATGGCCTTCAGCTCATCCCAAGTTTTATCAAAACCAAATATGGATGGAAGCGCCTCCCAGACCACCTTCCTTCCTTCTTGATGACACTCGCTGAGCTTGCTGCTGCAATGGTTGCAAAATTTAAGATTGCGGTTTGCCAATAAAGCAAGGATATTATCCCAGGAGTAAACAAGGGCATATCGGAGCTCTGGAGCAGGTTGCCAGATCTCATCAGCTAGACAACGCATAGTTTCCAGGCAGACGTTCCATGTATGGCATTGCACTGTCTTTCGTTGTTTCAAGAACTGATATGAATCTGAGCACATAAGTTTACCGAGCTTTTCCTTTCCAATGATGCATTGGTGGAGTAGGGGCTCGGGCAACGTAGCTCTTGTCCTGTCAGCTCGGAGACAGCCGCTCAGAACAATTTGCTAGGTTGCATTACATCATTTAACAAACTATATTTAGACAGAGAGGGATGGTGAAACTCACAGTTTCATATCCCACAATCAAAATGTGAAGGATTGATGGGATTATGGAGAGGAGGCCCTCTTCAGAAGCGAGACGGGCGGTATCAAAAAGCATAGCAGGTTCAAGCTCAATATAGTGGCTAGCTTTACGGTTGAATATGGGGTTGTATGCACAGGGATACACATGCCGGAGTCGAGACAATGCATGGTCCCGGAACTGAGGAATGTCATATTTGTTCCCTAGTCGCAGAAGGGCGGAGACCATAGAAAACTTCATCGGCTTGATGGGAGAGTCAATATCAGCAGAATATCTAACAAACATGTCAAATGAGAACATAAGGAAACATCATTCAAAACCAGGCTAACACTCACGGGTTGTCATAGATTGCAGTGAGAACATATTCCAGATCTTTTGGCGAATCGTGTAGGTGAACTACTGGGCATCCTTCAATTGTACCTTCAGGGTTTGGTGGTTGCGGCACCGATAGCATGTCCTGAAATACACTCGAGAATCGTGACAGTAGCGATGCATGAACCCGAAATTGAATGTTCCCTGCGACCAAAATCAAGCCTCCATCATCAAACCAGATGCTTCCTCGTTGATAAGAAACTGCTTCTTCGAGTGGCAACGATGTAGACTTGTTCATGGTACCTGAAGCGCAGCAACCATTGTCTGACAGGCGCCTCTTTTTTTGTGGGGGATCCATATGATAGGTGAAGATACGTGTTCAAGTAAATATAGGGATTTGAGATTTAGAGTCAAGAGATAAAACATTCAAGAAAATTGAAAGTGAAAGGAACAAAGGTAAATAACGACAGTAGGTTGTCGGACAGTGCGTGGTTTATCTTCGAGGCTCTTGGCAAATATCTCATTAGATTGCCGACAGACGCGACACTTGACGCGACGGACAACCCTGGGACAACCTCGAAATTCATGGAACTTGTTTTAAAGTCGGTATTCCAAAAAATGGCCTAAATTACATAAATCCCAGTACATACAAGTAAATGACTACTAAATACCCCCAAAATCGACGAAAACAACATTCTTCAAAATTAATATCGATCCATTTTCCTCACCTCCTCCCAGGACCCGAATCCGAAGATAGACGGGAGCTATTCCCAAAGAGTTTTTCTTGCCTCTTCGTGACAGTTTTGACCATATGCATCGCATACCTTACAAGGAATAAGGTCTAGGTTAGATTCAATGATCTCTTTCCAACTGTGTTCAAGACAGTGCGACAAGTGGCGAATGGGTGGCCAGATATTTCGTGTGAGAGATTCGAAAAATGAATGGCAAGTTTCGGGTGTTTGGCACGATGGTTGAACTGGTCCTTTACTCAGCCATCTACAGGACACAGTGTACATGCTCTCCACTAGCTTCTCCCGGCCTTCCAAACACAAACGCAACATAGGAGGCGATAAAGTTGCCTGCGTCCTATCTTGCCGCTCAGCCCCATCAAAAATCCCTTTCTGTTGGGAGTTAGTTAATAATGCTCGCGGTTAACTTTATCTAATAAATTTGCTCACAGTTTTGTAGTGCGCAACCACTACAAATAAGCTGAGTGGCAATGCAGAAAACACGCCTTCCTGATGGGCCAGATTGACGAGGTCAAAGTTCATGGCATCAGTGGCAGCGGCACACTCCTCCGAAAAGTAAATGAATCCTCCAAAGCGTAGTTCCTCATAGGTTGGGGCATATTCGCTGCGCAAGCGATAGAGGGCATTATCCCGGAGATGAGCAACGTCGTATTTGTTTCCTAGACGAAGGAGAGCGGATAGCATTTTAAACGGGATACACACAACGTCAGCTGTCGTCACGGGAGCCCCAGAATTCCTACAGATACAATTAAAAAGCATCAAATTTACTTCAGAATATTTCACATACATATTGAGTGAAAGACGCACGGATGATGGTAAATCCCATTGAGGAGAAACTCCAGGTCTTCAGCCGAGTCGTGTAAATGAACGACTGGGCATCCTTCTACCAAACCTTCGGAGGTGAAAGGTTGCGGCTGAGGTATTGAGAACATGTCTTTGAAGACAGTGGAGCATGCAGAAAGCATAGATCTATGGACACGGAATTGAGTCTGCTCAGCCTGAAGCACCACGCTACCATCATCGAACCAAAGGTTTCCCTTTGTGATGGGTCCTTCAGGTGGTGAGGATAGGAAATCTGAGGTTGATGCCTGATTAGACTCGTCATCTGAGAGCCTTCTCCTTTTTTGCAATGGTCCTTCAACTTTGGTGGCCATAGGGCTCCCCTTGCAGTTGTGGTGGAACAGCGTTGTTTAGCATTCAGGGCGTCGATCAATATTTGGAGGGGGTTATCGGCATTCCCCGAAGAGCGTAGGTGCTCCTGAGTCCCCCAAGTTGAGTCTGAAACTAAGGTTTTCGATGTTGATGTGTACATAGGCTGCGTGGAGACACAATTATAATTGAAGGGCTCAAATATTGAGAATGATGAGCCCCCCACTCCTTTTCTGAGAGACGGCTGCACACAGCAGCACCACGAAATTGACGCGACGCGAATATTCTGGCTTCGAACCATGTCTTTCGAAATCATAAATCCTATTCCATTGGGCGCATAAATAAAGCAAGTCCCCGGTACAGTTACACACATCAAGGCTATCAAAAACTGCCGCGTTCAACATCAGCATCGATCCATTTTTTTCACGTCCTCCCATGACCCGAATCCGAATATAGAAGGAAGCTTTTCCCAAAGTGCTTTCCTTCCCTCCTCGTGATACTCTCGAGCATTGGCATTGCATTCTTCACAAAGAGGGTGGGGTATCTCTTCGATGATATCATCCCAACTTTTGTCAAGGCAGTAATCAAGGTCGGGAATGGGTAACCAGATGCGTCTCGAAAGTTGGTGAAAAAATACATTGCAAGATTGTGCCCTCGCGCAACTTGAAAATGGTTGACCCGGGTCTTTAATCAGCCATTTATAGGAGACCGTACATAAGCTCTCCATTAGCCTCTCCCGTCCTTCGAGACACGCGCGCAACATGGCCGGAGATAGGGTTGCCCGGGTTCCGTTGTGCTTCCGATCAAGCCCATCAAAAATCTCTTCCTGTAGAAGATTATTATGAGCAAACTTGGGATTCATCCAATCGGATTAGACTTCCTTACAGTGTTATAGTTTGCGGCCAACATAAAGAGCGCAAATGGCAAGGCAGAAAATACACCTTCCTGGTCGGCCAGAGTTACGATGTCGAAGTTTATGGCATCACCACAACAGTCTGGACAATAGTAAACACAATCTTGAAGACGCAGTTTATCTAAGATTGGGACGTATTCTGCACGCAGGCGATATAAAGCATTGATCCGAAGACGACGGACTTGATATTTATTTCCTAGTCGAAGAAGAGCGGAAAGCATGGTAAATGGGATGGGCACAATGTCAGCCGTCTCTGGCGTGTATGAATTCCTGCATAATAGGACGAATCGTATAAATATTTCGTGAAGTACTCGCAATTACATTGAATAAAAAGACGCACGGGTGGTTATAGATCCCATCAAGGAGAAACTCTAAATCTTCCGCCGAGTCTTGCAGATAGAAGACTGGACACCCTTCCACCGTTCCTTCGGAGTCGGAATTTTGCGAGTGGGATCGTGAAAACATATCTCTAAATATAGGAGAACATGCGGCCAGTATGGATCTATGAACCCGGAATTGTGTCTGCTCAGCTTGAAGAACCACACTACCGTCGTCAAACCACAGGCTCGTCTGTTTTACTGGTTCAGGTTCAAGTGACAGGGGTGGAGAAACGGAGCCTGAGGACTCATCAGACGCGTCGTCTGAGAGTTTTCTCTTCTTTTGTGATGGCACTTGGGCTGTGATGGACATGGAATGATGTCGTCGTTGACTCGAGAAGCAAAGAAGGTGATATTGTTGGCGATATTGACGCGATGCTTGAAAGTTGTTTGGCTTTTCAAGTGCCATCACTAATTCGGGCTTTCCCGAAAACCTTGGCTCTTGCGACACTCAAGGTGTCTCTTCCTTCATAGCAGCTCTGATAATCTAGCTATGCAGGACACGCATTTAATATGAACATCATCTTCGTATATGTCTTGTGTTCTTTAAATTTAAATCTTATACTTCGTCAACTCACAGCGCCATCAAAATTATTGCGATTATTCAGCTGAAGCCTCTCCCGACATGGAACATTTTACCCGTCCTTCAAGGCTTCAAGCTCTGTCGGAGAAAATATGTCATAAACTATAAGTCTACGGCACATGTCACTCGAAGGTAGGGAGACAAGCCTAGGAAGGTCTAATAGACTCTGTATTCCCTCTGGCGTATCAAAACACATCGCTTCCAAGTCGGTTTACACAGATGCCTAGGACTACATTAAGTTCTAGAAAAGCGCGCACTCAGAAGGTGAAACAAGTCTGACATCACCGAATCCCTGATTAAGAATTAACTGGAAACCACCCTGCAATTTGACACCCATTTGACCGACTTTATGTCTTGCGAAAGGCTGTTTTTCTATTTTTAGATGAATGACCTTCGGACATCCCAGAATCTCTGGGGAAATAACGCGTACGACACGCTATCCGATTGTGCCATACAGCTTGTAATTCTGAAAGATTGAAATTTGACAGAGACCGTGTTGCCATTGAACGACCAACGAAGTATCGTGTTACCAAACTGGGTTGTGTTGCTATTTTTAGATCATCAACGGCTTGGCGCCTGACCATCGTTATGCACACGTTGTCGGTTCTGGACGAGTGGTGCAACAGCTTCAATTGCGAAGAAGACATACGATGACTTTTGATCTATATTAGCACCATATGCTGACGTCGACATCCAGACACTATGCAGACCGACAAGTTGCAACTTACAACAGGCTTCGATGCTCCAGTCCGATCGGCATTCTCGTGCATTCCGACTGTCTTTCACATTTTCAAAGCTCTATAAGAACAAAAACTCATCCCAGTCAGTGTACAACAACAAATCAGCACCTCTTCAAACCAACCAACTTATCGACGGAGCCCACTATGAAACTTAACGCCTTCACAACTCTCATTACATCTTCCATCATCGCCCTGGCTCTCTCAACCACCACATTCGCATCTAAGAGCTACTACGTACGTGAATAACCCCTTGCTATTCATGCTACCTCTCTGCGTGATAATACCACCTAACTCAAAACCATGTGCAGGGTAATACTCAACCCAAACCCAAGGGTTACTCATACTACAAGCGCGACGTGCAAAACAACGCCTACGGCTACTCCGGCGCTAAAGCCAAGTCCAACTACGGCTACAACGGATATGCTGCACCTGCGAAGGTGTACCGACGTGGTCAAGACGGGAGCGATGGTTCTGATGCTGTTGTTGATGTTGGTGGTGAGGATGACAAGTAGCTAGGAGTAGACAGCGGTGATTATGAAGGACCATCGGATTAATGGAGATGTGTAGTTGAAGAACGCGTATATAGTTGTGGAACGTGTTATGAAAAATTTGGATGTGAGAAATGGTAATATTGACAACAAGCACATTGGGAAGAAGACATATAACAGCGGCAGCTGTTTACAAAAGAGAGGCAGAATGAAAAGAAATTAAATTTGATAACGATCTATCTGCTTCACCTCATCCCAAGACTCGTATCCAAAAAAGGCGGGAAGGTTATCGAAGACAGCCTTACGTCCTTCTTCATGATACTTCGTTGCAGCACCATCACATACGCTACAAAGAGTCAAGTCTTCGAGACCCGTGTTAGTACCGTCGGTCACCGTTTTCCAAGTAGAATATAACGCATCCGCCAGGTCCGGGCAGGGCCGTAAGATCTGCTTTGCAAGAGCGTTCAAAACCTTGCGACAGGTCGGTTTGCGACAAAAGGCCTGGTCGGTTGCGTGATTCCTCAACCACTTGTAAGAGGATTCCCACATGAACTCTTCCAGTTTCACCATACCCGCCAAGCATTGTATAATGAGGCAGGGCAGCAGCGTTGCTTTCCTCCCATCAGGTTGTGGAAGTCCAGCAACAATCTCCCCCTTAGAAAAGGCAACCCATTAGCTATTTTTGTGGAAGGGTATAAATCAATGCTTACTGTTGCAGTTGCAAGAAGTAGATGATAAAACGCTAGAGGTAGTACCGAGAACGCCCCTTCTTGATGACAAAGGTTGAGGATATCAACTTCCAAGTAGGCAAGACTTATGTCAATGTAAGTCAAATCAGATTCGAAGTTCATATCCTTGAAGGAGGTCGGGTATTCGGCGCGAAGACGCAGGAGCATGTTTTGACGAATAAGCGGGATGTCGTATTTGTTTGATAATCGGAGTAGGGATGAGATTGTCGAAACTGGTGTGAGTTCGTTTTCGAGGGGATTGCCAGAATATCTGTATATAGAAAGAAATATTATAACAAATATATCTACAGTGCTTCAAATTGTGAAAATGACTTACCGATGATCATAAATTGCAGAGAGTAAGCATGCCACGTCGTCATCCGAGTCGTGCAGATGGACGACAGGACATCCTTCTACTTCAGAGCTGCTGTCCGCGGGCTGAGGAAACGAAAACATGTCCTTAAAAACCGAAGAAGATCGCGAAATCATAGACTTGTGGACCCGAAACTGCGTCTGACCCGCCTGAAGAACAATGTTCCCGTCGTCCATCCAAACACTTCCCCGCTGTATCCTCTGACCTTCAGTCAAGCCAGATGATTCAGCAAAGCCGGGCTGCTCAGTGCCATTGAAGATTTTTCGCTTTTTGCGCCCGCCATCTTTTTCATTGATGTCCATAATTTCAGATAAAATAAGACTGAGGACACACGTCGTGGTTGATATGAAAGGAGCGTGAAGTTGTTTATTGACGCGTTGTTTGTCCTCCGGTTATTACAATTCCCGCTAAATTAAGCCCTTCTGCAATACCACGACGCGTCGAATTGCATATCCTTATGAGTTCTTAAAACCTCATGTATAATAAGTCTACATCGTCAATATATCATGAATTGAGAATTTTAATACAGATAAAATCCAGAAATTACAACTGCTGGCGATCCATCTTTTTCACTTCGTCCCAGGACCCATAGCCGAAGATGGAGGGCAGTTGTTGAAAGACTGCCTTGCGTCCTTTTTGTTGATGTTTCTTAGCTGCCCTTTCGCAGATGGTACAAAGATCAGGGTCTCTTGGTTCGCCCATCGTCATGATAGCATCCCAGTCCAAATCGAGAGCATATGACAAATTGGGGTTTGGACGCAAGATCCGTTGTGCTACAGAACAAAATATCTCCCGGCAAGCGTCTTTGTGACAGAAAGACTGCTTTACGCATCCTCTTAGCCACTTGTAGGAAAAATCGTACATGAAATCTTCCAACTTCCCCTTCCCCACCATACACACCGCAATCATCGAGGCTGGCAGAGTTGCTGTTGTTCCATCAGCGCGTTCACATCCATTGAAGATGTCCTTCTAAAAATGCGAAATGATTCCGAAAAGGTTAGTATCACAAGATTGATAGAAAAAAATTTGTCTCACAATAGTGAGAATATCAACAGCAGAATATAGTGCTAGGGGTAAGGCAGCGAAGACGCCTTCATCATGAAGAAGGTTAACAAGATCTATCTCTGCATAGCTATCATCCATATCAAGACAATAGTACTTGTCGCGGTCTAGATAGTCATCGAAGCAGGTTGGGTATTCAGCGTCAATGCGCAAGATCATATTTTGCCGGATAGAAGGAATATCGTATTTGTTTGCCAAACGAAGTAAAGCAGAGAGCTTGTTGATGTCCGTGAATGGGGGATGGACGGGGTTGTCTGAGTATCTGAGGTTATAGTCGTCATAGTAGTCAGTATGAGCATAAAGTCATCAATCGCGGCGTGGTGATTTGGCGTACTGGTGGTTATAAATCGCAGTGAGCAAGTACGCCACGTCTGTGGCTGAATCGTGCAGATGAACCACCGCACATCCTCTATCTGCTTCGGATATCTCATCAGTTGGCTGCGGGATCGAGAACATGTCCTTGAATACGGAAGAACAACGCGAAAGCATAGATTTATGAACTCTGAATTGCGTTTGGTCCGCCTGAAGGACAATGTTCCCGTCGTCCATCCACACAGTCCCTCGTTCTATCACTGAGATCCGTTCTTCATTCGTGCCAGCTGTGGTGCCTGGCTGCTCTATGTCGTCGGAGAGCCTTCTCTTTTTACGCGCAGTTTCATTTTTATTGGTGTCCATGAGTAAAGGGGGAAAAAAGATATTGAGGTGTTGTTATGTAGATGGTTCAGTTGAAAGCAGCGGAAATCAAATGGTCCCACACGTCACGCTCGGGATTATTGACGCGTTATTTGTTCCGGTGCTGTCAGCATCTCGCGTTAATTAAACCCCTGTCGGCGGTCTGCGACGATATGGAGAGTAGGACCTCATTATATTTCTATTAGCACCAAAGGTAATAAAATATAAAAGTAGTATGGTAATTATTAAAATTTACACTTGGTATCTGTCCATCTTCTTCAGATCCTCCCACGACAGATACCCAAAAAACGCGGGCAACTTATCGAAGACAGCCCGTCGTCCTTCCTCATGGTGCTTTCCTGCAGCCTCGTTGCATACACTACAAAGTGAGCCTAGAGCATCATCTTCTTCCAGGAAGGCTTTCCAGTCGAACGTCAACACATAATATAGATTGGGGTTGGGCCGCAGTACTCGTTTTTCAAGATTACGGAGAAGCTTACGACATGGGATCTGGTCGCAGAAGGGGGCTGACGTAGCACTCTCCCTCAGCCACTTGTAAGACGTTTCCCACATGAATTCCTCCAGTCTTTCTCTGCCTATGAGGCATTGTGTGATTAAGGTGGACGGGAGAACGGCTTTGGTAGAACCGTCAAATTCAATCCCATTGAGGATCTGCTCCTGATAATTAACAGACTATGAGTGGTGCGTGTTAAAAAAGGCGAATATAGAGAATCGGGCCTACCACTGAGTATTTGCAGAGTATAAAGTAAAGATTCAAGGGGATTATGGAGAATATTCCTTCTTCAACACTGAGGCTGAGGACGTCAACCGATAAATGATATGTGTAGCGATCATCTTGGTCGAGATACAACAATGTATCAAAATCTACATCCTGAAGGGAGGTCGGAAATTCATTATGAAGGCGCAAGAGCATGTGTGTACGGATCGAAGGGATGTCATACTTGTTTGCCAAACGAAGGAGTCCTGAGAGCATTTGTATAGGTAGCAGCTCATTCTGAATTGGATTAACCGTAAATCTATCATCATACCCAAGATCAAAACGACGTGTGAGTATATTGAAACAGGTTTACTCACTTGTGCTCGTAGATGGCTGTAAGCAGATGCTCCACGTCCTGAGCTGAGTCGTGTAGATGAATCACCGGACATCCTTCTGCTTCCAAAGAGTGGTCGATGGGCTGAGGCAACGAGAACATATCCTTGAACACGCTAGAAAAGCGAGCAAGCATAGACCTATGAATACAGAACTGCGTATGACCAGCCTGGATCACGACGTTTCCGTCGTCCATCCAAACACTTCCTCGTTCTGGATCTTGGGTTTCTCCTTTTTTCGAGTCGGGTTGTTTTCTGTCTTCAGAAAGCTTCCGCTTTTTGCATGCATTTTCGATTTTGTCGATGTCCATGAGTTCAGCTAAAAATATGAAGAAGTGTATAAACAGAGAAAAAGTTCAGCTAGCTAGTGTCAAATTGCTCACATGTCACGCTTTGATTTATTGACGCGTTATTTGCTTTCAAGGCTCTTGCGACCTTTCCTATTACGCGCTAATAGTAATTAAGCCCCTATCTCGGGGATTCAGCCTGAATGTCATCCTAGAGTCTTCATAGGGACGGGTCTATCATGAGCGCGTATAAAATGTATATATAATAAATTATTTAGTATAACTCAGCTTTTAAACCACATCTGACATCGGTCCATTTTCTTCGCCTCGTCCCAGTTTGTGTAGGCAAAAATGAAGGGTAAGATGTCAAAAATGAGCTGCCTTTCGGCCTCGTGATGCTGAAACGTGGTCTTATCGCAGTAGGTACAAAGATTTTCTTCTGGCCTGTCGGGTCCCATTTCATCAGCCACTTCATGCCAGGTATCAGCCAGGCCTTTGGCGGTCCGAGTCCAAAACTACAGGTTTTGTAACCTGACTATGATCTATCATTACATAGGGCCACAAATTGTGAGTAAATAAAGAGATAAATTGTATTAAAATAGTATTATTAAGGGGGTTACAACTGATAACGGTCCATTTGCTTGACCTCATCCCATGACTTGTAACCGAAAACGGAGGGGAGTGCCTCGAAGACCGCCTTCCTGCCTTCCTCGTGCTGTAACCTGGCCGCTTCGTCGCATATCGGGCAGAGAGATGACTCGTTGAATTTGTTCAACTCAAGGACCTCTTTCCAACTATAATCAAGGGCGTATGCTAGATTGGGAATGATGTGCAAGATGGTTTTCTCGAGTGTGAAGAAAATCGAGCGACAAGTGATTCTACCGCAGAACTTGGCGCTGGAGCTTTGTTCTCGCAACCACTTATAGGAGATGTCCGACATAACCTTAACCAGTCGCTCTTTACCGAGTAAGCAGGCTGTAATCATGCTGACAGGTAGCGTTGCTTTCGTCCCGTCGTCACATTGAATTCCTTCCAGAATTTGCTCCTGTTGACAAGTCATCCAATTCGAGATTTACATTAGAGGGGTCATAAAATCCATGTGCACGAACTAAACTTACAGTGGTATATAGGCATATTATAAAGTAAAGTGCCAATGGTAAGGGAGAGAATATCCCTTCGTGGTAAAGGAGGTTAACAGCGTCAATGTGAATCCAATCTGTGGAAATGAAGTATATGAAACTGTCAAAGTATGCTTTCTGGATTGAAGTCGGATATTCAGCATGTATACGCAACAACATGCTTCTACGAAGATGAGGAATATCGTATTTGTTTCCAAGCCGAAGAAGAGCTGACACCACCCTCATGTCCATCGCTTTAGGATTGGTTGGATCCACTGAGTACCTGGAGTGGCATAATCAGAAAAGAGGAACACTCCTGGATGGTATCCTTACAACTCACTTGTAGTCATACAGTGCTGACAATAAATATTCTATGTCTTCAGCGGAATCATAGAGATGAACAACTTGGCACCCATCCAGGGTGGCTTCAGATGTGTCGGAAGGCGGCTGCGGGAGAGAAAACATGTCCTCAAATACAGAAGAGCAACGGTAAAGCATAGATTTGTGAACCCGGAACTGCGTCCGACACGCCTGGATTATAAGGTTCCCATCGTCCATCCAAGCTTTTCCTCGTCGCATTGGACCCAGTCCGTCTGTACCCGCGGGTGTCAGTTGGTTTTCAAGTTGATGCCCGCCACTCGAGAGCTTTCTCCTCTTCCGACTCGGAGTTCCTTCGTTTATATCAATATCCATAGGTCGCGTTATAAAATGTGTAGGTATCAAGAAAATATAAGAAGATAGCTAGCTGCAAGGGTTTGGAGGTGGTTGAAACTTGAAAGGAATATGAAAGTGGCGTCACTCAGAACAGCCTGCCCATTTCCTGACGCGTGGTTGATGCCGCTCAGGGTCCAGTGCACGACTTCGCTCCGAACAACGGCAATGTGTGGGCTCACAGTGAACACATATCCCCTCAACGGCATCTCTAAATCGTGGACATGTTGGGCGTCTTTTTCAAGCAGCCTGGATCCATCAAAAATAATTTATAGGGGAGCCCCGAGACCGCTCACTTGGCCCACATCATCACGCTAACCCTGTCTCAGTGGATCATCAGGAGCGATGAAAGATTAAAGTGTACAACGTCGAGACGACAAATGGATTTTACTTAAGTCCCGAGACCAGCGTCCAATGCAAGTCCAGCATAGCCAGCATTACCTTCCCCGAAGCGTCTCGACCCGTTGGACACGCACATGTTGAAAAGTTGAAGACAATTCTACAGACACCTCTACAGTGGTAGATTACAGTCCCGAGATATATAGGAACGTTCGATCGAAATGCAGGTTCGTGTAACATTCTATTCCGATTGATAGTACTAGGACAATAATACCCATTACCTCCGCTTTTCCGGGCCTGTGCCCACATCGAACGACATTCCTTATGCACAACTCAAAGCATCAGCTGACCATTCGTGATGTTAGCGAAGGTACTTCGATGCGGTTGCACTACATGCGAAGTGGAATTAGATGTTCTTATTGTCTATGCCCCACATCGTTTCCAAGCCAAGCATTCGAGGCCTTCCCCAGACTCCCCACATTTTATTGGAATTTATTCTGAATTTTCGGGGATATACTTCTGAATGGAACGTCAGAAATACATGGTAAGAGATGTAAAGACTCCGTTAGGCTTTTAATTACCCCCTGTTGCTTTAGAGCGGACGATCTTGTTATGGGGATATTGCCTAGAACAAACACGATCACCGACGCACCCGCATCGAACCTTCTCCTGAACATCCATGTATGTACCACTTCTCCTACCCATCTATTTTCAAACATTCACTTGAGTGAGCTATACAATGCTAGTCATTGCTAGTGACCCTTCGAGGTCAGTTTCACATTTCGTCTTTCCTTAATGTCACGAAAACTCGACTTCGGATGCAGACGATTGACTGAGATGTGATTTTGCACCTGATTATTCCTCAGAAGCTCTGGTGATCATCTGCCACTCTCCAAACAAGACGCGGGCAACATCAGAAATACAACAGGTGTGCAGGGGAACAGAACTCTCGAAGACCCGAAGATGTCAGGTGGTAAAGTCTAGCGAGATATGTACATAGGAAATCCACCCACCCACTTTAGGTATCAATGTAGCACAGCACGCAAGTTGTTGAGCGCGCCTCCCGTGATACAGTGAGTCTCTAGGTTGAAGTAGATATATCCCACATACCGCAAGGATGGCAAAGGACAAAAATCATACGACCAATCCCAGCAACTATCCGTCCAAGAAGAGGCGGGTTCGTGATGTGATGCAGTGGGATGGCCAATTCTCGTGTGATGCGAGGGATTTTCCGTGTCCCGTGGTATATGTTCCACATGCACTCCCCCAAACTCTACCCAGACCCGATCATCCCTACACACAAAGTCAGTACTGCCAGCCGTGTTACGAATGTCGAAACGCCGAGCTGTGTCGATAACATCATGCTTGGACATGGGGCGTCAGTATATTGTGCAACTTGCACCTGATTATTTGAGTTCCTTGATATACATCGACATCTCCCTGAATTCTGAGATCTGACGAGAATCCGAGAATTATCAGAAAATATTGGATATAAGTATCGACTTGATGTTAGGAAGTTGACCTTGAATACCCTCATTGCCGTTGGCATAAGGATTTCAACCTTCTTGAGCAAAGCGCTTCTGTCTGGATCGATCTCCGTCGCAACTAGCCTGATTCAGTTGGACAGGATGAAACATTTCTCCTACTCTTTCCTAGGGCTTGTTAGAGTGGCCTCTGCCAGTACGTAGCCTCTCTTGCCACCATGAAGATCCAATCGTTCCTTCACCTCGCCCAATTCACATAATGTCTTATGTCCTCCATCCACCATGTGTCCCTAAATACTGATTGCTACGGCTTTTTAAAGTAACCTGGAACACCTTTGACGGACCGGGATCTCCTGCCTGTCATAATGTAGCTGCTGTCTACACTCCAAACACCATCGAGGAGGCTGCTACCATTGTCAAGAATGCGAGCGCCGCTGGTGTTCCCGTACGCGCTGCCGGAGTACGTGTTGCTTCAGCGTCGATCAATGCTTACTAGGACTGAATGGGTCGTTCTCACAACCTTCCTTTGCAACACCCCGTGTAGAACGGCCATATGTGGTGTACGTCACTTACTCTGAGCTTTTGCAGCTATTTTCGAGACGCGAGATACTCATGTGCGGTTCACAGATGACACGATGTGCTCTGATGACCCACGCACCGTCGTTGTACGAACTGAACGCCTGAGCCGGATTTCCGACTTGGTTTTATCGGGAGGAAAAGGAAGCGTCGTCGTTGAAGCGGGGGTTACATTCAACCAAGTGTGAGTTTCAGCACCATCACTTCGATCCTTTCCGTGCAGGAGAGAAAGTACGACACTGATCGTCACATTTTCCTTTCGGATTTGTCAGAGCCGACTGGTTGCATGAACGTGGTGCATCCTTGGGTTATACCCTTGGTGAGTAGATTGTTTTGTGCACACCAGTAGACCGTGTCCTAATCGCTACGAATTCTATCACACGCGGACTTACACCCTTCGGTATCTTTCATGGTCCTTACAATAACTTTCCTCAACAATTCGTACAAATTCCCGCCATTCGCAGTCAATTGGAACATTACACTCGGTACGTACTCCTATCATATCATTGCTTCGATGGGGCTTCGACATCCCGAGGCTGTCGAGTTGTAGGGTTATTATTCTGACGTCTTCCTCCTATTTCCGTATTCTTTTGTTTCTTGTTTTTCATCTGCCCACGTTCATGCGCGTCTCCGTGTATGTGCTTTCGCTTTCTACAGGAGGAGCGATGGCGATGGGCGCGCATCGCTCGTCATTAGGCGAAGACTCCCAGGTATCGACTTCTGCGCTCGCGTTCGATATTATTAATGGAAAAGGTGCGCGGTAAAGAATATTTCGAATTCATGATTCAGATTTAATGACGGCATACGAACCAACTTTCTTTTACCCACGCGATGGAAATTGATAGGCGACATCGTTCACCTTGACAGAGACCAAACCAGCGATACCTGGCTCGCCGCTACAACATCCCTAGGCCTTCTCGGGATCGTTGCACGCATCAAGATGGAAATTTTGGCGGATTTCAAAGTTATCGCTAGACAAGTTACGCTGAGCGAGAAGGAGGTCTTCGAGGCTGACATTCACAAGGAGATCTCTCCATACGTTACTGCAAATTACTGGGTGAGTAGACGAGCAGGACTGGTTTGTGAAGCTCTGATGTCCATTTGATAATTCGAATTTATAGTGGTGGCCCGGTAAGTTGTTACGACCTTTTTCATTCATAGTTAGTTGAACATCATGATTTGAAGGTTTGAAGAAGCTCCACAAGAGGACTTACGAAATCGTTCCGAACTGGAGACTTGGAAATGCTTTCCAGGTCAGTATTGCAAATGTAATTGCACCTACTGGAGACGCTTATTGTATTACCGTCTTCTAGTCTACATTCTCCGTGACTGAGACCGAAGCAAACATCGCCAAGTTCATGCTCGAATCAGGCCAGAACAGCAGCACCCAGAACTTCATCACTGAGGGCATTTTCTTTGGTTTATGGAGCCCGCCTAATTTCCATGGTGGGTGGTCTCAAAGTTTTTGTGCTAGCTACTCCTGAAATCCTTATAGACAAGCCTACCAATATTGCCCTTCTATTCTGGCCTGTTGTTGGATGGGCCTACGATGTCCTCATCGGCGGCCTCTATCCTAACACCAAGACCCAGTGGGACTATGGCCTTCGTGCATATACCTTCGAGGTTGCTGTTCCCGTTACCCAGGCGAATAAACTCTTCAAGCGTATTCGCGAGCTGTTTGACCAGGCTGCTGCTGAAGGAAAGCCAGTTACCTCAACGTATCGAAGGTAAATAGAAGTCAGATAACACCGCGACTTGTGACTTATTGATTGCATGCCGGTGGTTGCAGTGGTATCAATATCAAGGTTGGGACTTAGCCTTCATTCACGGATGAGGTTTAGCTGATAATCGGTGGTAATATAGTTTGGTCGTCCATTCGACAGTCTTCTCGGTCAAACGACGACCCTTCAGAATGACGCTTCTGCAGACTGGTCCAAGGTAAGGCCTATTGTCATGAGGCTGAAATTTATAATACCGTCCCCCTAAAAACGTATCTAACCAAGGGTGCAATCATGTTCGACTTCCCATCTTATCGACCCATCGGTGGCGGCGAGAAGCGCTATAACGAAGAGTGGTACGCCGTTTCCAGATCTGCATCTGAATGCACCATCCCTGAATTTCGGATGCTTAATGGACGACATCTGTGTCTTTAGGTACCATCGTCTTGAACAGACTCTTACCAACGAGGTGAGCAACGGCCGAAGCTCTCCGGTACCTGTCCACTGACAATGGATTTCGCGTGGCCATACAGTTCCCGACCAGGCCTCACTGGACCAAATGCACTAGGTCCGTTCTCCAGCAATCGGTGAAGAACCTCGATCCTGCGGTATGTCTCTACAAAAATCATTTAGAACGAGCTCAGAGCGTCTATTGCTCTCGGATCTTGTTCCTTTCGAGTTCTAGCACTAACTTACTTTTATCCCCTTTTCTCGCGTTTACACAACCTCTTTACATGTATTCCGTTTGTCACTTAGCTTCTTGCTCGATTCGCCAAGGTTCGAGGGCAATTCGACCCTCAGAAGACATTCAAGAGCGTCGTGGGAGAGATTATCGGTGTAGTTTAACAACCGTTGGTAGACGGAGACACCGGAGAATTTACCGAATCGTATTCAGTCGTCGTTGACTTACACGTGAGTCGGCGTCAGTGCAAATTATATTCAGTGTTCAATTACATCGATACCTTGTATTTCGTTACCATCCTCTATTCTACACCTTGTGCACCTTACCCTGGAAGTTTCAATTTTGGTTGCCGTGCATGGCAGTCACGATCGCGGATCGTCCATGGTTTGGAACAAACCATAACATAACATCGGCTCAAACGCATACCTCACCATGCAAAATTATGCAATGTGAGCAAAGGAAAGCCAGAGAACGAGTGACAACCACAAAGATCAACGGACCACATTTTGCCTCTCGGTCCGCTGTTTTCCACTATTTGTACATGTGATGCTTTAAGGGTGCCATCAATCAATGGCCGCCATCGTATCCAACAATGACGAGCACGTCGTTGTCCTGAACCATCACCAGTCTGCTATCTGGAGGCCATGATTCGGTTTATCTTAGTCCAGGTATAATTCATTCAATCTGCGGTATGTTTTACTCATAAAGAACACAGAATCGTCAAGGAAAGACGAGATTGTCGAAGTGGTATGTTCCATACGATGATGAGGAGAAGGTATGTTATGTATTGCAATGACATGGCACAGGGACTAAAAGAGGTCGATTTAGGTTCGCCTCCGTGGCGAGGTACACCGTCTGGTAGCACCCCGAGACCAGAAATATCAGTCCAACTTTGTTGAAGTATGATGATACCTGTCAGCCTAATGGCTTGCTAATACCTTGGTTTAGTTTCGGAACTACAAGGTGGTGTACAGACGATATGCCGGCCTGTTTTTCTGTCTATGCGTGGATGCGAATGATAACGAACTGGCTTATTTGGAAGCGATTCATCTTTTTGTCGAGATTCTTGGTACGTGCGTGGGTTCGTCCTTGAGTAGTTTGACCGCTGAGATCTCGCTCCCAGACACTTTCTTTGACAATGTTTGCGAACTTGATCTTGTCTTCAACTTTTATAAGGTAATATCCTGATTTGGCTACCGAACCTATCATACTCAACATCCCTTCAGGTTTACGCCATCCTTGATGAAATATTCCTAGCCGGTGAGATAGAAGAGACCAGCAAAGATGTCGTTCTGTCTCGCTTAGAGGAGCTTGAGAAGCTGGAATAGGTGAGCAATGTGCCACACAATGCGGCAAGTAATGTCCACTCAATGAATTTTTATTCCCTCATTTATATTTAAGGTATTCTATTTTCGTAGTGGTTGCACGACTTTGGGCAAACGTTCAAACAGATATCGATAGGGTACGAACTCTATCACCAACCTTGTCAAGAATTGCGATCGTCCGCCAAAGTTCCGACATATTTTCCGCACCTCTCAATCTACATCTTCCTCCCTTCACCTTCTCGGAGGATTCTGCATCATCAGTGACACCAAACCATCATTCCCAGCATTATAGAGTTGCAGTTCCGAGGGTCACCCGCCCCTTCAGCTCATAATTTCTGAGCGCGCCAACATGTCAGTATTCACGCCGTTCTTGACAGAACGTCATACCATCTACTATTTTCTCAGCCGCCACGAGAACGACTATTTACCGAGGTTCAAGGTATCTCCGCATCCTCGCATTTGACTCTCAAGGGTATAGCCTGTATTGGTATAATTTGGACACATTCACTATTGCTGTGCGGAATGTTCTGTATGTGAATCATTATGGCAATTTAGTTGAGCCTCCTGCGGGATTCTTTATCTATGTTGGGAACCTGCATAACTGTCACAATTATTAAAGACGCGAGATTCATTTTAAGGAATGGTGACAAAGACGCGACTTGGAGGTTCAAACGTTCAGGCTCCAATCAACCACAAATGCTCTCAGTCTCGGTCATTTTTCACTTTTCGGCCTCTTCGTATTTCGTCACTGTGGCTAATGACGATTTTAAAGTCAGGGTTGGACCTCGAGGTTGGAGTCGTTGATTGTTTGTACAACACGACATCTCGACAATTCGAACCTTTTATTGATAATTCCTTTTCTTAGTCCCTGACTGCGACTCCTGACCTGGCAATTGTGGACCGGTCTCACGAATATCAAGCTCCACTAAAATTGAACCAGTGCACAAAAGCAGGCAGACGCTCTGACAGTGACGAGTTCGAATTCCTAACCCCGTAATTGTTCTAATCGCCATGAAGACAGTGTAGGAACTCCAGACTTATGTGTTGGCTCCAAGCTCATCCCGTTGTAAAGGCAGTAAATTGCCTTCGATACCTGGCATATTTCTCCTGAACAACCCAGGGCATCTCGAGATTTTGATGCTCAGGTTACCAACCGAATCAGCCGTAACCGGAAACGCCGCCCGTCGTCGTGCTTTCGAAATTCGCATGGCATCCACGTGGAGCGCTAAATCTGATTCCGAGCCTTTAATCGAGGTGCAAGTTGTCGCATCCGCAACGCGGGACGACGTTGAGAGGGGCTCATATTTTTGCCAATGTTTTGTGCAATTTGGAAGACCAACGGGCTTCGCATGTTGTGGACGCGCAGAGATCAATCCGGAGATCTCCTCTGATCCCGAAATGCCCCCGATGCAAGTTTTCCACGATGATCACTAGTAACATACCACATAAATACGAACATTGCGGAAGCGACAGTCTATTTGTCCAGTCCAGCTTATTTTCTGTAGCTCCGCTATCTTTCCCTCCCCGCAGTCTTGAAAAGCGTGCAGATTGCCGTCGCCTTGAGTTGCACTCGAGAAGTAAGTCCATACGCGTTGAATCTGAACCTACAGGCGTCCCTTATCGTTTCCTCAGTCTCATTCTCTCGCGCAGGCGGCTGGATATCTAGCGCCTCATCATTGCTCCCACCTGGGAGTTGGTCAGTTCTCTTGCTCGCATGGTTTGAGGACGACGGCTCACGACTCCCTCACAGGTTATGCTCCGCGTTTTATGGAATTGACACTAGAGGCCTACCGAAACATCGTTAGAAATGTCGGGAATCGTGCCGATATATCAACCCTGTGTCGAGTCTGCCAGGGGTTTCGCAATGTTGCTGAAAAGGCCTTATACAACACCTTATTTCTGCAGAACGATGAAGGGACAGATTTACTGTGCCGTACCCTCGCTGAATCCCCACGTCTCGCAGCGCTTGTGGACGCCCTTACTATCTCTATTGATTCGGGGGAAGAAGATGACACCTCATCTGAGGAAAGCTTGATCGAAGAGCCTATGCCACTAGAGCTTCCAGAATCATTCTGGCCGTCGATCTCCGTGGCCTTAAAAGGCACCTCCCAACTTCGCTACCTGAACATACATCTTCCAAACGACGGAACCTTCTCTAATGCGCTATCATGGATATTGAACGACACCACCTTTCAGCTACGCAAATTTCACTGTGACCTTGCATGGGACTCGGACCTTGTGTTGTTTCTGAAACGTCAGGCCGTGCTTGAGGATCTATTTATCCAAGACTACGTCGAAGACTACGGCCGCTCAGCAGACCCCCCACATTCCCAATCTATACCCCCAATCCTTGATACCCAGGACATGGCCAGACTCTGCATGCTGGAGTGTACATTCTCGGAAGCGGCGACAGCCCTGGTCCCTGGTCGACCTATAACGCACCTGAAGACTTGCTTTTCGCGGGATGAGTTAACCTCAAAGCGGGAAGAGATGGCCCAGCTTCTTTCGCAAATATCTCTTTCCGCGCAGCCTCTTAAGTCACTCGACATAGGAGACTCCCTCTACAGCGACTCCTTTTCCATAGAATTACTTACAGCGATTGCCGATACCAAAGAAATGAACGATATCTGCTATCTTGGTACGCTCGCGCTTCCCGTAAACGGACCTGAGGTAAGAATATTTTACCCTCCAGCAACATACCAAACCTCAAATATCTTCACAGCGTCTCCAATTCTATGGACTATTGATGCGCTTTCCCAAAATCCAGTGCGTCGAATTCGAAGTATCACAATGGGAACCACCACCCCGCTCGCATGCTGCGCTGCGTGCACTGGCAAGTGAGCTTCGACTCTACATCCCTTCTATTAGCAGGGTTATTTTCGTCAACGAGTTCGACCGAACTGTGGTCACAGTTTTTCAGGGTATATGTCGAGTCGATGGGGAGCTAAACACCGAGCTTTTGTGGAGAGAAAAATAGTCTCAGCTGGTGTCATCCTCGGACTCGTCTACGTCCGTCCAGATTCATCAAACCATCTATCGCGATCTTAAACGTTATGCTGACCCCTTATCCGTTTTCTATATCTCACGATTTATCCAACGCCACATTCATTTTTGTCCATACCCACATTTCCACCTTCCTTTCTGTCTGAACGTTCGTCATGCACAACCCATATTTGAATCACTTCAGCAACTTCGACCTTTATGTAGCCTACATTATATTTTCTACGCAATGTATAACAGGTATTCCCATATTCCTCTGTAGCCTAACTTCGCTTTTTCTTATAGTTATTTAATACAATGTCAGTCAGCAGCGATTGTTGAGATATTGATACACATTTTCTCCAGTACCCGGTCTCTGAGGATGCCCGCAGGCTATTATAGGCAATTTTGCACCGCAGTTCACGCAGTGTATCGAAAATGAGGGATTCTTCACACCTTTCCTTCGTCTTCGACTTGCCTCAGTAGGAAACTGAATTCACAACGCTTGAAGCACCTCACGGACAAACCTCGGACCACCGTATAAAAAAAAAGACTCGCACCGTTTGTTCATTTTCTTCACACTGAACAGTCTTTTATTCTGCCCCTCACCATTTAAAGGTGTTTCATAGCTCGGCCCGTAATATTGAGCTTGCCGTTATTGCCACCGACCTGTTTTTTTCACCAATGCGTTTTCATAATTTTCACGTATGTATGCCGTTGGCCGAAGGCCAGCAGCTCATCTGCACAATAGGTCATAATCCCAGAGAAGAAGCGAACAAAGTGAATATCTCTCCATGGGTTTTCAATCAAGGTTTTACTTGTGCTCATACAATGTAAAGACGCCGAAGATAGGTACATGTCAAACCTCAAGAGAATAATACGCTAGCCCTGAAGTGTCAGCGAATGTGCCCTACCTTCCCCTTCATGTGCTTATGGAGACAAGCTTAAATGACGGATCATCTGAGCCACGGTCAGGGTAGAGTCGGTGTCTTTAGCCAATTCCATGTTGTTGCAGCCCTTTGCAGCCTCGTGACGAGGACAGCACGTCGAATGCTGAGGTACTCCAGCGGAGTGTAATAGGAAGTCTCTTAGCCTCGATTCGTTATCTTTCGCTACTTGGAGGTTTGACAGGAAATGTATTGACAATTTGCACTATTTCTTCCGCTGTTGACAATGAAGTCGCGACATGCACATGATTCTCTCATGCCATGCTTGAATATATCATCTTCATCATTGGGGTTCGCATCGGTGGCAGTGGTATGGGTAAGTGTATATAGGCTCATCAATTGCAAGCACTACACCTTTGACCCTTGGACTGGCGATTCCGACTTTATCCATTCCCTGAGCAACGAAAAATGAAAGACACGGAGCCAAGACTGAAGGCCAATATTTTTTGTTGTTGTTTTGTCAGGTTTCGGCGTTACGACTCTTATAAGCTTACCCGAAGGATAAACACCCCACGGAAATGAACCCAAACTTGAAAATGTGCCCACGAATGAAGCGGCCTGAAGTGAGAGGTGTGGAGAATTGAGGGAGCGGGACACGACAAGGTCCAATACAGAATGACAATACCCTGTCCCTCTCGAAGGTCTTGGTGTCCTTTAAACGTAGCCTTCCGCCCATGGACTTGTTTTCATAACCATTGTCAAGTGTATGCAGAAAAGTCCTCCCGATTTTCTCCATCAAATGCGCCATGGCGGGCGCTTGCGGATCGTACCACACTGGGCGCGAGCTGTCAATCACTCGTGGACATCGGCCTATTTTGTGTAGCAAGCGACATTGTAGCACCCAAATATGTACAAATTAAAACCAAGCCTCCAGCGAAGCATGATCTATACGTTGATCCCATAATAGACCTATCCGACTTGGACCCAACTCGAACATTCAGATACATAGTGGAAGCGTATCAAAGTGTCCTTTCGAACCAAAGGACGACTTGTTCGAAGGCTTGCTCATACGCAGCTTTAATTGCCGGTAAATTGAGATTTGGTCGAGCCGCAAAGCCATGCGCCGTTCCTAACGACAAGTTAATTTTGGGAATTTGCAACGAACTGGTGTCGAGACCACGAGCACATCGCGCACCTGGATAATCCTTAAATTCGTATTCGACCTCATTCGCCATTCCTTTCCTAGCAGACAGGATGGCTTCGGCGTTGTTTCGAAGTGAAGGAGAAACGAAGAGATCATCTAACGCCAATAGTTCAGCGCTCAGTGCTCAGCCCCAAGTATAGACTAAAGTTACCTTCAGCAAGTGCCCATGAAGTTGGAATCTGAATCTTGTGGACATCTTTCACGGAGAACGGTGCTGGATGACACATGGCGGCTGAGCAAATCAAGTCTTTTTTTGCTAGCCTCATCGTAGTTGCACCGCCCCAGCAGTACCTTTTTCATATAGATTAGCCAGTTATTGCATGTCATGGAACAGCGCGATAGTCACCCGACCATTCCCACTTTTTCGTACTTCTTCCTTTCCTGCAGCAGCGATATAAACTCCGAGTCTTTAGTTCCCATGCTCCAATCGTAGGCGTAATTCTAAGTGAAAAACACTCACGCCCTTGACTCGCTTGTCTACCACAGATGGTCGATTACTGATGTATGCCAGGATCTTTGGAAGTACGGAAAGTACGATCCATTTGACCTTGTCGATTATAGACAGCTTCACCCCAGCACGATCTGGTGCTCTGAGGTCGTCTAAATCGACCAAAGGTCTTCCTGTTCTCATAAGATGATCCAAAATTAGCCAACAATTGGATTGATCCAAATATGTCGTCAAACCTGCTAAATAATCTGGTACCCATACATCGCATCGGAGGCGAGTCGCCAGGTTGTCGGCCATAAGTTTGCAATTCTTCAATGGCAATCCGAAACCATCGGTGAGGAAGATGATAACACGACCCCTTTCGCCTTCTGGTCCTATTGCATAGTATGCGCCTTGATAGTCAGGAAGAATTTCCCCTTTTGGTTCTCCGGGGAGCACAAAGCCTTCGCTGCACTGCGCACAGGACATCTCTTCGTTGTAATTGTTACAGTGAGGATGGCACCATTTCAATTCAACGTTGGTCTGGTCTAGGGTACGGTGAATAATGGGAGATTTATTCACACGGTTAATAAAGTCTGTTAATAACATGTTAATAACAGGTTAATAACTAGTCTCGGCTCTCCCATTTTTGGGGGTCAACCCGATTTGGGTTTCCCAATGGGAGAGTCTGGGCGCAAGGAGTTACCCAAATTCTCACTCTGGAAGTTTCTGGAGACTCCGTTTATTTCAGACGAAGTGAGGATTACACATTCAACAAATATATATTTTTTTCAAATGGGTTAGTGCAACGTGAGGCTCTCTGAAGTTTGAGTGATGTTGGCGGGAGTAGCGGGATGTTTTGCTGATTCGCATGATTGAACGAGCATTGTTGTTTTCGATTATTTACTTGTAACAAAAGGTGAAGGAGTGGTATTGACCATGATTAGGCATGTAATCGATACATTATGTCGCGTTCTATGGTGTACAAGATACAGAATGATGTTTTACTTCCACTATGACGCGTCAGAATGTCGTGTAACTAGTCCCTAATGAGCTTACAAATATGCCAAACTTCGCCAAGCGTTTGCGAAACGCAAACCCTCCCAACCATGTTGGCTTGCGCCCAGACTCTCCCGTTGGGAAACCCAAATCCGGTTGACCCCCAAAAACGGGAGAGGCTGGCCCCTGGGTTAACCGAGACTAGTTAATAACAGGACCCTCCGGACGACCAAATTTTAGCTGTTAATAAATGTGAGAAATGGAACTTATAGCGACGGCTAATGATGGCCTATAATAACCTATACTGGTACATCTGGCTCCCTCTGGCCTGAGCAGCACCTATATGATTGACAAAATTAGCCCAAAAAGCTTACAGGGTGCCCCAGCGGCTTATAATTTCTTTTGTGTTATTTACTTAGGAAAGATTTGGGGCACTATAAAAGATCCCCACCCGTTCCCGAATCAAAATCACCCAGGTTGCCATAAGCTGATGCTGGCTGATGCCATTTAGTTCACGGATTAGAAAAAGACAAGCTTTGAGGTTGTATGTGCATCGCTGAAATGCAATGGAATTTTTGGCACCCGCCTGACTAATATTAACACATCTTAACAGCCTGTCGAGTTATTAACTGGTTAAAATTTGAATTTTTAACTGTTAATAACACCTGTTAATAAGGTCTCAAGAGGGGCCAAAGTTATTAACTCTGTGAATAATTCGTCAAGAATTATTCACCGTACCCTAGTCTGGTCCGCAACGCACCATGCTTGGAATGATCATTGAAGCTGTCCGGCGACCGCGCTGCCAGCTCTAAAGCCATACGGTTAGGGGCTTGAGAAGTTGAGATGCAGACACTGACAGCCGACAAGATGTTGTTCTCAATGTCCCATCACATGGTGGTTTCGACCACAGGATTGACATTTCTTTCTCATGTCAAGTGCTATTTTAGAGCTGATTGTTAGATTTTCAGTGGAAGGACCTGAACGGTGCTCTGGTAAAATCAAGAACCGAGCGTATCAGCGGTACCGGTAGCAGATAAGTAAGCACCCATCCTTCCCTGCGTTCCTTCCTTCATCGTAAAAAACTCTATGTATACCACAACTTCACTATTTCTCCAGGCTCTTCAGCACCTGGGGATAACACATTTGTTCGTCAACTGGGGTTCCGACCATCCAGCTTTCTTGGAGGAACTGGAAAGACAAAGATCAGAAGATGGACAAACCCCGTTTGAGGTTATAACCTGCCCCAACGAGATGGTGGCACTGAGCGCAGCCCAGGGGTACGCACAGGTTCTGGGACACCCAGCTGCTGTTATTGTACATGTAGATGTTGGAACTCAGGTGCCTTTCTAATCTGAAGCCCACTTACTCATTTGACTGGATCTAATCTCAGTGTGAATATTTTTCGCGGCCCCTATAGGCACTTGCGGGAGCAGTCCACAACGTTGATCGAAGTAGATGTCCCGTTATCATTTTTGCTGGCGCTTCACCTCAAAGTTCTGAGCGCGAACATGCTGGCGCCATTGCAGGGGCGAGAAATGAATGGATTATGTGGCTCCAAGGTATGCATCGTTTGTTCAAGGTGTTTTCGGCCTCAACTCAATACTCATTATGTTCTGGACATGTAGATATTCCTGACCAAGCAGCCATTGTCCGTCAGTACATGCGACATACCGCTCAGGTCAATTCTGCTCAAACTGCACAGTATACCCTGAACAGGGCCTTCCAAATGTATGATTCACTTTCGTGACTGAATGGGAGTGAATATATAACAGGTTGTGATTTTAGTTCTATGAGCCAACCAAAGGGACCCATCTATCTCTGGGCACGTCGCGAGGTCATGGAACAACCTGTATCAGAAGCGGCATGGAAGGAGTTACGAACGGCAAAGTCATCTGCTACTCCGACAGTTGTGTCTCCTGGTGCTCTTTCTCCTCTAGGTATGTGATCTATCTGCATTAGGCAACAATACTCCCCACTATGAGTCTTGATTCGCATTGAAAGATGCCTCTAGAATTGGTTCTGCCTTGCTGGACGCTCGTTCGCCAGTGATTGTAACTTCCTTCCTAGGAAGAGACTTGGACGCTGTAGGAGAGCTCCTCACACTCGCAGAGGTTCTGGCAATTCCTGTGGTAAACACATGTCCATCTGTCGTGAACATCCCCTTCTCGCATCCTAGCCATTCAGGAACAACATACATGTTTAAAAGCACACACCTACCTGCTGTTCACGAAGCCGACGTTATCCTTGCCATCGAATGTGAAAATCCGTGGATCCCTGTCTGTGAAGAACCTAGCAACCTGGGCCGCGGACTTCAGGTTTTTCTTTTAGATAGCGGTGACCCGCTAAAGCTCAATGTCGGGTATTGGAATGTACCAGCGACAGGAATCTTTAGGGCTGATGCACGTATAGCCCTTCAGCAAATAATAGAAGCCATAAAGCCCTTTTCCTCTGGGCTTTCCGCCAACATTGAGGCCCGCCGATTGGTGCTTCGGAGCAATCACGAGCGGCTCGTTGCGGAGACTGAGGCCGCGGAAACCCTGCTACCTTCCATCACTGTCAATGAGAAACCCACCCCTTCCTTTACCGTTCCAAACTTAATCAGGGCTCTGAGGCTCGCTGTCGAAAAGGCGACACCTAGTAAAGGTTCCAACGTATTGTTTTTGAATGAGTCGATTAGCAACTATCCCTCTGTGTGGACTCATCTACGTCCAGAATTCCCTGGACAGGTCTTGACATCGGGCGGGTCATCATTGGGCTGGGGCTTGGGCGCCGCTGTGGGCGCCATATTAGCGGAGAAGGGGAAGGCAAAGCCGCGTGAGCTCACCGTGCTCATTGTAGGAGATGGTTCGTTTATGTTTGGTGTACCGAGTAGTGCATACTGGATGGCGAGACGTTATGAAACGGTACGCACAGGTTTCTTGTCATAAATTTGATTCGAAGCGCTGTTGACTTTCAATATTCAGCCTTTCCTGACCCTAGTCTTGAATAATGGTGGATGGAAGGTTGGTTTGCTATCGTTATCAATTCGATCACATGTTGACGATAGCCTCTGGCGTTCATCAGTCCCCGAAGTCCTCGATGCTCGGAGTTCACCCCAGTGGTTACGGTAGCAGGGCGCCTGGAGATCGACTCTCTGTCGGGTTTGGTCCAGATACACCCGATTACTCTCAAATTGCCGTAGCCGCCTCGTCGGGATGGGCATGGGGTGAAAGATTGGGGGGATCGAAATGGGATTCTAGGGCTGGTCCAGAGAATCGATTGACAGTCCTTCAGACAAGCATCGAAAATGCAATTCAGAAGGTTCTGAACGAAAAGCGCTGTGTCGTTCTAGACTGCGTTCTCGAGTCTATATAACATTTGGGCTTTAGACTCTTGCAAGGTTTCAGCGCATGTCGTAGTCATTCAAATTTTATTGTGGTGAGATTGTCTTCGACTCATCATCACTTCGGTGAATTGCGTGAATAAACATCCGGTTGTTCGTAATTCTCAAGACAGAGAGCCTGCTTGTCAAATACGCTCAACTCCCACAAACATAGCTTCATCAGGGAAATTCGTGATAAGGCGTGGAATTTCTGAGTAAACTTCTGAGCGGAGTCAATCCAATTGTATTGGCGTTTGTCAGCGGCATCAGCAAAATTGCTGCTAGCAAGAATATGCGATGTCAGGTAGTAATCATTATATCCGCCGTGTATGTATCATACCCGCCGGATTTGTTACATACAAAGCAGATATTACCCAGATATATCATATTTACATTAGTTATCAACATACCTGGGGTGAAGTCAATTGACGCTGCACATATCTGCGCAATGTCTGGATTTGTTTGACATATCCATCAAGAAGCTACCCCCGCTTCACATATCTGAACAGTGACGGACGAATACTGTGTAGATATATTGAAAGCAGTCTGATAATAGTATATCTGTTAAATTGAGGGCCGATGTAGCACAGATCTGGAGATATCTGCTCGGGGACTGGACATATCTGGCCAATAACTGTCTGAATATTATATATCCATTCAGCGCCTATCTGCGACCATTATATCCATCAGGCGTCTACAGGGTATGTGTATTTATGTGCCTTTCCTGTCTTCCATCAAGATTCAAGACGGATATTCGATAAATTTGTGATATTCCATCCAGACTGATCAGAGGAATGCCGAGATCTCGATAGGGACAAGGGATATATGTCGATCGCGAAAGACCAACCTGTGTGTACTATATATGTCAATCAACTGAAATTCGATCACAGTTGTGCTGGGTCACTGAGATTACCCACAGGTGACAGTTGTGAGCAAAGGTTCCAAGGTTCAACGTTCACCGTCGCATTGAAGTATCAGACTTTGTGACTCCGAGTTCCAGATCCACCGCTTTAGCATCCAGAATTGATCATGCATAATAAATTTAAACGATGGTGTAAGTATGTGAAATGCTCATACTACTACAAAGCTACGATGCCAGAGTGTACGTGCTCAAGTTGCTGCCTGTTCCTCATCTTAATTCCTCGGCTCCCAATTCAATGTCCGATTCACGGGCAGGATCTAAGTTGGGTATAATCCTAAGGGTGCCGTGTAAATAACTCTTGACTGGGAAGCCAACCACAAGCACGACCCACAGGCTACCCAAATGACGTTATGTCGGAGTTTGAAAGTCGGAGTTCGCTGACACTTTCAACTTCCGAAACGCGTCGAATAATTCAAGAACCCCTTTCTCTCTCCTACCACCATCATCTCCCCTTCCCTATCCTCCCCTCTCTTTCAAGTATCCACTATCAATCACACCTTGAATCATGTATTGCCGAAACTACAATAGGCCGTCAGCCTCAATATCAAACTCGTCTGCCCCTAGTTTCTGTGTGACTCTCGATTGACTCAATTCAGGACCCAGGTCCATCGGCCGCCCGTGAATCTGCCATCGCGCTCCTTGCGGAGGAAGATGGGTGTTTTACATGGTGGAAGGGGCTTTAGTATGTCTATTCATACTAATGTATGCGCAACGTTTGACTCATATACACTGTTTTGACTGACTTATAGGTGTTCTGCTCAAAAGTAGGCGCATATATGCGGTTTTTTTGTGACGAATTCTGATTTTGCATACAAACAGGTATAGGAACGCTGGTGAACCCAATTTTGGCACGCTACTCTGGTGAGTCGCATAGTTCCCCTCCCCTTCTCTAGTAGACTAGTAGATCCTCTTGCGCCCCCATTGACATCACAATCCACTCATCTATCCTATTTTCATTCGCTCCTTTGTCCTTTCTCATGTACGGTATCGATTTGTGTAGGTAGTATATTCCAATTCATGATTTATGCCATTCTACTGTGCCGAGAGTCAATGAGATGAATTTCTGTACAATGTACCGAAGTCCAGCCGATAAGCTACATATCTGAGTGATGTCTGAATTCGCTAAACAGATATGTAAATTACAGACCGCAGTCGACATATCTGTTTAAAAATCATATATCTGCCAATATCAGCTGCGGTGTGAAACCTGGCAGGAACTTGCATATCTGGCAAACTCTGGCTGATGATGAGAACGCAGAGGGCAGGGGCAGAAATACCCAGTTAGTCATATCCCTACCCAGTTGACACTATCTCTACCCAGTCATAGTATTCTTGTCGCCCGCATTTTTGCTGATGGGAATGTCCGGTTCAGCACCAGCCGCAAAGGTTTTCCCATCTGCCACTCAGCAGCCAGACCGCCCTGAAGTACAAAACCCTGACTGCGTGTTGAATGCACCATTTATAGCACATGAATTCAGGTCGACCCCATCCATACCTTTCCCTTCAACGACATTTTCGAGCCAGATAACCATGGCCTGCCCACAGTGTAAGGATGGGGGACTGTTGTCCGGAGAGCCAGAAGGACAGATCCTCCCTGACTTCCATGGAGCTTATCTTGCGCCAGGACCTGAAGAAGCATCTTCAAAGCGCACTATTTTGCTACTTACTGACGCCTTTGGAATGCCATTGAAGAACTGCAAGATAATAGCAGACACTCTTGCGAAGAGGGTGGGATGTGATGTTTGGATTCCGGACTATTTTGCAGGCTCGTACTATTCATCCAATGCACAGGCTTGCTAATGACGGATAACATTGTGACTGATACAGGGGAACCTCTATTCTCCCATACTGCGATGGAGCTCCCAGACAAACCAGGTCAACGTCCAGGGTTCTTGGGATGGTTGAAGCTCCTGTTTACCATTATTCCGTCTATCCCAGTGGTTGTTCGCAACAGACCGTCGGTTGTGGATAAACGAGTGAGTTCTGTAAGTCTCCTTAGCCACTCCATCTCATGTGCCGAGCCAATGATTCACTAAATGCTACAGTTCATTGATCTGATCAAGACTCAGAAGAAGTATGAAAGTATCGGGGTCGTGGGGTAAGCTTCGCCAAATCTCCACGTGTCTTCATGCTCATGGCACAAACAGTTACTGCTACGGAGGGTCTGCAAGTATACGCTTCGGTGGGTCTGGTAAAGTACAGAGCGTCGTGATTTGTCACCCTGGCCGCCTTACCCTGGACGAGGTTAGGGCCATCAAGGTTCCAAGTTCATGGGTCTGCGCAGAGGGTATGTTTAGAAGTTTCGAATGCTGCTCTGAAGAAGCTGACATTGCTCTATATTCAAGATGATATGTCATTCTCTAACTCCATGCGGGACCAATCCGAGGCGATTTTTGCTGCTCGCACAGGAAAGAGCGATTACATCGAATACGAGTTCAAGGTTTACAAAGGTACATCATTGATTGGGTCCAGTTAGCAAGTATTTTACGGCTCATTGATATACGTCGCAGGTACAACTCATGGCTTTGCCTCAAGACCAAACTTAAAGAATCCCGACCACAAAGTTGGCTATGAGGGGGCATGTGATCAAATCGTAAATTGGTTCGCGAAGACGCTTCCTGCTTAGTGTAGGGTGATTTAGAGCTCCGCATCTTTCGTCCGGATGGAAGATGGACAATTTTCACGACCAGGTACCCCTAATCCACCATAAACTTTGACCTCTCGACCAAACTTCGCTCAGCCTAACAAAAGACCAAGGCGGTCTTCAAGATGATGCCTAAGTTTACGGCGCCAATTGACGCCCTATATCGATGGAAGAACCACCTCCGTTCACTGCGTCTTGTAAGAAGAGATATAAAAGATGGCCACACGCACAGCCAAATCCTAATAATATCGGGAGTTTCGGATCTCATCTGTAGCTTGAACCTCTCGTGTATTTCTCAGGTGTGCGCTCTTGAATGTTGATTAGCGCTAAACGTCTTGTCTTCCATTCATGTCATTGCTTTGAACAGCCTCGGCTGATGCGAGCTTAGAAGCATCTGGGTTCCCCGAGCTGATAGCTCGGATGAGTATCTGTACTTGTCGTAGAAATGGCTGGAAATTCTTTAATCTACTGCCGATGGACATGGCGAAAACTGCAAGCAACAGTTGTCGACGACATATGCTTGCAGGTTCTGTTTTTTACTTTCGTGTCAATCGGTGAGTACCGAAGGTTTCCCATTCGTGTCATTACTGTGGATCTGATTATAACCCATGCATACTTTCTAGTGGTTAGTGGCGTATCTGCTGGGACCTCTATTTCTTTGGGAGTCTCCAACCAACTGATGACAGTGCTGGGAATTGTCCTAGGCTTGGTTATCTCCTTCAGAACTTCTACCGCATATGAGAGATACCAGGAAGGAAGGCAGTTGTGGACGAACATCATGGTGACTTCGAAGTCCCTGGCCGACTATGGGGCGCCGCATGCCCGAATATTATTTCATTTAAACTCTTCATGTATTTTCGTTACACAAACTCTAACTCTGGATTTACCAGACAAATTTAATGTTCTTCAAAATTATCTTGGGCACTTTCTACATTTCTGAAACATTTATCGAGCGCTTGACATGTTCCCCGAACATCTCTCAGGCGCTTGTCAAGTTTTTGAAACATCTTTCGTGCGCTTTTCAAGTTTTCGAACATTCTTCGGGCGCTTTTCGAATTTTGTCAACATTATTTGAGTACTTTGAGTTTTCCAAACATTCTACCAGCGCTTGTCAAGTTTTCAAAATGTTTTTTGAGTGCTTATACAACAGAAACTCATCTCTAAACTATAATTAGAGCGCTTAAAGGACAGCCCATGTGATACAAGCCATTAAGCGCGCAAAATTACTGCTAAATTGTGTAAGCGCGCAAGAGATGTTTTGAAGTTTGGATAAATAATGAAGAATGGTTTTTACTTTTCATGCAAGCGCCCACAATATGCTTGAAACCTCCATGGAAGCGCCCTGCGAAGTTTGACCAACCTTCCAAATTAAGATGAATTTCTCTTGTAAATACAGAGTTGGAGTTTGTGTAAGGAGCATACATGAAGAGTTTAATTCAAATAATATTCGGGCAAGCGGCGCACCATAGTGATGGGCGTATACGGTCCCGGGTACACTGTTGACACTATCAGCTCTTAGCGTTCGAAGTATTCCGTCATGATCGACTATATTTAGAACATCATCAACGTGGATCGCAGTTCTAGCTTGAAAAGAAGCACATTTAGGGAGCACATTTCTTGGCGCAGTGGCAAGTAATTAAATTCCATATGTGCATGATGCTCGCATTTGTTGATGTATCAATAGAGAAGCTGAAATTCCAAACTTCTTTCGAACACCATCATGAATTAAACCGCATGGTGGACTGTGAAGGTACTCTGGGGAGCGAATAGAACGACAAGGATTAAATTAAATTAGGGGGTGTAAAGTTGTCATCTGAGGCCTGGCTCATGCACTCTCATCAGCGCAACGCACATGGAACATCCACACACAAAGCACAAGGTATGACATGGCAATACAACCGAGAACATCTGCTTTCTCGTCCCTCACATTAGAATACTGGTACATAAAAAGCTCCAACGTTTGACACGTAGAGCATAGAAAATGTATCTCTCTATCCTTATTATTGTTCTCACCGTGACAAACGTCCAAGCTGCCCTCAATGGTGCTTGCACCGTAGGAAGCAAACCAGGTGTTTGTGTAACCACTTCTTCATGTTCCGCAGATGGAGGAACATCCACTGCTGGATACTGCCCCAACGACCCAGCCGACGTTCGATGCTGCACAAAATCGTGTGGCTCAGGTGGTACATGTCGCTTCACCAACACCTGCAGCACTGGCCGTACCCAAACTGGTATGTTAGCTTCCAACCTCACTTAGTGTATAACTGGAATGATCCACTAACTTTGAACCATGATTCATATTACAGGTCTCTGTCCCGGTCCATCTACTTTCACTTGCTGCCTCCCTTCGACAAGCTGCAGCGCACCCGCAGTGAACACCGCCACCATCAACCTCATCAAGCAATAGGAAGGCTTCGTCGCACGACCCGCTCCCGACCCTATCGGTCTCCCCACAGTCGGCTACGGACACCTCTGCAAAACCACTGGATGCGCTGAAGTGCCATACTCGTTCCCGCTCACGACCACAACCGCCACGGCGCTTCTTACCTCCGATTTGGCCACGTTCAGAACATGTGTCACTAATTATATTTCTAAGTCGGTTAGGCTGAATGCGAATCAGTATGGAGCTCTTGTTTCGTGGGCTTTTAATGTGGGGTGCGGGAATGTGTCGAGTTCGTCGCTTATCAAGAGGCTTAATGCGGGCGAGGCGCCGAATACTGTTGCGGGTCAGGAACTGCCAAAGTGGAACCAGGCGGGTGGTCAGGTGCTCCCGGGACTCGTGAATAGGAGGGCTGCGGAAGTGAAGCTGTTCCAAACAGCTACGAGCACTGGTGCTCTGCCGGCGTGCTGATTTACATATAGACACATCAATCACAAAGCAAAGTTTATATGCTTTCTTCATTTTCATTGGCTGAACAAGTCATGAGTGCGCTCAATGTCAATGGTCGATTCACTGTGTCTAGATCCTGTACTTCTAGTGGTGCTGTAGTGCTGCACTCTCGTCGAACGTCACACGTAAAGCTCAGGGGTTGCCTTACCCTGATCCTGCGGATAGCTGTGCAACTAAGCTCCTCACCAGTCGCTGATGGGATACGCTCACCTCGCGTCCCTATAGATACCAATATCGACATGATGGAAGAGTTCAGGACGGCACAGCGGTTCAAAATTAGTCTCTGTCCCCCATCCTCTCCCGCGATTTATCCGACGACGAGTCCAGATGCTCTACCAGCATGTGGATTCATGGTGCAGGGTGCCATACATAGGTCAATGCTACAATATTCCAAGACAATTACGAATTCCCCCCCCCCTTCGTCGTGCTAGGCAACCGAAAATCGGTAATAGGTTTCGGTATTTCCTCAGTCATATTCTCAACTATGTCATCTCGCCACCCGTCTCCCCTAGGCCTGTTTTTCGAAAACATACGAAGCTGAATTAGAGTCACCACTGACGCTCCATCCGCTTCACATCATCCCAGGAGCCAAAACCGAAGACAGAAGGGAGTGCCCTCCACACAGCTCTTTGTCCTGCTTCGGTAGACTCCCTCCCCTCCTTCGCGCAATCGTCACATATCGAGTGGCCATCCTCCTTAATAAATCCTGTGATATGATCCCAGTTGTACGCTAAAGCGAAAGTGATGTCGGGTCGCGGGTTCCAGATGCGTTTTTTCAGACTTTGAAAGCCTTTTTTGCACCTTTTTGCCGATGAACCGCAACAGAAGGCATCGAAGGGGTCATCGTCATCGCCTAGAAGCCACTCAAACACGACCTCAGATAACATCGCAACGAGCTTTTCTTTCCCCAAAATGCAGCTGCGTATGAGAGTTTGTGGAAGCGCTGCCCTCGTACCGTCGTCACGGTCAATGCCATCAAAGACTACGTCCTATTTAAAGTTTGGGGTGTGCATTAAGATGCGATGGGCCAAGAGTAATGCCGAAGATAGGTATACACGTACTGTTGTGTTATGAGCGATCACTTCATAGAGGGCGAGCGGTAGGGCAGAGATTATTCTTTCGTCATTGAACAAATTGACAACGTCGAATGCGATGCCTGTGTGGTGTACTAGATAGATGAAGTCTCCCAAATTTAGAGATTTGTAGTCGGATGGGGCGTATTCCTTGCGTAGACGATCCAAGGAGTTGTCTCGAAGATGGGGGATGTCGTATTTGTGACCGAGTCGAAGAAGTGGTGATACGACGGAGAATGACACTGGGACTATATCAGCTGTGGGACTTGCACCAGAATTCCTGAGTAAAAGTAAGCTATGTGAGGCAGTTCAGCGAAGTATTGGTTACAAAGTGCTCACGGGTGATCATAGATCGCGGAAAGAAGGCATGTTAAATCATCTGCTGAGTCCTGTAATTGCACGACTGGGATTCCATCGACTGTTGAGTCGATAGCAGTGTCAGTTGGTGGCTGTGGCAACAAAAACATATCCTTGAAAACCGAAGAACATCGCGTGAGGAGTGATCGATGAACCCGAAACTCTTGATTTTCCGCTCGAAGAACAATGTTGCCATCGTCGAACCAGACCCTTCCTCGATTCCCTATCTTCGAGTCTGGATTATGCGTTTGATCATTAGGCTTTGGCTCCATAGCTAGTTCACAGTGTGCTGGAAGGAATGGCGTGCTAGTGTTGGTGTTGACGTTGCGCGTCTACATATACTTTATATCGAGTTCAGGCTGCAGGTCGATCACACACTCTCACGTGCCTGGATTCTCAAGCGCGAATAGCCCCTATGTCATGCGCATGAACTCCATTATCTTGCTTGTGAAGGGACCGAATGGCAATGTCTGCAGTATTCTGAGTAGCATCAATTCGAGTTAACAATCAATGGGCAGTCGAGGGAATATAGCGATCAGTGATCCGAGTTGTATGACGATACATTTGGAGAAGTATTCTAGGTCCTTGAATATATATTATCGAGTGTGAAATCATGATTTTGAGGTGTTTCGAACTTGGTACCTGTCCAAATTCCAGGGCTTCGAGCATCGTTTCCCAGGACTTAGGCTGAACTCATAATCAATTCTTACGCATCTGACAGGGAGCCGAGGAAGACCCAAGTTCAAACTGAGCAGTGCTCAAGTCCCAATTGAGTTCAGCCCAAGTCCTGGGAAACGGTGCTCGAAGCCCTGGAATTTGGACAGGTACCAAGTTCGAAACACTTCAAAATCGTCATTTCACACTCGAGAATATATATTCAAGGACCTAGAATACTTCCCCAAATGTATCGTCATACATTGCTGATTTATGACATCACCAATTCCTGACGACAGCTCGAAAGTAAGTTCCTCGACTCCCATTAAGTCTTGAGTATACGCAAGTGACATGAACTGATAGCAATACGTAGACATGATCAGATGATTATCGATGCTGATGGCGTCAGGCCAACGCTCGCCGTGCGCAGAACGAAGGGGTATATCATTATAACTGGGAGGCTGAGATGGCCGTGATGCGAAGATGAGGGGGCTGCGGGACCGCAGTGTAAGTGCCGGGCTGAAATTCGGTGATGGTTATTTTGGGCTTGGTGGTCGACCACTGTCGAACGTGCGTTGGTTGATGTGCATGCGTCTTGGGATTCGTGATGTGGAGTGGTATGAGAGGTGCGGGTGTCTATGTTTTCGTTGATCCCAAGTAGGCGCTTGCTGCTCAACAACCTCACTCCATCCTTCGGAACGGGTCTAGAAGACAACACCATGCGCTAAGCACCTCAGGCACAGTAGGATCACCCTGACTCCTGACGCGATGCGATAATCATCATCGCCTCTTCATCGTTGCTGTCACGTCGTCGAAATTGAATTGAATCGCAATTCACTCTCAGCTGTCAGTGTCAAGGAGTGTTTAGCGGTATCCAATGTCCTTGTCTGGTTGCGTGACTCGTCCATATCCTCTATTCATGCGATGGTCAACGGCATGTGTGCACCGCATTGCCATTGTCGACGCACAGGCCGTTTGGGATGGGCTTGGTATCGTCGTGTAAAATAACGAAAACTCCGAATAAATAAATTTGGGAGATGCAGCACAGCATAGCATTTTTAGTTAGGTTTGTGGACGCGGAGAGTAATAGCCGGGGTGCGCGTCATGAAGTATTGCAAGGCGCAGTATTGTGCGGCTATGTTGTGCGGTAAAACATGCATGGTGTAGAAATACTTGCACTCTCTTTCTTTGTCTTGCGCACTCATCCTCACCACCTGCTCTTCACCACCATTTCCTGAATTTTTTTTCATTATCGACCCTGTAAGTTTCCTCTGGCTTGACTTGCGTGCGAGGCGTGGTCGCTAGGTAGGCACGAACGCTTATCTAATTGCCATCAGAGTCGCCCAGTTTGTGAGGTTGCGGACAGCCTCTTGCCACCACCACCAGCACCACCAACAACGACTTTTACTTAACCTCTCTGTTCTCTGTCTGCTCTCTATACCCTTCTCTGTCGCTGTATTCGTGTTGAAGGATCATGTCGCGTTATCCAGAGGTAATTCCCAAAATTCAGTAAAAATAATAAAATAAGGGAAGACTAACACCGCACTCCTCCCTAGGCAGACGAAGCCCAAAGAGGGCACTACAACGACGGCTACTCGCCCTATTCCCAGCCATACCAGCCCACATCGACGCCCAATCCTTATCCACCGCCCAGTATCACTCCAAACCCCTATGACACGCACCATCAAGCACCATACCTCCAAGACCCCTTCAACCCTCCCCCTCCACCGCCCCCACCATCCCACACCCCCCTCCAGTACCCCCCACCACCGCCGCCGCTTTCACCCCCTGTGTACGGGTACCACCCGGCCTCCCCCCCTCCCCCACAGCTGCCAGCCCAACACCCGATCCACCACCCTTTGTCGCCGCCCCCGCAAGTCGGGTTCACCCCGCTCTCCCAAACGCCCAGCTCGCAATATTTGCGTCCTCTGACCTCGTATAACCTCGATGAGCACGAGGAGCAGGACGAGGACACGGGGGATATCCCCCTCCTGCGCCGGGATGCGTCGAGTACGGTGAACATGCCCGGTGGGGCGCGGTTCAACGACGATGGGACGGGCGCGCCTGCGGACGATGCGCGGTCGGAGACGAATATCCGGTACGGGCGTATCCCGCAGCGGGTGCCGAGAAGGTACAAGACGATCAAGAAGGTTGAATTGTTCCATGGTAATTTCGTGCTGGACAACGCCGTGCCGAAGAAGCTCCTCGACATGTGCGCCAATCGCACGGAGAGGGAGTTTACGCATATGCGGTACAGTGCTGCGACGTGTGATCCGAATGATTTCAAGGATAGTGGGTTCACGTTGAGGCAGGTGCACTATGACCCGCCTAGGCGCACGGAGCTGTTCATCGTGATGACGATGTACAATGAAGAGGAGGATTTGTTTTGTCGGACTATGCACGGCGTGATCAAGAATGTCGCGCATTTGTGTAAGAGGGAGCGCAGTAAGACGTGGGGGAAGGACGGGTGGAAGAAGGTGGTGGTGTGTATTGTGAGCGATGGGCGGGGGAAGATTAATAGTAGGACGCTGAGCGTGATTGCGGCGATGGGAGCGTATCAGGAGGGCGTGGCGAAGACGAAGATTGGAAAGCAGGATGTGACGGCGCATATTTATGAGTATACGACACAGAGTGTGTTTTATTCCCTCTCCCTCTTATCCCTTTACTCACCCCATTTTTGTGATAGTCTCCGTAACGCCCTCCATGAAAATCGAAGGCGCCGAACGCGGCACCGTCCCCGTGCAAATCATCTTCTGCCTCAAAGAAAAAAATCAAAAGAAGATCAACTCGCATCGGTGGTTCTTCAACGCCTTTGGGCCCATCCTGCAGCCTAATGTGTGTGTCCTCTTGGATGTGGGTACCATGCCCGGTCCGACGTCGATATACCATTTGTGGAAGGCGTTTGATATTAATTCGAATGTGGGGGGCGCGTGTGGGGAGATTGTGGCGCTGAAGGGCAAGTACGGGAGGAATTTGTTGAATCCGTTGGGTGAGCCCTCTCTTCCTCTCTTTGTATGTGAGGCGTTGATTGATGGATGGTTGGGATGCAAATAGTCGCTGCTCAGAATTTCGAGTATAAGATGTCGAATATCCTGGATAAACCACTGGAGTCGGTGTTTGGGTATATTACGGTGTTGCCGGGTGCCTTTTCGGCGTATCGGTGAGTTCCTCCCTTTGTCCTTCCCTCTCCCCCTCTCCCGTTGCTTTGCTTTGCTTTTGCTCCACATTACCAATAACACGACACGATACTGACGCCCACATCTAGTTACATCGCCCTACAAAACGACTCGACGGGCTATGGCCCGCTCCAGAAATATTTCCTCGGCGAGACGATGCACGGTGCGGGTGCGGACATCTTCACTGCGAATATGTACCTTGCGGAGGACAGGATTTTGTGTTGGGAGTTGGTGTCGAAGAGGTGTGTTGTCGCTTCCTCTTTTATCTTACCCCTGTCCAAAAAACGAAAAACCCGCATATACTTACTCACAACTCCCCACAGAGGCGGCGCGTGGATCCTGCACTACGTCAAATCCGCATACGCTATCACGGACGTGCCAGACCAAGTGCCAGAGCTCATCTCGCAGCGCAGGAGGTGGCTGAATGGATCTTTCTTCGCTGCGGTGCATTCGACGTTCCATTTCCATTATATCTATAGGAGCAGTCATACGTTCCTAAGGAAGTTTTGGATACATGTGGAGATGGTGTATCAGCTATTTAATTTGATATTCAGGCAAGTGCATCCTCTTTCCCTGTTCTTGCTCTCTTGAATACGAAAGGAAAAAGAAAAGCTAACGCGATACCCACAGTTGGTTTGGCCTCGCAAACTACTACATCGCCTTTAGCATTCTCTCGACCGCCATGGAAGACCCGAGTTTTGGACTCAAGGGGATCAAAATTGCGAATGTGGTGCTTAATTATTTTTATTTGGGGCTGTTGGTGAGCTGTTTTATTTTGAGTTTGGGGAATAGGTGAGTACTTGCTGCGTTTTTTTGAGTTGAGAGGACAAGAGAGACTGATGGTGATGGTGATGGTGATGTGCAGGCCCCAGGGGAGTAAATGGTTCTATACGACTGCCATGATTGGTTTTGCGGTGATTACGATTTACATGACCGTACGTTCTCCCTCCTCTGCTCTGTCCTCTCCTGATCTCACCCGCCTCACCCCATCCACCCCACAGGTCGCCGCCTTCATCCTCGCATTCAAAGGCATCTCTGTCCTCGCCTCTGAAAAAGGCAAAGCGCTCAACCTAGGCGACTTCTTCACCAACTCGATCTTTAGAAATATTGTGCTGAGTTTGGTTGCGACGTTGGGGTTGTATATTCTTGCGAGTTTGTTATTTGTGAGTTATTTCTCCACACTTTGTATTTTTTTAAACAAAGGAAAGGAAAGCTGATGATGAAAAACGCGTAGTTCGAGCCATGGCACATGATTACGAGTTTTGTTCAGTATATGTTGATGGCGCCGTCTTATATCAACGTGTTGAACGTTTACGCCGTAAGTCCCTTATTTCCATCCATCATCACCTAAAATCGACTCACACCTCCCCCCCCCCACCCCACAGTTCGCCAACGTCCACGACATCTCCTGGGGTACCAAAGGAGACAACGCGCCTCCCAAAGACCTCGGCACCGTCGCCAAGCCCTCCGGCACCGGCGCCAGTGGCTCTGTCGAAGTCGAACTGCCGACGGATGAGAAGGACATCAATGCACTGTATGAAGATGCGATCCATGTCCTTAATAGCAAGCCGCCGAAGGTGGAGGCCAAGGTGGATGAGAAGACGCGGGAGGAGGATTATTATAAGGGGTTTAGGACGAAGTGGGTGTCTTTTTTCTTGTTGTCATTTTATATCTCTCGTGGAAGGAATGGCGGTTGTTGACCTCATACGCGCTTTTTTTTCCCTTTTCTAGTGTGTTGCTTGCATGGGTCCTCACCAATGGGCTGTTGGCGGCTGCGATCACGACGACCAACTCGAAGGCGACGCTCCTTGGAGGAGCGAGCAAGTCTGTGGGCGGGTATATGGCGTTTTTGTTGTTTAGTGTTGCTGGGTTGGCATGTGAGTATTATTTTTTGCGTTTTGATATTTTTCGCCTTTTTTTTGAGTCGTGATTTTGGCGGCTTAATTTCGACTTTTTGAGTCGAGATTTTCTAGATTTTCCTCCTCCTCGCTTTCTTTCTCCGCTTGCTCTCACCATTTTTCATACTTCTTTCTTTTTCTCGCATGTCGACATTTCTCGTGATCGCTGCTCTGGCTTCTTCCCTCCTGTTTACCTACTCTCTCCCTTCCCTATCTCTCCTTTCTGATCCACTTCTACCCTCTGCGTTTTTTTTCCCCTTTGTTTCCTATAAAAATGCATGATCTGACCTCTGTTTCCCTTTTTTTCCCTCTAGTCGTCCGATTTGTGGGAAGCTCGACGTACATGATTGTTCGTCTCTTTGCTGGAGAGTAAATCAGACGTGAACACTGTCTTGTGCTGTGGCCCATTGTGCTGTATTCCCCAACTCGACTCGTGTTTCCCGACCCTGCCTTTATGTGGTACATATGACATGGATGATATCCTTTTATTTTCTTCACGACTTCATTGATTTTTTCTTTCTTTCTTGATATACGGTATTGATTAGTTGGCTGGATTCATGATTTTATTCTGTTCCTTTGTTTACCCACTCCCTCGCTTGCTTGCGTACTTGCGGTTTCATTCCCTTCCCTTCCCTTCTCTTCCTTTCTTACTTGACGTATTCAACGTTATAGTCTGTCTAGTTAGACTTGCTTCAGTACTTCATGCTTTGACGACCTTTTGCCTACTTCCCTGCTTGTTGTGTACTCATGCTGATGATTGAATTGACACTTTAATTTTTCACCCCTGAAGCTTTTGGTTCTTGATCATATTCTTTTTGTTATCCTTTGAGTAGGGTTATTTTTGTGGTGATAATGAATACATATATGAGAGTAATGGTAATCGCCTGCTTTGTTCAACATCTTTGGACAGTGTCTAGATGGGAAGGGTGTGGTGATCTTCGCGCACATGGTCTGTCTGTGCTCAGTATGCCCATGGCAAAGCTGCGAGAACAGCGGTCGATACATGACCGGCGGAGTGTCTACAGAACTCGTAGGTGAAATAGACAGTGTGACACATGGTAACCATAGGAGTCTTTCTAGTGCGACTAAGCATGCAGAAGCTCTAGGTGGTAAGACTTGATGTGATGTCTGTCCGGTTTCACCTTCGATTTCCTTTGCGTGACGGTAAAGGTCGAACACAGCAAAGTCAAAGAACTCGTCCAAGTGTCCCAAAGCACATCGTCTGATACCGCATCGGTTGGACTGCCGTAGCTGTCGTAAACAACATCTGTGGATAATTCAATCTGTTCCAAGTAAGGAAAGCCAGAACCCCCATTTCCAGCAAGCAAGTAGTCCAACCTCTCCCAAATACTTGCAAAATCCTTGAGCCATTCTCGAGGGTGACTATGGTAGAAATTGAAATGCACGCCAAGTGTCTTGAGCGCATTATTTCCGCGGATAGACGACAGGGCATCGCAGACGTTGGGGAATATTATTGGGCCATTTAGGTTGGAAAACCCGCCCCCCAAGCCGTGGTCGAAGACTTGAGACCACCAATATTCTACTCGAAAGTGTTGCAGTGTCTGGCGGCAACGCATAATATGTTGTAATTATTTTATTAGAACATTTTCACGGACTATTAGATTAGATTCATTCCTTTTCATCTCGCCTCCTTATCACATGACCTCCGTTTCACAGCCGTAGTCATGTGACCTCCGTTTCGCTCCCTCATAGTTTAGCTCTGCGCACACACTGGTCTTTCCTCAGTCCATATTCTATGTACTGAGGTGAGCCACATATTACACTCGTTAACTAGTATTCCTTTACTTACTCTATCCTGTAGTTTGTCTCCTACAGGTATACCATAATATATTCAGTCCATATTCTATGTACTGAGTTTGTCTCCTACAGCTCCCTCTCGTGACCTCTATACCCGACAAAAGGTTATGGGCCCCGCCCGCGTCTAATTCATCTCGCTGGCAATACTCTCCTGGTCTCCTCATTGGCTCACATTTCCCTCATCCCCACTCTTGCTCCATTCCTTCACAATTCCATTCATTCCACTGCCACCTCATCACTGCTTCGCTCTCACACTGTCAAACTCTAACTCTAATTACCAACTATGGCAACCTCTTCATCCTCGAAATCTATTCCTGGTGCATCTAACCGCTTATTCGACATCCCATCTTTGGAAGATGATGGCTCGAATTACCAGACTTGGAAATTCCGAGTACAGATGGTCTTGGATATACGAGGACTCTGGAATGTGGTCAGTGGGTTAGACCTCAAACCAACCCCACTAGACAGTTCGGCAGACAGTACCAAGAAGGCTACGTATCAGGACTTGCTAGAGCGATGGCAGCTACAGGATAAGGAAGCACGAGCCCAGATTACCCTCACGTTGAAGGACGAGCCCCTCGCTGGTGTTTTCCACCTCACTACGGCTTTCGAAATCTGGGACCAGCTCCAACGTCGCTACGAAGGGAAAGGGAAGTTCACCATCGCCTACCTCATCATGGAGATCTTCCGAGGCACCCTCACTGAAGACGAGTCACTCGAGCAGCAGCTCAACGCCATTCGCCATAAGGCTCACATCCTATCAACCCTTAGTGTCGCTCTCCCGGATAAGGCCATCGCAGCTGCTCTCATTCTCCAACTCCCTTCTGCCTACGACACTCTTCGAGAGTTGCTCATCATGCAACCAGAGGATAAACTCACATCCGATCATGTCATTGATCAGATCCTCACTGCTGAGAAGGCTTGCAAACAGGAATCCCAAATCGCTCTCTTTACGCGATCATCCCAAAGATCTTCTTCCGGTTATCCTGGTGGAAAGTCTGCAGGTGGGAAGAAGGACAAGGAGAAGAAGGATGTAAAGTGTCACCACTGCAAGAAGAAGGGCCATGTCAAGTCTGAGTGTCGGAAACTAAAGGCCGAACTCAAGGCGAAGGAGAAGACATCGGAAGCCACTCCAGCACCATCCTCTTCGGAGAAGAAGGATAACAGAAATGCTTCGACCTCTCATTCAGCCAAAATCGCCACACTTGACCTGTCTCCAAGGTCCGATGCCGATTCGGAACCTGGTGTCATTCACCTCTTCATGTCTTGTGCTGCTGCTACTGAAAGTCGCTCCTCACTCACCAAATTGTGGATTCTCGACTCTGGAGCTACAGCCCACATGACCTCGAATCGTGATTGGTTCATGTCATACACTCCTCTCGCTTCTCCTGTACATGTCTATCTTGGAGATGAGTCCTACATCAAGGCGACTGGAATTGGCCGTGTCCAGATGAAGCTTCATCACACTGATGGATCCTTCACCACAGCGATCTTCAACAATGTCCATCATGTACCTGATCTCAATGGAAACCTCATCTCGGTTGATGGTCTCAATGATCATGGTCTCGGAGTTACCTTCGTTAAGGGTAAAGGCATGATTTTCAATGCCAAAACCAATGAGGTTCATGGTTCCACCACTCGCTTAGGCAAGCTCCATGTAGTGAACTGTACGGTGATTCTCCCAGAAGTCGCCTACTACTGCGCTCCAGCAACTCCTTCAGATCACCTCCCTGACTCCAGCAATGATGACAATTACGAAGAGGCTCTTCTGGCTTCAATTCCGAAGCAGAAATCGTCCAAAGCCTCCTTCTCTCTCTGGCATCATCGTCTCGGCCATATCATGCCTGATTCTGTGCGCAAACTTCATCGCAAGGACATGGTCAATGGCATGGAGATCTCTGAGGATGACTCCTCCTCCCTCAACACCTGTATTCCTTGTCTCGAAGGAAAGCAAACTCGCGCCCCCATCCCCAAAGTCTCCAACATCGAACACCCACGTGTCCTTTTCCGCATTCACTCCGACGTCTGTGGGCCATCCCAGACTCTCTCCCAAGATGGCTACCGCTACTTCATCACATTCATTGATGGAAAATCGAACTACGCCAAAGTTCGACTCCTCAAGAACAAGTTGGATGCCACAGTCAACCTTTGTCAGCTCATCGCTCGAGCTGAGGTTGAAACTGGGGAGAAAATCGATCATTTTCGCAACAACGGTGGAGGTGAATACATCAAAATGGAACTGTTGGAACTCCTGAAGGAAAAAGGGATCCATTTCGAGGATACGAACCCTGATACACCGCAACAGAATGGAAAATCTGAGCGGATGAATCGTACCCTTCAGGAACAGGCGGTCACTTTGCTTTCTGAGGCTGGTCTTCCAAAGAAATACTGGTCCTACGCCATCCTTCATGCTACATACCTCCACAACCTTTCCCCCACATGTGCCAACTCTGACGACATCACCCCCCATGAGGCTTACACTGGCAACAAGCCCTCCATCGCCCACCTTTGTGTCTTTGGCTGCAAAGCTTGGGTTCATATACCTAAGTCTAAGCACCAGAAGTTCTCGAAACGAACCATTGAATGTGTATTCCTAGGCTTTGCTGAGCATAGGAAAGCTTACATCCTTGGTGAGAAGACTTCATCAGCAATTCCTGATCTGACTACAGGGACTACGGGCCGCTACCTATAGGGGGACCCTTGCTACAGGTGCTACAGAGCACTACGTAGCACCCTGTAGTTCGGCTCCGAAAACCAGGAATTGCTGATGTTCGAAGGGGATTGGACGAATTATCCAGTCCAGGGATGTCATATTTGATGAGGGGGGATCGTCTGGCACTACCAGGGTTGTCATTAGTGAATCGCCTTCGCGAAACGACTCTGAAACTGTGGAAGAAGTGGTGGTAAATGCTGAGGAGCTAGGGGGGAACACTAAACCTGAAGATAGCGACGTCCCAGGCACTTGGGACAAGCCTAAAGGCAAGGAGAAGCTCAAGGACGATCAGGACGACGATGATGATGATAGGAAACCTGGAAATAGTGCCCCAGATCGCACTAGTGGCTCCAGCAAGCCTGCCAGCACCCCTACAACTCGTTCTCGCGATATCTCTGGAACGAGCGAACGCGCGGCCAAACGGACTTCAGATTCGGATTCGCCGACCCCGAAAACGTCCAAATCGACTGCCACGTCGAAATATCCGTGCGATCCACCTTGGAAATTGTCCCTACCATATCCATCTCCTCCTCCTCCTCCTGAAACACGTCGTTCTACCCGAAATCGTCGCCAGCCTGTCAGAGACGACGACGCGCGCTACTCAGTGACGTCCTACGCTCGTAGGAAGGCCTCCAACGCTCCAGAACCTCCAGCACCACAGGAAACGCCTCCAGAACCCCAGAATCACGCCTCCAACTCCACTATCACTCCTCCACTCCATCCTGCTTCAGTGGGCGACGAATCAGCGAAGACTTCGTGTCTAGATCGTGATCCACTCACCTACAAAGAAGCTATGGCTGTACCAGATGCTCCCAACTGGAAAGTATCAACAGTCAAGGAGCTGAGTCGTTTCGTGGAGATCCACCTTTTCGACCAGTGAGGGAAGGAAATCGTACCTCGTGGACAACGTCCAGTCGATTGCAAGTGGGTTTTCAAGCGCAAATTCGGTCCTGATGGCAAGGTCATTGAGTACAAGGCTCGTCTCGTCGCCAAAGGCTTCACTCAAGTCGAGGGCATCGATTACGACGAAACGTTTTCACCAGTCACCAAGCAAACTACCATTCGCTCCCTTCTTGCTCTATCAGCTCGCCTTAAATGGCACTTGCATCAAGTCGATTTCAAATCTGCTTTCACCAACTCAGATCTCAACTGCGAAATCTACATGAAGATGCCACCTGGCTGGACCGAAGGGAATCCAACTGATGTCTGGAAACTCAACAAGGCCCTGTATGGACTCAAACAGGCCTTGCGTGAGTGGTACAAGGTTGTCCGGAACATGCTTGAGAAGGAACTTGGTTTCACCCGAAGCGACGCCGATCACACTCTCTTCTACAAGACAGAGGAGAATGGTAACCTGGTTATTCTAGCTGTCTATGTTGATGATACTCTCATTGCCTGCAAGGATCTCGACATCGTCGAACAGTACAAGAAAATTTTGGACGACTTCTACGAAATTACCGACCTTGGCGAAGTCAACTGGATCCTTGGAATGCATGTCAAACGCAATTTCGAAGCTGGCACCATCTCAATCTCACAGGAACAATACATCAACACCATTCTTGAACGTCATGGCATGGCTGATTGCCGTCCTGTCTCTACTCCCATGGATCCCAACATCCAACTGCCTACCCTCGAAAAGGCTGAAGTCGATCTCACTGACTACCAGTCTCGTGTAGGTTCCCTCATGCACCTCATGGTGTGTACTCGGCCTGACATCACCTATTCAGTGGGCGTCGTCTCTCGCTATTCTGCCGCTCCTGGCGAGGTACATCTCACTGCTGTCAACCGCATTTTCCGCTATCTCCATGGAACTTCAGACTATGCTTTAGTCTATGACAGCACCTATGGTCCAGATGAACCTGAAATCTACTGCGACTCAGACTGGGCAGGAGATCACAAGACTTGTAAGTCTACCTCTGGATATGTCACCATTCTTTCTGGTGGCGCCATTTCGTGGATATCCAGGAAGCAAACCTGTGTCTCCTTATCCAGTACCGAGGCCGAATTTATTGCTGCTTCCACAGCATCTCAAGAAGCTGCCTGGCTTCGTTCTCTCTTTACTTCCCTTGGTATCCCTCCTTCTGAACCTACCAACCTCTTGATTGATAATCAACCTGCTATTCACAACATCAAGAATGGTACGATCAATGAGCACACCAAGCACATCGATACCAAATTTCGCTATATTTGCGATCGATATGAAAACAGGATCATTCATCCTGAATACGTACCCACTGGTGATCAAGTTGCTGATGTTCTTACAAAGGCACTTGCTCGTGAAAAGTTCACTCGGTTTGTTTGGGATCTTGGACTTCGTTCTCCTGCTTATAATCCAGCTCGATGAGTGGGCGTGTTGTAATTATTTTATTAGAACATTTTCACGGACTATTAGATTAGATTCATTCCTTTTCATCTCGCCTCCTTATCACATGACCTCCGTTTCACAGCCGTAGTCATGTGACCTCCGTTTCGCTCTAGGGTTGCGGAAAAAACTCATTATTTATTTACCAATATATTATTTACTGGTAAATTACTGTAAGTTACCGGGTAAATAAGTCGAGGGTCAGGTCTATTTTTTACCTGGGTAGATAATGCAGTCACGTGGTATCGGAAAAAAATAATATTTTCATTTTTGATGCGCGGCAGCAGGACACTGTCCATTGCTCGCCGCCCTTGCATCCCAGAACTCCCAGCTGCTTTCACAGACCATCACTGCTTATAATGTCTATCAATATATTTCAGATTGAGCCAATGCCAAATCATATCATGCAAGCCCTATTGCCTGATCCAACACTCAGTGTTGTAGATCTCATACATTTTAAACTACCGCCCATCAACAACACCCTTAACTTCCTTTCCCTCGGAGCCAATGACCTGTTCTCAACATCACCAAGTTATATCAAAACCGCTGAACAAGCCGTCGCAATCTTACGCACCCTGTCAATCCCATCAGTTAGTCATCTCAACAGTCTGCATACTGAAGCAAGTGCAGCGATGGAAAATGGATCTGTGTCGCTCGTTTACCCTCCAAACCCTGCCACGACAAGCATGACAAGCATACGACTGCCACTGTGGACCCTTGACTACTGGCATAGTGTTCATCAGGTTCACGTATGTCAGATAACTTGGACGTCTGCGATCAACTACATTCAGGAGCATCAGTCAATGGACACGGCAAATGTTATGAGTTTACTCACAAGTGTTCCATGGTCACACCACTTTATGCGTGGTAGCACTGGATGGGAGTCTATTTCTTTGGCTCGGTTTTGCTCTAGAAACTGGTTGGGGACTGATGAAGTCGATATGATGGTAGAGGTGCTAGAGAGCGAGTTGGGTCAACACGGTATCACCAATGCAAGAAAGATAAACCAAACCTTCTTGTTTCATCTACATCTTCTCATGGAATCAGCAACACGAGACGAAGACTACAACACACTATCCAAGTACAAGGCAATGCATCAGGTGGGCGAGGGAATGAAGGAGGCATCACAGGCTTACATGATTGCGGGTGTGCATGCAAAGGGTACAGACTCCACGATTCTTCCGAGTCAGAGTGCTCCCTGTAATCATTGGATTTCTGTGGTACTCAATATACAAGGCAACGAAGGAGTAACAGCATATGTTGGAGATTCTCTAGGAGGGGCTACACCGACAGAGTTAGTAAAAGGATTAGAGTGGTGGTTGGGACGACACATACCAATGCAATCAACGATCAAAATCTGCGAGCTACCCTCAACACGTCAAGTCGACTCATACTCTTGCGGAATTCTGGCAGCAAATAGCCTTGGACATCACCTCCTGCCAGCTAGGCCACTACTCGATTCTCGTGCATGTCAAGTAGAGGGACGGCTGTCTGCGCTTGCGTCAATTATCAAGTTGCTGCAACATGATGTGAGCAAATCATTTATGTATTAATCTTGACGTTAAGCTTAAACATACCTATCTAGCCTTCAACCATCCCCATTTCAAGAGCTGCCGCTGCAACTCATCCACCAATTACTCAGAAAAAGATTACAACCACGTCAAATTCTGTGCAAGGGTCAATTAAAACTGAAAAGAAAGCAGCTCAACAACGTACCCTTCCAGTTATATTTGGGACTCCCGAAACAGCACAGTATTGGAAGAAGATGAATTCAGCATTGGGTTTGATTAAAGGTGAAGCGAGTGAAAAGACCACAGGAGGCGCATCAGGGCATGGATTTGGAGTCGGGAAAATGGAGGTTGAGGGAGACATGATCGAGGTTGAGGGGGAGATGGTGGATGATGATGAATGGGAGGACGAAGCAGCAGCTGTTGGTACTAGCAGTCAGGAGGCTGTTGTCTTTGCGCCAGATCAATTTGTGGACTTACCGATACCAAAGCCAAAACCCAACCTGAAAGGCCGACCCAGAAACCCCCTTCTCGACAAATTGCTTCACCCCTGCACCCTCACTTCAGATCCTACAAAGAAGCTCTTTCGTTGTGTGGCCAAGAACTGTGGAACAACATTTTCAAACCGCAACCTGCAGCGTGCTGTTGGACATGCCCGGAATTGTTATGCATTGGATATCAAAACAAGAACGGAGGCACGCAGATATGCTGTTAAGCACTTTGCGCCTTCATCTAAAATTCAGGATGGGAAAAGCGTGGTTTCAGAGGGGACGCTGAGAATAGAGGGAGGGGCAGATGGGAACGAAGGAAAGGTGGTGGTGGTGGTCAAGAAGCGAAAGTTAGATGAGAATTCCGAGAACGACGCTGATGACAATACAAGCACAGCCACTTCAACAACTCGCGCGCACCGATGGTTTCAGGAAGCGGCAAAGCTAGGCTTGCAGGAACGGTGTGAATGGCTAAATCTTTTAATCGTCCAATTATTTGCAGTTGGTGGCCTGTCTACACACGTCGTATCCTTGGATATATGGAAGGAAATGTGGCATGTTGCTTTACCTGCATACAAACCAGCCTCACGCGACAAACTTGAAGGGGAGCACATAATTGGAGAGGCAGAACGGATTCTTGAGCTACAAGTGGAGTTTCTGAAAACTCAAAAAAATATTACAGTGTCCTGTGACGGTGGTACCTCCAGAGGGAAAGAATCCTTTTGGACAGTACACATGTCTGTTGTCCAGAAGGTGTTCTTAATGGAGACGCGTGAGGCTACAGCAGTTTCACATACTGGTGAATGGATTAAAAGCCTTGTACTTGAGGTACGGGTCTATGTGTATTTCCAAATATATTTTCTAATTTTTTTTTTCAAGGTGATTGATACAGTTGGTCGAGAGCGCATTAGCGCTGTCACAAGCGACAGTACTGGAAACACGCGCCTACATCGAGAACTCCTAGCAAAAGAAATTCCAACCATTCTCAATATGCCTGACATCGTCCACTTCATCAGCAACATGATCAAGAATTTCGTTAAACTACCCTACTTCAAGTCATGCATTCTGGTAATCCGCGCAGTCATTACCAAATTTCATAAATCCCACTTAGGTACTGTTGAACTCAACCGTGCCCGAAAGCGATTGGGTATTGGACGTGGACTCGAAGCAATAGGGAAGACTCGCTTTGGTACCATTATTGCTGCTGCAAATTCTGTGCGACGAAATTATACAGCAATTCAGCAGGTTGTTCAGGCCAGGAGGTTTGATCTTGGGGTGTGTACTGTCTTATCTATGCGCCTACACACAGCTGACATTTGAATTAGGATCTTGCGGAATCCTTTGAGGACGGTCTTTCGTTAAAGAAGTCTCAATTTATTGTTAATCTAACCCAACTGTGCGAGCTTGGCACCCCAGCTTTGAAGGCATTGACATGTTTGGAGGCCAATGAAGCATCTCCTGCAGATGTATTCATTTTCTGGCATTCACTGCTGGCGGCGACGAAGGATGTTGTCATGAAGAAGAACAACCAGTTTCCTGAAGATGTTCAAGAAGAAATATTTGGAATTATGTCAATGCGCCACGAGCAATTGTTCGGAGAAGATGGTGATTTATCGAGTGGGGCCAATGTTTATCTCGCGGCGGCATATCTTCACCCTCGTGAGTCCACCTTAATTTTAAAAGAATCATATTCAAATATCTACAGATTACATACATTCCGATATTTTTCTTGACATCGACAACTCGGTTGTGGGACTGGACATGCAGGGAATCCGACACGCCTCACTTTATCGCACTGTTGCAACAATCCTTGCACGGATTGCAGGGAATGAAATCCTCCATGGTGCGCAGCCTGAGTTTACCCGTTGGCGAGGTCATGCGTCTGTATTCAAAGAGAGACTGCGAAACCAATTGAAAACATATGCCCGAAGGCAATACCCCTTCAACCAGCCTTTGAATCTCGAGCACGATGGGATTGTGGAATGGTGGACAAGGTTGGATGGACAGACAGATACTGATGTTCTTGTTGTAAGCATTGTCCTTTTTTGTAGAGACGATCCTGCTTACCTTCATTTATGCAGCCCCTCGCTATCAAAATCCATACCGTTCGCGTTAATTCCATGCCAGAGGAGCGTACTGCCTCAACGTTTACATGGCTAACCCCTGCGCTGAGAGCACGTATGAAAATTGGCCAAATAAGCGCACGTGCGGTCATCAACCAGTTCTACAAGACAGAGAAAACGGTCAGTGCATTGTGTAATTGTGTCGGGATCAGCTCGACTTACTGATCACACTAGAGAAAGGGCAATGTTGCCCGCCCGACAGTCAAATTTTATAATCTAAAGGATAGGATTTATAGTGGGAATGACCCAAATCAGCCATTGGACGACGAAGACGACTCGTGGTTGGACAAACCTGAAGATGAGATATTCCCATCCCGCTCGTTTTCATCACTGAAGACCCAAGTTGACTTTACCTCTCGTCACCTCAGCTCATTCCTATCCGATGAATGTCAAGACGAGGTTGAAGGTGGTGATGGCCAGGATCGTGGCAAGGTTCCCAGTTTGGATGTAAAGGATGTGAAGGCTAGAGCGATGGACAACGACTTTGAGATGGCATTTGATTGATTCTTGAATAACATGATACATAGTTTGTGGGAGAGTAATAGAATAGGTGAAATTCCCTGTTCCCAATCATTATGTTTCCGGGCTTGGATACATGAGTGACTGAGGCGGGGAGGGGTAGACGATGATGGACATGAAGCACTCGACGAGCAGGTTGAGCTGTGAGTACCGAACTCGCTGGCGGCTGGGACCAAGAAAAGCATCACGTGTCTCATCACGTGCTTTGTAATTTACCGTAAATTATAGAGGTAAATAATGGGTGGCTAGCCAACCCAGGTAACTTACTGGTAAAATTCTGGCGGGTATTTTTTCCCGCAACCCTATTTCGCTCCCTCATAGTTTAGCTCTGCGCACACACTGGTCTTTCCTCAGTCCATATTCTATGTACTGAGGTGAGCCACATATTACACTCGTTAACTAGTATTCCTTTACTTACTCTATCCTGTAGTTTGTCTCCTACAGGTATACCATAATATATTCAGTCCATATTCTATGTACTGAGTTTGTCTCCTACAGCTCCCTCTCGTGACCTCTATACCCGACAAAATAATATATCGAGAAAGGTTACTTGGCATATCCTCGTTTTGTGCTGATGGTAAACAGAGTCGATAAGATACAGTCAGATAACATCAATGTAAAGAAAACTGGAGGAACCGGACCTGACAGATAGAGTAAAACCAGTGTTTGGAGGTTGGGAGCATGTTTCAGCACCATGGTCAGAGCCTCACGTTTATTCTCTTCGGAAGGCGGATCTGCCACTGTAAAGGATTGGAGGGCTGGCATGGCATCTACTCCTTCACGTTCCGCCGCTTCCAAAAGGACCACAAAAGATGTCATACTGGAATCCAACGTGAGGGTGTGGAGATTTTTATACACAACAACCGGCTCTCTGTTGAACTGATTGCTGTCGGGAACTGCATCGAGAACAAATTGCGACGGGTGAACTAAATTCATTTCCAGGCGTACCAGATCAGGACAATATCGGAGGATTGGAAAGGCAAAACCCCGTGCGTTGCCCACACAAAGCTCTTGAAGCTTCCAGGGCTGCATTAGAGCCTGGCGCTCGTTTTTCCACATCTTGCTGAATGTGAGGATGCTTCGTGCTCGCCAAATGCGCAAAGAAGGGAAATTGAGGATAATTTCGGGGAAGCTGACTCCATGGTCGATTAGATCAAAATCGAGGACACTGATGGTAGGCGAGCTAAAGAAGTCTTGAATAATATATTCACCAAGTGTCAATGGTCTGAGACCAACACCGTAGTAGTAGACGCGGTTGATATTTACGGCTTGATCCTGAACTCGTAATGTGTGTATTTTTGGGAAGAATGTGTGTAGGGATATTGACAGTTCGTCTTTGAGGTTTGACTGGGGCTGCAAGCAACCGAGAATTAAAAGATTGTGTTAGAAATCTGCTTCTGCTAATTTAGAATAACATACATACCATGTTGACAGGTCGTTCGCCCTGGGGAAGCTCCGTCTTGAAAGTGTAACTGACGCTTCGAACGTACGAAGAGATCTCGGGATTCTCTTTCAGAATTTGAACCAGTCGAGTACGCAATGGACTGACAGCGATACCCGTAATAAAGTAAAAGGAGATGTTGATATCGGAGAAAAGATGGGGGCGGGTTAGATGTGCAAAATCCCTGCAAACCAGACTACAGGCTCGAAGTGCCGAATGCGTTGTATCGGCTGCATCCAAAGCAGCCAGTTCATCAAGGATAAGATTAAATATTTCGATGGGAAAAGATGCTCTCTCCATGGTGAAAATGCGTCTTTTGACGCCAGAGAAGCAAGAGCTGGGGGAATGATTTTCCCTAAGTTAGTAGGGGGTCTTATAGCGGACTGCCACTCAAGAACTTTCGAAACATTGGTGTCTCGGAGATGCCCAGGCAATGCCGACCGGCCCATTGTTACTTCAAATATGCGACGTTCATCTCCTCTTCAACGCAATATTAATTCAGCCATGCAGCACAATTGGTATGCATTTGATACGATGGAACGTTCAGCTAATCAACTGCATAGTCACCGATGTGCACCTTGAGGTAACATGATCCTTACGGGGTCTCAATTAAAAGAATCAGCGTACGGTACATAACGAGTTTGTTGATAATGAGTCTGGTCTGGTCAACATCGAGTCATGGTGAAATACCGAGCCTTACAATTTAACCCAAGAGTGAACTTTATCCCTCGAGTTGACCCATGACATGATAGCTAAAAGTGCCAAAAGTTATCATTGAAGAATTGAAGTTACTAACGACAATAAACGAACGTCCGAAGGATAGGCAGCATCATTCAAAGTCCCAGAAATTCCAGCTGATAACGCTGTGATTTTGCCGAAGAATATTTGAAGTTGAAGTTGGGGTTGTACCTGCGCGTTACCCTGGAATTTGAATGAAGGAGCGTCAGACATCCAACCCACAACCCCCAGAACGTCTCCTCTGAATCGAATTCGTGTACCTCGGGAACCTCAACCACTCCCCACTCGTCATATCCTGGACGATAATCACATATAATGAGGGACACGCTAAGTTCCTCGAGGTAAGGAAACCCAGCTTTTTCATTTCCTCCAAGCATCTGATCCACCGTCTTCCAAGCTCCGGAGAATGTCCTGAACCACTCCTGGACCTGTCCAATATTCACGCAAACATTCAATTCGAGAGTTTTGAGCTGGTTGTTTCCCTCCAAGGGCGACAGAGCATCGCGGATGGCCAGAACGCTGTGAGGAATGGCAAGGTCATCCGGATATCCATATTCTAATCGAAGATGCTCCAGTGATGTGCCATAACGTCCGATGCGGTGATCTAGTTGAGGCCTTAGGGTAGCTGAATGAAAGATCGAAGACGGAGAAGACCGTTGTAAAAAGAGTGAAAGCTGGGCGAGGAATGGGGGGGGCAACTTACCATCAAGGCCCAGGATCTCCAGTTGCGTCAGGTTGGGAGAATGTCTCAGTAGCATATAAATATCGTCCATTTCCGATGCCACTCGTAGGTTATAGGGAGATAAAGGAATTTTCAACGAACATAGTACAGGGAATACATGTTTGGGGGTGTTGCCTGAGTCGGCAGCATCACATATGGGCACGAAGTGTTGAACGTTGCCTATGACTATGTGTTGTAGTTTGTTATATACCACAACAGGTCTGTTGTAATCATCGCGTTTGAGAAAAATGGGCCAAACTCCATCTGAGGAAAGGAGACTCATACTCCCAACATCAACATGGACAAGGTTGGGGAGGAATCGAAGTATATCGACGGGAAATGGCTCCCCGAATTCGACCGTAATCCGCTCAATCTTCGATGGTGGCTCGAGTTGAAAAAGCGTCTTTTGTGTAATGTTGGATATGGATAACCAAAGGACATCCACCAACACCAATGATCGTAATGATGGGAAAATCAGGAAGTCCAGTAGGCCCATAGGAAGACCACAGATGGTGAGAGTTGTCACCGTATGAGTGAGGGAACCAGCGAAATCCCGTAGAATAGCTTGGTACAACGAAAAACGTTGTTTCTTCATTCCGGCATAGTCAGGCTCTGAATCGTAGTGAGGCTCGTGAGGCCCAGCAAACAGGCCACAACGAATGCAAAGCGTGTGGATATTTCGAAAGAGTTCGCAAAGCGACGTAGAATATTCGTCTGCATGATATGACAAGTACTTTAAATATTAAACGCTCATGAGATAGAGGCAGAGGGTTATTATCATGACTTTGTCATACTTACATTTCCAAGTTCTCTAGCCCGCTTGAGCTCTTCCGGCTCCTTCGTGGCATGAAATGTGTACGTGACCCCTCGAATGTATGAAGAGATCGCAGGGTTTCTTTTCAGAACTTCGATAAGACGCGACCGAGAAACGCTCATCTCCTGGCAAGGATAAAGGCCGATGTTGATATCGCGGAACAGGTGACGCCGAGACAACGCGACAAAAGCTTTGCAAACTAGGCTGCAGGCTCGAAGCGCCATACACCCGTCCGTGTTCATCACACCTGGAGCAACGTTGGCAAGGTTATCGACAATAAGTTCAAAGAGTTCGATAGGGAAGGGTGCACAATTCATGCTGAAGCAGGTCGGATTTCCTACTCTGAAGACAATCGAAGGTGCACGATGGTGATTGGCAAGAGCAAGCAAGGGTCCATTGACACATAAAGCTGTTTATAGTCCTCCACGTCACTCGTTCACTCAAAGGCACAAACGGCCAACACTTGGATTGCAGTTATTCAAACTCCGATCACAAGCACTTGTCAAGCACAATGTTAGCATTATTAGGGAGGGGTCACTTAGGTTAATATTATCGCCCTTTCCCCTCCGAGTCGGTCATGCAAACTTTGTATCTCTGTAATGACGTCTTGTATCATCTATGCTTTTTCATCCACAGGTCCCTTGGCACAATGAAGGGCAGCAGGTGCCCGTATGCTTGCTTGTTACGTTGAATGTTGCTATCTTTTCTTGACCGCCTGTAGCATCCCTGCAGGGCTATATGTAATCCAAATTTCATAAATTCTGCCTAGTGTCGCGTGCTTCAGGATAATACTCAATCTCGAACCATTGGTGCAGATTGCAAAACACTCATCTTACGGCGGTTTGTCAATTTAATTTCCCCTTCCCTCTACCACAACCATGGAGAATGCCATCTTTCCTTTGGAAATCTTCCAGCACATCGTCGACCACCTTCCTCAGACCTCAGCGACTGCATCCATCCCACAACTGCGCTCATTTCGAAACTGTAGCCTGGTCTGCAAGGACTTTGTCGCGCTCTGCCGACCACACATCTTCCGTGACATTGAACTTGGTATCTATCGAGACGTCAGTGTATCTCGCTCACGTCTGATAGAGGTGTTGGAAAAGAATCCCAACATCTCGTCGTACGTGAAGAGCGTCAGATATACGCTTAACTCGGAGTCAGAGGAGGACTTGATTACTCGCAATGGGAGAAGGGTTATAGACGTAAGTCTCTATTTCGTTGAACTGTAGACTCTGTGATTATTTATTTCTACAAATTCCCACCCGTCTGTCTACAGTATTCTTCCATCTACAATGATCATCAGGACCCATCACTCCACACCTTCTTTCTAAGGATTGAATCTCTTTCTATCGACCACGGCTCTTCGAGCGACAGGGAGCACAGATTTTCACCGTGTTTTCAGAGTCAATGTTACAACCTGTCCAAGCTTATTCTCCAAGACTTCTGGAATCATACCACAATCACGTCCCTGAATATTCATCGGGTACCCGCCGCGTTGCAAGATGTCCTGAGCTTACCGTCGTTACAGTCACTCACCTCGATATCCTGTGAATGGCTCGGCAATTACACCCCACCCCAACATCCGAAGTCTCGACCACCCTGCTTTGCACTCAGGGAGGTGTATCTGTCAAAGCCGGACCTGCTTCCTATCACGGTATTCGAATATTGCCCCAAGTTATCATCCATAGATGCTGTCGAAAACGTCATCTTCTCTTCTCGCAATGCGATTCCTGTCAACACCGCCCAATGGAGCAAGGTAGTCGTGTACCGGGATCTTCGAAGCGTCGCGGTCAAGGACGCTTTTAATTTCGCTCTCCTCTGTGGCTTAGCTGAAGCATATAAAGAGGTCGCCTTTCCAGCCCTCCAGCACCTTGACGTTCAAATGTCTCGCTACCGTGGGGAGAATGACGACCTCTACAGGATAATGGACCATGCACCCAATGTCGAGAGTCTATGGCTGTCTCATCTCCGAGGTACGTGACAGGGTTTCGAACGACTTCTGTTTCCGTTCTGAAAGAGCACGTAGTCTGGGAGAATAATCAAGTGTTACAGCTCCATCGCTGTTTTACAAAGTGTCTACACACCCTCAGGAATGTATACTTGGGATATGATTCAGATGATGCAGCTGCCATGAACCATCCTGTTCTCATTCGACAAGCTTGTGATGCTCTCTTCAGCATCAAATTTCGCAACCGACTAGAGTCCATCACGCTCGTGGTAGGGATTGAAGGGTTACAAATAAACAGGTGGATGGATACAATGCAGCACGTTTGGGGGATATTCGACGAATTGTTGGTTGGGAATAGGTGTTTCGGCTTCCCGTATCTGACGGAAGTAAATATTGACTTATCGCACAATATGACCCTGGTGGAGACAGGGATTATGAATCCCATTCTCAACCCTTCCGATGAGCCCGAAAGCATCTTGACGAGAGTAGGGGGCTTCTGGAGGAGCGCAATGCCTCGTCTTCACACATCCTTCACGACCTCTCTCATGCAGACTTCAGTGTCAGTCTACAGCCTGACATTGACACGCCGTTTGACAAGTGATTAGAAGTTATACTTTTATCATACAATCCATTTTGGTCCCGGAAATATATATCCACCTTGTCCGCTTTGGACATTTTCAATTCACAATCAGCCAATGAGGGAACTTTATAGAGTACTATGTGCCGAGTACAAAATGCGGCAATTCGGCTTAAGCGCTAAATGGCTTCGAATTCTGGGCTCTCCTTTAGCAGTTGCTTCAAAGTTTGACTTGTGTGAACAAATATACATCTCACTCTACAAACAAGCACCAAGGGTTCAGCGTGAATAAGCTACAAGCCAGTGCTAGTGTTGCTCAAGACTTAAGAGCGAGCTTAAGACTCCAAACCATCTCGTTGACAAGACAAGACGTCCGACGTAGCCATGTTGTTCAAAAGTCTTGTATCATCTGCCATCATTGGCTATCTGGCAACCATCTCCTATGCGTATGATGGCATTCGAGATGAAATCCCTGCTGGAGCACGCCTTGCTGAAGTGAGTCTCTTAACCACCGGCTGTGGCCAAAAGTAGCTCTGGTATTCTGATATCGAATGTAGCTCCCCGATCCAGCTGTCCAGCCCGCAACGCTTCCACCGTGCTCTTTCATTAGAGTCTTGCATATTCGTTTGGGCCATGCTATACGACCAAGACTTCGCCCAAAGTGGATGGACAATAGCCGCCTTCGGGCTGACTGTATCTATGGTCAGACGGGACAACCGTCTGTGAATCCCGTCAACAATGTGGATATCACGAGGCCCATATCTCCTCAACTCGACAATTCAGAGAGCATTGACGGTGGAAGTATGACTCCCGAGTCGTCGGACATTCAAGGAGATGGAGAGAGCGTCAAAAAGACTATAGGGATGACCATAAGTAAGGACACCTGAACCTCTGAATCCCAGTGCCAGTTTCAGGGTATATAGATCATCTGATAAGAGGCATGTCTATGTAATCCAACTACGCAGTAAATATTAAATAGTCGAATAAATGGAATTTATGGGGCATATTCTTATTAATGCATACCTGGTTTAATGACATTCTATTGGATGAGTGACGTGTACTCGACGTGTATTTCACCTTGGTTGACACTCAGCATGCATTAAGATAGCTCCGAGGCATCTTCGAGAGCGTCGTAACTCCCACGCTCATGACATACCTTTTTTCTCTGTCAAAGAATCAGGAAGAGAGCCTCTAAAAGGCTTTAGCGTGCTTTCTCAGCGGGTATAAAACCAATGGCACGTTATAGTCGACAACCTAAGCAGCTAGAATCGAGTCTTCATACATCGTAGGACCCAATGCTAAGCTTCGAAACATCGAACCTCCAGCTTCGGCGCTTGTCGACTCAACTCAACCCTTCTAGCGAAGCTCTATCTTTCAATGACGCAGAGAATGTTGTTCTTATATTCTTTCAAGAATGCCAGATACATCATACGTTTCACACCACGAGCATGTAGGAATATCAACTTAGAATATTTCTAGCACTTCGCGTATTTCTCTTAGAGGGTTACGAGTTTACACCGACTTCTAGCCCAGAAACCGTGGAGCTCAGAGTGTTGACAAAACTAATATGAAAAATCAGTATAAAAACCGGTGCAAGGTTCAACTCTCAGCAGATCATCCAAACATGAAGTTCACCGCCTCTATTATCTCTTCTATCGTCCTCGCTTTGGCTTTCAGCACTTCAGTGTTGGCTGAAGAAAACTACAATGTGGGTATCGTGGAAGGCTTATGATACCATTCCATCGATCTAATCAATTTTGTCAGGGATACCAAGGAGGAAACGGAGGGTACGGAGGGTACTACAAGCGCGAAGACGACGACGTGCCGGCAGACCGACGGGAGGTAGAAGCCGCTGCTGAGACCAACAATGGATATGGAAATGGATACAACAACGGAGGCTATGGTGGCGGATCTTATCGCGGATACCGCCGCGAGGAGGACTCCGTCGCTGCAGAGAACAACGGCTATGGAGGCGGTTGGAATAATGGAGGCTACGGAGGTGGATCTTACCGTGGATACCGCCGCGAGGAGGCTGTTGAGGCAGAGAGCAACGGCTACAGTAATGGAGGTGGCTCCTATGGCGGTTCCTATGGCGGTTCCTACCGTGGATATCGACGGGATGAGAATGCTGCTTCTGAGGCAGAAAATAACGGGTATGGAGGATCTTACAATGGAAATTCGGGAGGAAGTTACGGAGGCTATCGGGGATACCGCCGGGAGGAAGACACCGTCACTAACGACGACCCCGAAACTAAGTAGTGCCCTTCTGTGTACCAAGGTTGTTTCTAGGTTGTGCATAGAATTTTAACTTTAGACGACGTTTGTGCAATATCTGAAAGTGACACTTGACGTATCGCAAGGTGATGAAATGTCTAAAATTTGAGACGAACAAGGGGACATAATGACACAACTAGTTGGAAATCTGAGAGTTCGCCTAAAAAAAAAGCCAAGTATGTCAAGCAGTTATGACGGTGCCCACCAACGGATTTCGCTCCATAAGATAGGAAAGAATATTCCGCATGCTTTCCAGAACTGAGAGGCGGTCAGTAAAAATACTTCTTTGATTGGTTAGGTATACCCACCATTCGACAACTCTTTATTGGGAGTCTGGCGCACTTCAACATCGAGGTAAATATAGCGTCAGACGTCTTCCTCGAATTGATTGTGTCTTCTGCGGTTGATTGATCTGTGTAGACTACCCAAATGGCATAGAAAATGACCGCAAAAAAGTGAAAGACAAGTCTGAGAGGGGAAGGTGTTATACTATGGGACTTGTTAACACCAGAATATTCGGTTTAATCATGATAATATTGGACGCACCCAGAAAGTAATGAAATGGGTTCTGATTTACAACGCCCTCCTAGCTGAAAGTACCTGAAGCAACCTCTTCTCAAAGCTAAGTAGTCGTCATCTAACGGCAAACATCAGCTGTGATTACTCCTGAAGATGTTAACCCACCAGCTCCTTCAAATAATCCATACAGCGTCCCGCTTAAGATGTTGATTGTAGATGACAGTGGCTTCCTGGCCCAGTGCCAGTTTCGCAATTTGCGCTCTATTTTTTTCCAATCGTCGAAACTTTCCAATTGCGATAGAGTATCGCGCAGATAGATCACGTCGTTGAGAGCTACAGTCATTCCACCGCCTGTGAGCGGATGACGCATGTTCCAGCAATCGCCGACGAGAAGGACACCTTGTTTGGAAACAGAACGACCTTGCTGGACCGGCGGCAGGAACGAGTTCGGCATGCGGCGCAACCTCTTATTTTCAAGCGCCAATTCGACAGCTTTTTGTAAAGACAAGGGAAGAGCGGGAACAACGTCTGAAAGGATGTAGCCCTACAAATAATTAATATCCTTGTATCTCCGAGTACATTATCCAAACCTTGACGTCGCTCGGTAGAGGGTGCTGGATGTCTATTAACATCCTGGTGTCTCGTTCAGATATCTGGTAGAGTAAGACTGGCCGGGATCCTGGGGGAAGAACGACGGTCCCATGTTGTGGTGCAGGAAGCTGGACCTCCTCGAGGATTGTGCCGACGAAATAACTCTTCGTGGTGACCTTCGGTGCCGAGTCACCCATAACAAGCGCTCGAAAAGTTGAAAAGCAGCCATCGGCTACCACGATTAGCGATCCGTAAACATCCACATGGTCTTGTATCTTCGAACCAGATATAGTACGAACACCGATAACCTTCGCAGAGAGTGGACACTCGATGAGTGCCGTTGCAGTGGCCTCGATTGGCTGAACGTTCGTGTGACCCAAAGCTATTCGTCGTAAGCCCATCACAAAGCGACCATGATGAAAACTGCGACCCTCCCTTCCAAGTGGATAAGGAATCTGAACAGATTCCCCCCTCTCTATGAGGTGGTACCCCATCACGAGGACAGCATCGATGCCCTCCAAGGCGGAAGACATATTGAGGGTTTTGAGCGCTTCCACACCACCGGGCTGTAGCAACTCACCCACAATCCTATCCGGTTGAGAGAAAGACCTCTCCACAAGGGCAATGCGAAGAGGGACTGTTCGTCCCAAGGATGCCAAAGCATGGGCAAGAGACGACCCAGCGATACCGGCTCCAACAATGACAATATCGTATTGATGTCGGGGCATAGATCCTCCTTGAATTCCGTTCGGTCAGTGGCTTCGGGTGCCGTTCGTTGGTGTTTCCAGGTAAGAACCGAGCTGAAGAGACGTTGCTTTTTGAAAAAAAGTAAAAATCAGCGACAGTGACAGCAAGTTGCTGCAAGGGTTCACGAGCCATCTTGCAGGTATTGCCACCCTTTGACGCTTTTGATTGTAAGACGCGAGAAGATACCTTGTAACACCTAAATGCCCACCGAAAGTATGAATGACCATTATACTTTGGGCTTCAAACCCAGCTCCAAACTTCCGAAGAGTGCTTCTGTGGACACGGGGAGTGTAGAACACTGGTTCCATGCCTCGCATTTCGCTCGCAATACGACAACGTTTACGTCCCGGCTTCAAAGCGTGCATACAGTTTATCAAATAGTTTGACGACCTATTACTGAAGAGCGCTTGGATGAACACGATGTCTTTGAAATCCTAACAGCATATTACAGTAATGGAGCCGTCCATGCATATGAGATGCAGTGCCTACAAAACGAAAGAGAATCAATGAGAAGCACTTGGATAGACAACGCACCCCAACCTGCAAGGTTTGGCCAAAGTAAATATGGGGTGTGTTCTCCTTCCGTTAACGTCGCCCACGTGTGGCGTACGCTTCTCGAAGTCGCGGTTGGTATCACTTGGTTTTTCGTTTAATTTGCTTGTCGCCACCATGGCGAATTCGAGCACTGTAAACTCTTCAGGATCATCAAACCTTGATTAAGCCCCAGCAGTCTCTCCCACCCTGGTTTCTCAGCGGTTGTTCTGCGTTTCCAATGCTCGAAGAGTCTAGTATGAAAAATCCAAGAAAAATCCGGTTTAACAGTTTTGTTATAATAACTTGAAATATATATCTACCTTTAAATTTAATTTAAAATTGTGTTGTTTCTTGGGTCGAGTTCGTATCAGATTGTGTGGTTGTGTGATGCCAGGGCCACATCCTTCACAGGCGTTGGCCTGGAACAATAGCCGCCTTGGAACATCGTTTAAAATGCTGGAAGGGGGTGCAGAAGGGGAGCTCACCGACGCTTTCACCAATATTTTGTGAGCACTCATACACCCCCAAAGATCGAGATTGTTCAAGGTGTGTTAGCACAGATCAGACTGCCATCTAGACATTCACGAAGGGATGATCCTGTTTACCTCCCTCTGGCGGTTCGCCTCACCGAAAGTTCTGCTGATGGTTGAATATATTCCCGCTCGTCAAATCCGGCAATTGTGACACTACCTTCAAATAATTAAAAGGGTAGCCAAGGGTGTCATTGAAAGGCGCAAGGGTGACGTGACAGAACCGAAGACGAGAAGGACATGTCGAGCATTCTAGGTTTGACTTATCACCCTTGGTCTCGAACAAGGAATTGACCTGTCGACATTTGAAAAATCAGTTAAATCAAGCTTATCCGCCGATATTAAAAAAAAGATTGGATGAAGACGAGCCACTTTCACAAGTCAGGTGCGTGTTTTTAACACGTCGTGGGGAAGGATGGCACTGATATGACTGGATGCCCTCAGCACCATCATGTTCGCAGCCCATGACTCCATGACCAACGCACTTACCTGGGTATTGAACGATTTGGCCCACCACCCAAAGGACCAACGTGTCCGCGGCGAAATAGCTCGTGTTAAAGCTGCGATTGCCACCCCCGATGAGCTGACTGCCCCAGAATTGGAGAGTATGGAATTCACAAATGCTGTGATACATGTCGGTCTCCTTGTTTCTTGAACCTAGAATAAGGCGAATTGCCCTCTTCAGGAATCTCTAGGTCTTCATCCTGCTGTATTTGCGCTTCCAAGGACGGCAGCTGAAGAGGATATCATTCCTTTGGCAACCCCAATACGGACGACAGACGGTAGCTACACCTCAGAGATCTTTGTAAAGAAAGGACAGGATTTTTAGATTTCAGTTTATACATACCAGAGGCAACTCCCTCACCTTCACTATAGCAAATCATGTTGGCGACATCATATTGCTCTTCACGGAGATTGAAAAGCGTATGGGGCTGTCATGCAAATGAGTTGAACCCGGAACGCTTCGTGCAAGACGACACACGAAAAGAATATCCTATGATTTCAATTAATTATTATTCCGACTAAAAGAGCAATGATTATATTCAGACCTGCCTTTTGTATGTATAATCGTTCAGAGAACAGTCAGTTGCTGACACTGTTTTTTTATGCAACGCATGCCGGGAGGTGACAGAGGCTGTCCGAGGTCAGTATTGTTTCACGTTTTTCATAAAACCCACTCATGAATTCTCCCTCGCATCCTAGGTGGAAATTTGCGTGAGTAATAGTCGGCCTTTCAATGTCGCTTGACAGGTTGCTAGAATGATCCCTTCAGAATCCTAGAACTTCAAGCGACTCTAACAGCACTCATTGACAAGTTCGATTTCTCCCCAGTGCCAGGGGTCGAAATTATTGGGGCGCCAGCTGGAAGCATGATCCCAATCGTCAAGGGAAGAGCCCACGAGGGACCGCAGGTGCCCTTCCACGTCTCTGTTCGCAAGTGATGGGGTACTATGCAGGCCACTTCATAATGTCTTGCATGAAGAAGCTCCCTACGACAATAGATAGAACCGATGAGCTCACGTATTGTCACGATAAGAGAGCAATAAAAAAGGGGGCCTTGATTTATTCTGAAAAATCTAACAAGAACAGACGGAAAACAACATTTGAGTCGATTTTTATCCGCTGAGAAGTGGGGCTGGGTTGTAGGACGGTAAATTAAGCTTGAGCAGAGGGCTCGGGAAGCCTGAGACCGAGGTTGTCAGGAAGAGCGAGGGTGTCGTCAGCAGCGCTGGCAAGGTGGCCTCCGAAGCCGACAGCACCCTGTTGAGCACGGAAGTTGGCAATGCGGGCCTCAACTTCGGGGCGGAAGTGACGCATGAGACCCTGAATAGGCCATGCAGCAGCATCACCCAAAGCGCAGATAGTACGACCTTCAACTTGTTTGCTGTAACAATTAGTTAGCATAAATGCGGCAGAATTCATGCCCCGAGGGAGTAAACGTACGTGAGTTCAAGAAGCATGTCGATTTCACGTTGGTGTCCGCGACCCTCAACCATCCTGTTCATCATGTTCATCATCCAGGTGGTGCCCTCACGACAGGGTGTGCATTGACCGCAAGATTCGTGCTTGTAGAACTGAGAGAAGCGGGCAATGCCAGCGACAATGTCGGTGCTCTTGTCCATGACAATGACGGCACCAGTTCCAAGACCAGACTGTGCGTCCTTGAGGGAGTCGTAGTCCATTCTGAATAAAATAAATAAGTACCGGGAAAAATGCTACACAAACTAATGTAGGACTCACAAGACTTCAGCACAAACATCTTTGGGAATGACGGGAACAGAGGATCCTCCTGGAATAATACCAAGAAGGTTGTCCCATCCACCCCTTACACCACCGCAGTGCTTCTCAATGAGATCCTTCAAAGGGATACTCATCTCCTCCTCAACAACGCAAGGGTTGTTCACATGTCCGCTAATGCAGAAAAGCTTGGTGCCCTGGTTCCTCTCGCGACCAAAGCCTGCAAACCAGCTAGAACCGCGGCGGCAAATGGTGGGGGCGACAGCAACGGTCTCAACATTGGCCACGGTGGTGGGGCAGCCAAAGAGACCAACATCGGCAGGGAAGGGGGGCTTGAGACGTGGTTTTCCCTGCTTGCCTTCGATACTCTCAATGAGGGCAGTCTCTTCACCGCAAATGTAGGCACCAGCACCGCGATGGACGTAGACATCGAAAGAGTATCCGGATCCGCAAGCGTCTTTGCCGAGGAAGCCAGCAGCGTAGGCTTCATTGATGGCTTGTTGGACGTGCGAGGCCTCTTGGTAGAATTCACCGCGAATGTAGATGTAGGCGGCGGTAGCGTTCATTCCACGTCCGGCGACCAAACAACCCTCAATGAGCTTGTGAGGGTCACCACGGAGGATTTCTCTGTCCTTGCAAGTTCCTGGCTCTCCCTCGTCGGCATTGATGACGAGATAACGAGGACTTTCATGATAATGAATACGAGCGCCAAGTTTCAAGAGCAAACCACATACCGTGGGTCCTTCTCCCAACCAGGCTTGTTCATAAAACTCCATTTGAGACCACTAGGGAATCCAGCTCCTCCACGTCCTCGAAGTCCGGAGTCCTTGATACTTTGGATAATCCACGAGTCGCCCTTGAGGAGAATATCTTTTGTTCTGTGCCAGTCACCGCGCGACTATAACATTTTGGTTGAGCATATTCTTCCACGTTTTTGGACATGAGACCAGACGTACCATTGCTCCCTTGATACCGTGATCATGGCGGCAGTATGCATTTGTGAAAATACGATCCTGGTCCTTCAATCCACCATAACGGCGCACTGGGGTGTCAGCAACAGTGGCCAGCGAGCGCTGTATCCGGTGTTTAGTTGCGCGCTGAGGTTCTATAGGACTATAAGCAGCATTTTAGGAAGACGTTAGTAGGCAACGTACTTGGCAGCTTTGAGCCAACTCTAAGGAGTGTCTGGGACGATGACGATGCCCTCAACATCGTTGCTCGTCGTTGTGGTTAACGTTGAGCTGGGCAGACGGACGGATTCGTTCGGAAAACCTTGATTTATTATGTAATTATGCTCGAACGACCAATTATGTAATTCATGCGATAGTGCTTGCTTCCTGATTCGCTCATGCCCCCGTTGCATCAAGGCAACTCAACGTTTGAGGTCTATTGCAGAATGATTGGTATTACAGGCAACATATTCAACTTTTCTAGGCTATAAACACCTCTTGTGCCTTCTCTTGTCCAAAAAATGCCACCTTGATTTTATGCGCCTCCTGAATGTTCCTTCCAACAGCTAACTGTGTATCACCGGGCACCAAATCAAGTGCATTGTCGCTCCACAAAACCTTTTCAGAACCCTCTCCTTCAGCACTGAAGAAAGCACACTTGACCGGTAATTTCGCTGTAACCGAGAATTGGACCTTTCCATCTGATAATCTGTCTGATTTGATGTCCAATCCCGGGTTGGAAGGTTGAAGGAATCGGTATGGTTCAGGCCAGTTAGACGAGCGAGCAACAATTTCCCCACTCTCCACATCCACGAGCCTCGTTTGAACCACAACAGTCGCAGATGTAATGTACGCAGGATCTCCTTGAGAAGTCCCAACTGGTGGTTCTGGGCCCAAACACAGCATTTGGCTGACGAGTTCAGTGGTTTGGTTGGGAAACAGAGTGACACAGTCGCCTTCGTTCTTGTGATGCCAATCGGTATTGATGTCGAAGAAGTGAACTTCCCATTTCACGGTACGGGGAGTGAGCATGCTGTTAGTCGCCCAAATGTCGAGGAGAGCATGTTTAGTCTGAGTTGCTCCAAACTCGTAGTACTAAAATTGAATCAGTGAGGCGACCGACTTCACGCAGAGGACGGGATAACATACCTGACGGGGACGATCGTTATCCCGATTTTTAACGACGGTGCGTGTCACTTCAACAGTGATTGGGGCTAAAATACGAGCAATAGTGTAGTATGATGGTTTTGCCCTCAGCTAATGGGCAATTGTAAATATAACGACTCATCAGGGTCATAAATCACTCACGAAATAGTCAGCAATGGCCCATGAAACTCCGGGCCAACAATCATTCAGTTGCCAGACAAGGATGCCTGCCGTCTAGGAGAAGGAGTAAATAGATAAAGCAAAAAGGAGCAGGGTATGACAACTCACGAACTGCTTTCCAGGCCTTCTCCATTCCCGCTTCCAGGATCTATACGCATGGCCCAAGGCTTCAGATTGCATGAGTTGGGTGTTGAAGACATGTCTAAAGACGCCCAAAAATAAGTAACAATCATATAAGAATATTCCACAGGAGAAACATAATACATACGTCTCCAAATCCTCCGTCAACCTAAAATTCTCATTCATCACAATCGCAAACCTTCTCTCAAAAGCACCCGCCTTGGTATGTTGTGCCATCGCCTGACTCTGTGCGTACCACTGCCTTTCGTCAGTGATGCCTTGCATCCAATATTTGATGGTTTCGAGGGAAGGCATAGCAGGGATACCAAATTCACTATTCAAGGGGTGATATGTAAATAAGTCCTCGTCAATGACTACTCGAAGTTGAAAAACCGCCCACCTCACAAACCTGCCTCCCATCCTATCATACTCATGATACGGCAGCTCCTTGCCACCCCATATATTCCACTGGTGTACATCTCCAATCGTCGGGTCTGACGTATCCCATCCTTTACCGCCATATGGCGAGCCGCGATGATATGGGATAGTGAATCGAGTTAAACTGTTGACAACTTCAGGGAAAACCTCTTCGTAGAGAATACGAGCTGGGAGGTCATTGATGCCTAAGGATAATCTTAGAAGGTATAAAAGGGTCAGGAGAAGCGCGCAACATACCACCCCATTGCAAAACCATCTGATAATCCTCGTTATTCCCGCAAAACAGCGCCAGCGACGGGTGATGTCGCAGTCTGATAACATTATCCTCCGCCTCTCTCCTCACGCTCGCAACAAAATCAGGGTGGGCTGGATAAACGCCACAAGCAAACTGGAAGTCCTGCCATACGAGAATTCCCAATTCTGAACGAGCAAATTTTGACGTGTTAGTTTAACATTCTACATCGAGAAGGTAGAAGAGGTAGAGCCATACCATCACAGATATCATAAAAGACATCAGGCTCGTAAATCCCTCCACCCCAGATACGGACCATGTTTTGGTTTCCGTCTCGTAAAAGTGTCAACCAAGCCCGATAACGTTCGTCAGAAATTGTAGTGAAAAAATTATCCGCAGGGACCCAGTTGGATCCTGCGTAAATGAAGGGGGTTAACTTATCAACTCTTGAGTAAGGCAAAGATAACAATGCACCTCCCATGAACATCCTCACTCCGTTGACCTCAAACAAAAATGTCGTTCCTCGTCCATACTGATCATCCTCAGCCAACGGCTCTTGAATGAGCTCAACCGTACGGAATCCAATGCGGCGTGTAACACTCTCAACCAGAACGTTATCCTAGAGGAAAACATGGTCAAAATTGAGGTACAAGGAAGAAACGCATCTTGATTGACTTACCTTTCCCCACAGCTCAACGGAAACATCATACAGATTCTGTTGCCCGTAACCAACAGGCCACCATAGATCAACAAGACCACTCTCTTCCAAATCATCCATGAGGGCCTTATGTGGATCGGGATTGCTGCCTTGCCATTCGGAAATATCATGCGTGGTTTCGCGCACGACCACGCCTTTGGAAGTGGTAAGCTTGTAAGTCAGGCTATATAGACTGCTGTCATAGTCTCCGACAAGAGTGACCACGTTTTCAAGACTGAATGACGTTTTGCCTTGGACGAGGCGAACGCTTGTTTGGGGGTCAAATTCGTCGATCTTAACATTGTAGGTTTTGAGGTAGATGGGGCGGTGTGGACCGCATGTGATGACTTCTGGGCCCTAATCGACTCCAACGTGTTAGAATTACCCGTATAGCGTTAGTACGCCGTACATACCCAATCCCACCTAGCAAAAAATGAATCGACAATAGTTCTTTTATTTCACACGGAACGAGAACCACGTACCTCCAATCATACTGAGCCTTTCTCACATAAACACGACTAGGATCGCCTAGATTAGTAGATCCGGCACGAACTTTGCCATATTTTGCTTCTTCAGCTTTGGCCAATGCTTTTGCTGACTTGAAATGCAGCAATAGGGTATTGGCCTCTTTCAGGGTGCTGTTATCGGAAAGACGGAGATCGTACGTCCATGTTCGGAATTGGTTGTCCGCAGATATGATTAGAGAGTCATTCTTCGAAGAGATTGAGGTCAGCATGACCATATCTCGCGGGGGTCGACACAGGATTGTATTACGACTTACCAAGTAAATGTCGCATATGGCATCCAGCCCTTCAAATACCAAGGTCCCATTGTTATGCTTAGCAGCGTTGTTAAAAGAAAAAGTAGACTTGTATAACCACTCTTCATCAGCAACCCCTGCAAACCCAAGTTGAGTTGCACGTCCAAAGCCTCAACAACCAAATACATACACAAAGCCTTATGCTCGTTAAACCCAATATGAGGGTGCGATATCTTGCCAGCTTCAAGGAGTTCGACATGTATCTCGGAAGGAAACCTAGAAACAGCTGTCCAGTCCGTCAAATTTTGAGCGTCAGCAAGAAGCTCCTGCCCTCGGTCTCGCTGTTTCCATTGCCAGTGATCCTTTCCAAGATGTAAGATGGAGTTACTGGTCATTATCGTCAGCTTTGGTCGCAGTTAAGAACGAGAAAGCAGAGACAGCTCACCTCAAAACCTTACTGGATACTATTTAAGATTGAAACAAAACGAATGGGTCTTCTGACCTGCTCAAGAAGCCTGGAAGAAGTGACGGCAATCATCGGTCCGCTAAAGTTGGACTTGCACGTTTAATTGATAGTCTTAAATGATAGAAATTGGAGAAGAAATGATGATTGCATTTAAATTGATAAATTGAGGAATAAACCAAGATAAATACTCAGCAAACGAAGTTTCGCTGTCTTGAGATAGTGGTGGTGAAGACAGGAGTCAGTTCACCCTGGGGTGCAGACCTGAGGGCCGATCGCAAGTTGCCGAAGGTGCATGATTGGCCAGAAACCACTCATCCCGCGTGGTGAACTTGATGAAATTCGAGTGTGCTCTGAAATACTGTTGGCAGCAAAATTGGTGTAACACAAGATTAAACAGGAAAACAAAATTGAACTCACAGAATTATCACGAAGCGCTACCGAAATCACAAAGCTGAAAATACTTCGAAAGCCCGAAACGCCAAGGAAATCGGAATTCTTCAATCAGCAACTTGGATCCAAGGTATTGTCCTTGACCCCTTGAAGCAATGGATTTATTTCGAAACATATGTGTATCATAAGGAGCTACAGTGATTTCATTCTAAAATATTACAACGTCAGAGCTCAATTTTTGGTTTGCATTTATTGTTCTGCAGATAGAACCGTCGACAGATGCACATAATTGCACGCATGGTACGACGCTCAATCCGGAGACAAGATACACAACTCAAGAACCGAATTCAAGATGTGGATTCATCCAAAAATTCGATGTGAAAAACTCTAGTCAGTGCCATGCAATATCCACGATGCAGCACACCTCACCGGCTCACCAGCATCTCCCAGAGCCTTGTGATATACCTGTCATTATCATTCTCTTGGGAACCACACGTCGCGGAGCAGGCTTTTCTTATTCTACAATCGCCCTCTCACCACCCATCTGCTTTAATTGCCGTCCGTCTTTTTCTCACCACCACCACAAAAGCTGCTTCACTTCCAATCCAAACATAGATAAGGAAAGACAATGGACAAAGATAGAGCCTGTCCTCACCTAAACATACATACCTTCATACATATATACCTGACATCCATAGAAAAAGATCATCGCCCCGTCTGATCATAATCCACAACATGACGCACCAAAAAAACCCCGATCGAAGAAGTCCTATCGGAAATGAAAACACACTTCATCCAAAAAATGCATACTGAATTATGCACCAATAAAAAGCTTGTTCGTTAGAACGCGTCAATGCGCAGCTCCCGCGAATTGGGCATGGGCATGGTTTGGCATTTGTTTACAGGGGAAGGAAAAGAAGCACAGACTGATCATAACAAGTTGATCAATATAATTACTTGTGATCATCCGACAACTTTTCCTTCCATCCAATTTACTTCCAGGGGTCATGCTCGTTTTGTCTTCGTTTCGGTTTTTCTCCCTCATAACCGCGAAAGTATTGAAAGCATTCATCTTGTGTGATCCGTATTCTCCCTATTCATGTCTGTGCCCTAGTGGTCAATGTGGTGCACTGCTCTTGACAAGCCATCCCTTACACATATCGATAAAGAAAGAAAGAGAACCACCATATGCCTCCATCTACACCTGACGCGCTCCACTCGCCTTTTGCCATGCCACAAACTTCTGCAATACAGCTGGTGTGATTTGCCTTTTTATCGTTTTCGCAGCTGCAATGAATGCTTCCTGACCGACCTGTCAAATTTAAAAAGAGAAAAATGGAACGAAAATGAGGGCAAGTCGATAAATAAAATGAATGAATAAATATGCGAATGAATAAAGGAAAAGAAAAACGCCGACAATCAAGTAAACGCTATCCAACGTGTGTGGGCCAAACACGAAATATATGAAGAAGCACACAGAGAGCAAGGATAGACAGATAGACAGGCAGAATTGAACACTCACACAAGGTGCATTGATATCGTTTTGCATAGTGAGAATCGCCGCTTCTTGACATAACGATGTAATTTCAGCTCCTGAACAGCCTTCCGTCTTCGTGATTCGCATAACGAAAAAAAAAGACCACATCAAAAACAAGAATAGTGAGACGAACGTGAGTGTTTAAAAAAGGGTTCAAATCTAACAATAAATAATCCAAAAACGCACCAATTCAGCAATCTCGCCGATATCAATATCTGCTCCAACTGTCATGCTTCTCAGCTTTATCGCCAAAATCTCGACGCGTCCTGCTTTATCTGGTGGACCGATATAGAGCAAGCGATCCAGGCGGCCAGGTCTCATCAGTGCGGTATCCTATCAAGGAGTGAAGTGAAGAGGGAAGATTAGATATGCTGCTCACAAGAAATCAGAATTGAATAGAATGGACGTACGATGGCTTCCGGGCGATTCGTTGCAGCGACCACGGTGACGCCCGTCAGTTCCTGTACGCCATCCATCTCGTTTAACAAACTCGTGAGGACACCCTCATGCGAAGAACCCTGATCCGTATCTGATCCCGTCCGTGAAGTCGCCAATGCATCAATCTCATCCTGTGCAGATTCCATATGTCATTACATTACATTAACTCACTCGGAAACGCGTCATATTCATAAAATTTAGTAAAACACTCACGAAAAACACGATGGAAGGAGACGCAGCGCGCGCTTTCCGGAAAATTTCACGTACCGCCCGTTCGGATTCTCCAACGTACTTGTTCAGCAGCTTCAATCAGGAAAAAAGTACGCGTTAAAAATAAATCTTAATGAAGGTTGAGAGTAATAATGCACACACCTCAGGGCCCTTGACTGCCACAAAGTTAATTCCACTTTCATAGGCACACGCGCGCGCCAGTACCGTTTTACTACACCCGGGAGGACCGTACAACAGTACACCTTTAGGAGGTTTGACCCCAAGTCTTTGGAACGCCTCGGGATGAAGCAAAGGCCACTCAATAGCCTCCTTGAGTTTCTGCACCACCGCGGCCTGACCACCAATATCAGAGTACCTCACAGGGGGGGTTTCGAAAAACAGCGATCGCATAGCGGAAGGTCTAACCAGGGGCATAGCTTCCACTAAATCCTGCAACTCGAGCTTCAAGCTCTCAGCAGATGCCGAAGAACCGTGACTCGCAAGCCATCGTTTGATAGATATCGTCCCTGCTTCGCGCACGATGGAACTGATGTCCGCTCCTACATATCCGTGCATTCGCGCTGCTAGGCTTTGGAGTTCGCTCTGTGAGATTTCATGTGGCGTTTTCTTGAGAAGAACGTTGAGTATAGATAGGCGAGCCTCAGCATCCGGTATTCCTGATAGATAAAGAGAATAGATAACAAAGAATGCGTCAGTTATACTTACTCTCTAGATAGATAGATAAATATGTGAGAAAATATGGGAGAACGGCCTACCTATCTCCAACTCTTTATCAAAGCGGCCAGGTCGTCTCAATGCCGGATCAATGGCGTTAGGACGATTGGTGGTACCAATGACGACAACAGGTTTACTGTTCTCCGTCTCCTCATCGTGCATACCATCCAGAATGGTGAGCAATGTCGCTACGACCCGTTTCTCAACTTCACCACCGGCACCTTCTTCGCGTTTGGGAGCCAACGCGTCAACTTCATCCAGAATGACGATACACGGACTCTTTTCCCTCGCCTGCTTGAACACATCCCTAAGTCTCGCTTCTGTTTCGCCATGATAAGCCGACGAGAGCTCTGGTCCGTTGATCACGAGAACCGAAGAATTTGTAGAGGACGCGATCGCCCTTGCGAGATGGGTTTTGCCAGTGCCTGGTGGACCGTGGAGCAAAATACCGCGAGGCGGTTTAAGACCTAAAAAAAGGGCACAGCACATTATTAGACTCAAAATACGCTTAGAACGACGAAAGACATAGAATGTCAAATCAAAAAGAGGAAAATGTCAAGCGTGCGTACCAAAATAGCGGAACAAGTCAGGTCTCGTTAATGGTATCTCCAATAAATCGCGGATAATCTCGATTTGTTTGTTGAGCCCACCGACTGATGCATAAGCATCTTGAGCGGACTTGTGTGCGAGCAATTCGAAATCAGGCTATGTTTTCATTCATTGGGGAAGTGAAAAGAGGAAAAGAGACCATGTGTCCATGTCATGAGGTCAGGAATGTGTGACGCCGATAATGTGTTGGGGTTAGCTTACCTTTTGGGAAGGAGCTTCTTTGGTGGTTTCGCGTTCGGTCGATATAGATACCGTGCAGTCCCAATTGACGGTCCATATCTGCGCTGGTCGGTCTATGGCAAGGTCGGAAATCCCGCGTGCGAGGTCCTCTTCGCCTTTTGAAGCTTTATTGCTAACGTGGTCCACAGTAAACCTACGATACTGCCCTTCGTAATGGAGTTCGATAACTTGACAATCGGTGATATATTTCAGGTTAACTAGGGCCGTAATAGATTAGTAAAGATACGCAGGAATGGAGAGCAACGCACTAACCCAAATGCTCTCGAATGGCTAATGCAAGCCAGTCTTGATATTCGTTTGGTTTCGAAGTGGAACCAGCATGACCCACCCCTGCATCTCCTCGTGTAGAGACCTCTTTCAGCCTGATTGTCGAAGCTTCCTTCGCAGTTTGCAAAGATCCAAAAGCTGTGGCACCTTTGATAGCTGCTGAACCAGATAAGGGAACAATACGAGCGCTAGCTCCCACAGATAGTCCAGCGGTCAAGAGCAGAGAGGGCGAAACGAGGACCTCTGAGGGTCGATATTAATACTTAGATCTGTTCCATTGGAAAATGGCTCGCACTATTTTGTGGCAAGCCAACAGACGGCCATACAATACCCACGGCGAATTTCTATGAAAGAAACCAAGTCAAAGAGTCAATGCCATGAGCACAGACGGACAAGTAACGAGACGAGGTGCGACATGATCATATGTCCATACCTTCTTCCCGTTCGGATGTTCTGTGCTTGACAGGGCAACAGTATCACCGGTGCACAGTTTGAAAGCTTTTAAGATATCGGCGTTGAAGATAAGGCGCCGTGCGGCACGAGGAGCGTCATCTGAGTTTTGATTGCTCTCGACCGTAAAAATTTTGGCTCCCAGAGTTGACATTAGGTGTTCAGAAGTCCTGTTAAACTTCTGATAGACGTTCGGGTAGAAAATAACGGCAATTAAGATAAATCTTACCACTGATGTGTATCTTTACGAAACGATACGAACCTCCCACAGAGCGTCAACGTCGAAGATTGAACAGAGTCAGTCATGAATTTCCATCGGCGGAAGCGAATCCATCAATTGTATCTCCGCTTAATAATTTCAAATTCCGATTGTCCCCTGTCCGTCGTTATTGACATTGGTAACGGCTTCCTCAAACGATGCCACCTTTGAGGGCATTTCTGTGGCCACTGACACTGCTTCATCTTATTACTGTCGCTCTTGCTGCACCTTCGGAAACTTTCAATGAACGGCTATCACTAAACCCACTACAGGATGGCAAAGTTGCAGCCAAATTTACGTTCACAACGCTGTTGAAAGGCGGTAAACCACGAGACCCAAGGCTATTGGAATGGGAAGACGAATGTAAGTTGGTTTTTTACATGATGAAAGAACCAAATTAAACTATTCCAGCCCAGCATTTTAGCATATTTCCGCTTGCTTTAGGTCAAATTCTACGTCAATACGGAGTGACAGAGCTTCATCTGAATCTCAACGCTGGTAAATGGAATTACGACGTTTGGGGTTCTCCCGAAGAGAAAGGAGTCGGAACAGGAGCAGAGCTGTGGGCTTGGTTAGGAGACGGTGCCAATTCAAGGTATACCTTTGATTCAATCATCAGACAATTCAACAGCTCTCTGAATGCACCCTACATCGCTATTTTTACAGCATTGACGAGAGATGGAAAGGGTTGCGTAACGCTCTAGCAGGCCTTTTCTGCGCGTCTCTCGGCTCTTTGGACGAATTGCGTACGACCGTACCATCACAGTCTTTTAGCCCAGAGGGCTCATTACCGGACTGGAGTGTCCCACACCACGTACGACACGCCTCACTCCCATCGGAGAATGTGTGCACCGAGAATCTTACCCCTTTCCTAAAACTCTTACCGTGTAAATCTCTGTCCGGAATTGCGTCCTTGCTTAACCCACACCGTCTGTTTGACGCCGATTGGCACGGAATGGGAATTCATGTCCTTTGGCGAGAGGATGAAGGAATTGAGGTCAGGCAGACGTTCCAGTCCGTATTTGACCCTCTCCGGGCTTCACATGGTCGAGTTCAAGGTCAGCATGACCCCTTGTCATAAGCAAAGCATTAAACGTTGACTCTATTTCTAGACTGGTCCCTTAAATCTCTATTTGACCGCCAAGTACAAAGGACATGCCCAGTAGCAGAGTCAAGTGAAATCATCGTCAAATTACCGCACGCCATCTACTCCATTAAGCCAGAACCTTCTTCTCTGCGACATAAATCGGCCGTGTTCGACGTTCAGACACGTTCGTCAATATTTTCAACATTTTAACTTGATCTCTTCAACTGACTTTATCACTTCTTAGTCGACAAACCTGTTGATGTTAGTCTTCACTGGAGGAACCCTTTCCAATACCGTGAGTTCTTTATAATTCCGCGACGTCATCTAAAATTAAAATTAAATTACCCTCTCACAGCTCTCGTCTACGCGCAACCCTCGACTCCCATTTCCATCCGCAGAACCCTGACAGGATCAAGTCAAGTCTCCGGCCTATTATCAGTCGCTGTCACAAATAACCAGGATGAACAACTCTCTGTTCTGTATCTCGAAACCATGCCCTGGCTACTCCAATTCTACCTTCATACTTTGGAAGCACGTATCGATGGCGCGCGAGTCGGTCTGTACATCCTATGCTTATCTCTGCTCATACATGTCCTAAATTTCCGTCCAACATTTCTAACAGATGATGTGATATCTAATCTAACGTATACGCTCCCTATTGCCCATTCTCGGCCGACCACACTCCAAATGATGCTCACTCTACCACCCAAGAAAACAGTGCATCTGACGATGGAGGTCACCAAGGCGTATCTACGGTACACTGAACACCCGCCCGATGCAGAGAGAGGGTGGGATTTGCCCCCTGCTATCTTCACCCCTGTGCGAAGGGACGCCAACGGCACCCTCATTGCGCTTTCGGAGGAGCGAATGTACAGCTCTACGTTGCTGGCTGACCTCGCTACACCCGATTTCAGCATGCCTTATAATGTGATCATGTTTACGTGCTCGCTCATTGCGTTTGTATTTGGGACGATACACAATGCGCTGACTAGAAAACTGGTGGTCGTACCTCTGACAAAAGACGAAAAGTCGACGGAGGAAAAACCACCGAAAGCTGGTGAAGATTAGATTATGGGATAGGATGTATGTATGTATCGCTTTTTGGACAAAGTGGTAATTTAATTTATTTGATCGCGGGTTTTTTCGAGGACGTGGTTGCAATTGGTTGGATATGAGACAAGGGGTGGCGTTGTATCGTGGTGCACAGACCTGCTTATCTTGCTTTGAATACCAAGAGTCCTCGGTGAATAAGTAAGCTACATCAGGTCCCTCGTAGCTGTCGTCCCTTTAGTTTGGTGTTTTTTTGATTCCGCTACTCGCTATTGGCTGATGCACCCAGAGATCTCTCGCTCCACACGTCAAACGCACGGAGCGCTGTAGCAATTGCAAGTCTGGTCTACCCCTGCCATCGAGAGTCATAGCTACAACTCAGCAATGGCACAGACAGTGGCTGTCAGCGTTGAGGTGGTGGTCGTTTGGGACCCACTGATAAAAGGAAGATAACCGATTGGATTGGTTTAAACACCGTGGCACAGCCTGCCCTGCTCAGGCGTGCACTGCCGGTGTGCGAGCCTTGCTGGCTCGACCTTCCCTTCCCAACCTCCCTTAGGTATGACCCGTTCTCCTCCGGGTTCTCAAAAAGAATCTGAATATGAAAGCTAATTGTAGAAATGGTCCAACTTTAACTTATGGCCAATAGAAGTGAATGAGGCGAGGCGGTAGTTTCTCCTATCGCATCAAAGAAAGCACTCGGGTTGCTTATCTCTGGCCCTGGGACTGGTGGGGCGTCGTTATCTTTGAGTCATTTTTTGCTTTTTACCCATCAATATCAGCGTGCCAAATTTTAATTCGCCGCCGCCGCTTCAATCTTAACGCACTTATCAGAGCGCTATCGCAAATCTCGGGCTTTCGTTCGATTGAGAGCAAGAACGAAGCGAGGCGAGTTAGATCTTGTTCTTCCGAATGCAAATCTAACCTTGAGGTTTCTTCTTCGATAGTATGCTCTGAGAAGCACCATATGCCACTCTCACATTGATAATAAAAAAATACCTTTCTTCTTCATTTGTGGGTGTGAGCAGCAGTAAGTAGGTAATTATGGGCTGAACAGCAACGTTATGCACTGGCATCAAAGCGCAGTCTCAACATACAGCTGCAGTAAGGTAAGGTAAGCCAAGTTCTTTCTTCGCCGTTCATCTATAGCTACATATGTACGCTGTTGATTTTCTTTCTGATGGAGCATCGTCGAACGATTCATTCCTTCATTCCATCTTTCTTTTCATCCTTCACATCTCGTTATCTTAATATACAACATGGCTGGGCTTCTTTTCTTTTCTTTTATCGCTGACAAACGGCTTCGAACGGGCCAAGATTTTGGAACCCGTTGGGGCAGCATCAAGAATTTGAGATATCATGATCAAGATTCAAATATTTAATTCTCTCAGCACAAGCCCATAATCGCATCTCTTCATTGACGGCTATTTTTTTTTCGGTTTTCAGTGGGCATTGACAGTGAAGTGACACCACAAAGCACGACCCAGAGTCCCTGAGAGATCATTCATTCATCGCATGATTTCATGAAAGGTTGCCTGGCCTCGGGAAGAACGGACCTGTGCACACAAGTGACGAAATGAGGGGGGTGAGATCTATCATCTCTGTTTCCTGTATGAAATCACTTCCATGATGCGTGGTGAATTCGTCTATTCAGGCGTTTCATTTTTTTGGTCATTTGAAAGGCTGTTACAGTAAAATTCTCATCTCATCTCATCTCAAGTTCCCAGCGTTGCCTGCCTGCAGGCAAGGTGGTATGTATCCTTATGTTGGCTTGTGTACAGTATACTAACTATCGCACCATTTCAAAGGGATGTAAGCTTAAGCTTTTTATATAGCAACGTACGTCCCTTTGCACGCGTTCGGGTACCGGTCTATCTATCTATAATCTATTGTTTTCGTACTCCTTGATGGTTATATTTTATTCTTTCAAAGAGCGAAAAAGAGTAACATAAACGTGCATCAAAGCCGGCGATATACCCATTATGATTCAACACCTCGAGGGGTTCACAGTGGTCACATGTGCCTCGAGCTCCCCCCTTAAGTCTGAGGGTCTCCCAGGCGTGCAATTATGATATTACCGCAATATTCTTTGTATTGCCATACATATCGGAGCGGAGGGGACAAAAGTAAAGGACTCGCTCACACATGTGGGCTTTTCTCGCTCTCTGTATACATATCTCACGGCGAGGCAAGGCACTGCAGCGAATCCAACGGGGATTGTTTTTATTCTGTTAGGACACATATGGGTGATAATTGATATTGAAAAGATTGCAGTGTGCTGCCTGTCCTTGTCTTGCCAACTCGGGGCAACACTTCCATAGACACTGACCCACCTTAATTTGGGTCAAATCAAAGACTTATCTAAGTTCCCGAAATCGCGTAACCTTGTCACCCACTTAGATTCACCTGTCGCCCGATGAAAGGTTGTCGCTTCGTACCCACGATTTTCGTATTTATTTTTTCTTTTTTGTTATATTCTTAATTTCCCGTGGTGCCCTTTATATATATTTCATTATCCGCGCAGTTACATCATGATGAGATTCGTATAAAGTATCAACCGTTTTTCGTCTTGGTTTCTCCAGATACCCATCGAATCTCGGCCTCCTCTCCTACATCTACATATCTTCTACTCCTCTTCCGCCCTCGAACGTCGAGTCATCTTCAGCTTCAGACTTATCCCAAGCTCCGTTTCAAAACCTCATCAAGAGAAATGTGCCAACAAATCGCGTATGTCTACTCCCCACCCCCTCCGTCGTCGAGCGGATCATATCGAGTAGGGGGCTGAATAGGTTTTGAATTTCATGCAGCGAAGGAACACGTTGGAATCGTTGTGGGGTGAGTTCCTTTGTTTCTCTATCCACATGGTCGTCTTTGCAAGAAACGGCTGTTGGGTCTGTAGTTGGAGCACCGGATCTCATTACCATTCATTCCCTAGCATTTCCAACGCCACCTAGTCGTCGCTATTCTAGACTGCAACTGCCCTAACTGCGAACGGAGCATATCCCACCCCAGGACATGCCGACAGCCTACGTGTTACCAGGTCAGTCTACCCTCGTCGCTCTCTCTCGCGTTATAGTCGTACTGAAGTGTGATATTATATGGGGTGGTTAGACGTTCGGACAGGAGATACAGCGCGACGTGGACCGGGTGGATGAGTTCTGCTTTGCGTGTCGGGCAGCGCAAGCACGGGCAGCAGGAATCAAACTGACATGACAGATCTGAAATGGAGGAATGAATCTCTCTAATCGTGCACAGTCTTGGCCGTCGGAACCCGCACCCCTCATCCGCTCCGCGTCCGGGTCCCTGTGAACGATCATCATCGTCGTCATCCATCATCTCTATCTCCCTATCTCACCGTTGTTGCCGTGTTTCTCATTATTATCATTCTTGTTCATCGACATCTTCATCATCTATATTCACCTCATCCAACACTCACACCAAAACTATACCATCATACCCATACATGCCCTTCCTATGCTGGACAGCCTGCCATACCATCCCATGACCCATTACTCATTCACTCTGACTCACTAGCTCTGTAATTCGTGTACAATAGCCTCTCCATAGCATTATCGTTGTGTTTTTCTCATTGCTTTCTTCCATATTAATCCTAATAATGGCATATTATTGAACCCAATCACGTCTTTTCTGGCCGCGGAGACGCGTGCTAAAGGATAGTCAGCATTCATCAGCATTCTTCTCTTCTCAAACTTTCTCCGGCAGTTCTTTGAGACTTCGTTGTATAGGTATGACCAACTATGTAAGCAATGAATTGAATTGAGACTTTGATAGAGAGGAAGCATGTCGATTTCCGCTAAATGGGTATAGATAAACAGATGTGCCGCGCGCCCAGGACAGCCCAGGACCCGTCAAGTCCCAAGTGACCCAGCCACACCTTCTATGACTAGGAGCATCAGCAACCAACAAAGTAAGGGGAAATCATCTATCGATCTCATCGAACCATTATGCGAGTACTCTGCACTCTCTACTACATACCGGGTACAAAGTCTAGATCTATGACGCACAGGTGACATGCTCGATTCAAACATCCTGGGCATCTCATTTGGGAAAGCCTTATTTTCTTGTCCATACTGCAATTACTACCATATCGAGAGATGGTCGTGAGTCGCAGTGCGAAAAATATGCGTATACACAAGAAAGAAATATTCGTGTGGAATTTCGAAAGAACGAAAGAAAGGAAAAAAAGACTCTTCAAGCAACCCTTGGCTCCATAAGCTTAAGCGAAGTCGTGGAGCATCGTCGAACAGTCCAAGACTCCATTGAGTGATCTGCTGATTCCCAAAAATCATTAAAAGGGGTAAAAAAAGGAGACAAGAAACGAAATAGTATACGTAGTGTGTACGTGTTAAACAGGTGTTAAAATCAAACCGGTCGGCGGTAGCGATGACGAACGACGAATGATTTAATTGGACAGAAAGGGCAAAGCCGAGTAATATCACTGAGGAGAGAGCCTGAGCCGCCCAGCAGCTGCGGTCAGACAAATGTGATTTCTAGTGTGAGGATTGTCTTGCGACTGACTTTTCAGCAGATGATTCAGTCAGACTTGAGCTGAGGCTCCACTCGTCGAGGCCTTCTACCCAGAGGCAATTCTATTCTTGACTTTCTTCATTCCCCCCTTGCCTGGGCATGTCATGTCATGTCATTAGATCGTCTCATGCAAAGTGCTTCGATTCCCTTCCCCACGAAGTGTCTGGAGCAAATGAGCGCTGGAAATTAATTTCGTCCTGGATATTGATCAGTGCGAGAATCGATTTGAGTTCGAAATTACAGACATGATGGTATGTACTGCATCATAAGCCCAGCTCATTTCCACTCCCCAAAAATACATAATCCCCGATCAGAGTTTTCAATACACGGTCAGAGGCAAGGCCTGCATGGGAGCGATTATCTTTGAATATGGGAACATATGTGCTAACGCTGGGCAACATGTCTTCATTCCAGGCGCCATGTAAGCGGCTGAAGCCCCAGTAAGCCTACGCTTTAGGAAAGGGTCATAAGATGACGTTCATTGAATCTAATCTCATTGATTCGGCAAAGTCGTAATACATAATAATTTTCGTCCTGATACTCCTCCTATTGTTTGCAGCCAACAATAGACCCACGAAGAATTGTCTCATTGTATTTTTAAATCGCCTACGAGTAAGTAAGTAAGAAACTAGGAGTGCTATGTATGTTTTAAGCAGTCTACATGCAACGTCAGTTGACGGGGATTGGAGTTTTGAACTCAGCGCAGGTTCAACTTGTTCGAAATAAACTGCCTGCCTGCCATCCGTCATGATGTTAACTTCTAACGTCCAGTAGATGACATAGCCTTTTTAACTGCACAGAAACATCATGATTCATCTCACAGTACCATGATCCCACCCCAACATAACATGATCGTGCTTCATGATAAAAATATCGAAAGACATTACATCGGAGTTGCACTGCACTGCAGGGTGTATTTACTGGCAGTTTTGGCTGATCATGTCAGCCTATGATCACGACACATTGAACTAGTCTGAACAGCACCTCACGTCGTATTCGGGTTCTGTCAACGCACGCAGCAGGTAGCGAAGTGCAGATGTCTGTATGTATGGAAGGATGTAACGGCACTGCCCTGCCCACGCTCACCTGAGGCACCATAGAGTCATCGAATCGTCACTGCACTCGTTTCCTTCCTCCCTTCAAATGAAAGCCCTCGTGCATGTGAATTACAGGGTCTGCCCACCCTTTGAACCATTAACATGATCCTGTCTGTGGCAACCCCCGGCCGCCCTTGGCTAAAACCTGCCTTTCATTGCTGTGCGAGTAGAATGAGCTGAGAGAATGTAAGAAGCCTACTTTGGTCAATGAGACTGCATAGTTTACTCATACTATAACGGATGACCTTGTTGAATTTAGAACTGACAGGTTGCAGTTTGCACTCAAGGCGCCATTCTTGCTTCATCGCCTTCGATTGTAGTGTGATGAGAGTCTGCACGTGGTTCGGCAGAAGCTCTCTGCAGGGTTCTTTGTTGCGCAAGAATTTCAACTTCAAACAGGCAAAAAGCACGCACCGAGCCATGTAGCTCCCGATGTATCTGCTTCGAGTCAAGGTACCGCTTCGTACTTCTCGGAAATTGCCCGAAATTGTGTTGACCGCTGATAGACGCCTTGTGATGCCATTTTCTCCTTTCACGATTTCAACTTTCAAGCTTGAACTCGGACATAAAGTAAAATATACATACGCCGGTGCTGTTTACAAACGAGAACCAAGTTTCGACTTTGATGGCCGCACACTTCACTGCACTTCGTTCCGAACACTACACATCAAATTGTATGTAGGCACGAGTCAAAGAAACGAAAACGAGTAGCAAAGTTAAATTGGGGGACTCACTCGAATTTCATCACTCGAAAAAATTCGCAGGTGGAATAGGTACCTGCACCCCAAATGCTAATCGTAATTGACCGAACAAGAACTCGAGTTAATCAAGCGCAGCATTGTATGTACGGATTGCGGTCCTCGAGCACTATCTTCATACAAAATTTGCACCCCAGAAACCTTCTTCCGTATTGAATCGCGCGCAAAAATTGCCGAGATAAAGCCCCACCGAGGAAGTCAACCAGTTATCGCCAGGGATAACAGAATGAACTCCAGCGAGGCCTACATAGTTGTCGTGCGTTCTCATACCGGTGAGAAATCGCGAAAGACCGACCGACCTTGAGGCAAAGCACGATTTCTACTGAGGGAGGCGTGGCGAGGACACCACTTGCACCAGACCCCTGATATTCATTCAGCATTTGATTGAGAATCCAAGTCGAAAGACGCATTGGACAATTCATCCACATCTACCACTGATGTGACGTGTCTTATTTGGGCCAATACGCAGTTTGCATTCCCCTCATCATCCCAGTTGCTCAGTTCCTGGCTGCGTAGTAATAGAACAAGGGAATAGGCAGCACACAGAAGGGATCCAACATGCCCCTGCTAACCTGTCGTCAATTATACTTTCACCAGTCTAACTTGCTTTCTTTTGGGTATCTTCACCTTCGGGATATTCGCCTGTGATTTAGGGGAATGAAAAGTATCCGAGCATCTGAACTATAGAGAGCATCAGCCCACAGACGAGTTGCCATCCTTTGAGCTCCTGCTGAGCCTGAAGGTGGGTCAAGAGATAGCTGTCATCACAATCACGTATCGGAAGAACTCGTAACAAGGTTGAAGGAAGGGTTATGAGCCAAACAGGGTGACTTCATTTACTGAACTTCGATGATAAATGAGGTTTCCTTGCTGGCGTGATGGGACCGGGGTTGGAAACGTTCATGAGAACGACTTTCGCCGAGTAGAAAATCCAGAAAGGAATGCAACGAATGGTGCTCCAAGCTCCAACAGTAGGTTGTTTGCAGGACGACGGACCCTGATGAGCGGAGGCGTCAGACCTGAAAAGTATTATACGGCCATTGGAGATTTACAGGGAGAGGAGGGAGCGAAAGTACCACGAGGGAGCCAAAGAAGCACATCCGAGTCAATGAAAATGAAAGAGACAGAGGTGGACAACAAATTCTAGCAAGGAGCCGGTCCAGAGTGCCATCCCAATTGTCAATCAGGACAGAGAGAATCAGTCGCGAAAACGTTGCTGTGGAGCAAATGTGATCTAGACCTGAACATGGAACCTGAGAAGTCGCTCATCCGCAGGTTTGGCAAGTTTAAGGACGCAGGATCGAATTTTCGGGTGACGTGGAATGAAAGCCGAAACCCTAGAGTTTATCCTAAATGAGAAAAGGATACAGCTCCTCGGTGACGGTAGTAGAATTTTCAACTTTGATGGACGAGCGGCACAACGTTGAAGGATGTCATAGAATAAAAAGGGTGTGTCCCGGAAACAATCTATTGCATTGGTATATCAACGCCATGAACCCCGTTTTTATATAATCTAGTGAGCGTGGTTCTTGTGGTGCTCTAGAGGTGTGACATGTCAGCAGGGATATTAAGGAGTTGTAATTGACAGTGAACGTGTACGCACTCAAATGCACTAGAATTTGAAGAACATCCTATTAGTTCTGCCTTGCAATTCAACAAATTAATATACGCACTGTTGTAGTCAATGGTGTATCCAACAAAGAACAATCCAAAGATGAGGCCAACAAGGGGCTTTCCTGACGCGTTTGCGCCGGTGAAGAGGCGTCCCTTGAATCCGCTGACGCGGGCTGTTGCCTGGCCCTTGGGAAGCTTGGAGTAGAAGTCAACAAGAGGTCCAAGACCAGCGCCCGATCCTCCAGACTATTCCCCATAGTTCACGACCAACATGCCAACAAACCAAACCAAGTCCAAAAAAATACCCAAGAAGCGGGAAAAATCAGCAGTTGAAGGGGTTTCTTGGAGTTAAAGGCTTACGACGAGCTTTGGGGTGGCGATTTTGGGTGGAACAATACCTCCAAGGGAGCGGCGGATAAGGGAAGCGTGCATGGTGAATGTGTTGGACGACGGTCGGAGTGGTTCGGGGTGGTGAAGGTTTGCTGTTTGCGCAGGCTTGGCAACGAGGCTACACACGTGAGGTTTGATTAGGTAATCGTTCCCATCCACTGTGCGTTGGTCCGTTTACATTTTGTGTCCGTTCGACGGCGCACAAGGCGCAGATCCTACACAAGTTCATGAATAAAAAGACAAAAATGGGATGTATAGTATGATAAGAATGATATGAACCTAATAAATTATGTCTGTATACTCGATGGCGCCTCAAAATACTGCAACGCTATCAACTTTTTTGAGAAAAGTGGTTGCGAAATGGTGAAAATAACTAAATAAACGACATGTTCTCTGTCAAGGTAGATTACCTGTATTCTAGCAACACCACAAGTAGTATCGAATCTGCTTTTAAATGGTCCGGCCGCTCTATCACCATTCAGACACCAAAGCGATGCAGTTTTCCGACATCCGAGAGCGTGGGTTTGGTGACGCCATTCGATGCTTTGTTGTGCCCTACTACATAAGTGGCGAAAGATATTAAGAACAGCAGAAAGGTTACCAAAGGATTCTACGATTTCATTCTTACTTCCGAAATAGCTCTCAACTAGAAAATAAAACAAGTACTTATGAATAGAATGAGTTGGAGAGGCTTCCATTCATTCCCATTAGAAAGCAGCTTTCCGTAATGCCAGTCTATTCATAGCTGAGGTTCGCGCTCTTTCTTTTGTTCATACTGATTCATTTGCTCTAACACCTTTTGTTCATCTTGTTGAACCCTTTCTCGTTTTGCGGCATGCCATCAGGTTGACCTATGGTAGTTGTAGTTGAACTCGAGGTTCCGCCCGAATGTGACATCGAATGTCGGGGAACGACTCGCTTGCTTTTCACTGTAATGCTGTCGATTTCGATAGATTGACGTGCCTTCACAGACCAAACTTGGCCATAGTCAACACCGGATAGACGGGTACATCAAAAGACTTGATTGAAGGCACGAGACTTGGTCCATGTCAAGCCTCGACCTATCACATCAAATCCCGTCCACTTAGCGTTTGAACAGCTTCCCGATACCAAGTCCCATGATCATACAAAGGGATCAATACCATCTTTTAAGGCAACCATAATTCTTCCTTCTTCTTTGTTCCAATCTATCGAGCACTTCCAGCGAAGCGTCTGGAGACGGTGCTGCATACAAACAAACAACCTGACTGCCTCTCCAGGATCGTAAGACCTATAGGCTCCATCCATAACAACACGACTGACAGTCAAGGAAGTAAATCCGAGGCTTGAACTGGAACGATCAATCGATAGGCGCTAACGGTGATACAAATGCCAAGAAGTGTGGGGTAATCTATTTCGGTTACTGATGAAGGATTCATGAACGCCAAATCACCTTTCAGGCTTTGCCAAGTTCCGAGGCATTCAGGGGATGTTCTATGTAGTCCAGGATGAACTTCCCGTCAGGGGTCGTCGATAGGGTGGAGTCTATTTCCCCGCAATGTGTGCACAATAGATCGTGACACCCTTATGAAATATCGTTTACCGTGTGTAGAATGCGGGGAAATCGATGTTCGATACTTGTCATATCGGAAATTTCAGACTGTTATTTAGTTGAGGAATTCAAGGGTAATTCCGCCGCGTTGCCGGAACTTGAGGACAGCTAGAGGGGGTGACGTTGGTGAAGTTTCCCCATATGCATATTTTCGTTTAGCACGAGTTATTGGCCTCTTCGCTTTCTAGATATCGAGGTTCTGCATTGTCCATATCAGGAGGTCTTCGAATGCGGTTAGCGCTGGAGAATCGTTGGATTACATCACAGTGCTTACCTCTGCGCAATGTATTTTAGTCACCCCAAACTGCAGGGTAATGAGGGAGTCGGACTTACAGACTTCCATAGTTAACTGGAACCATTTGGTACACGTTGCAAATTTGAGGCACGGTTGTGAAGACCAGGAGGTCATAGGTGTTGCATTGAATTGCTTTGACGGCTCAGCCGCATGCTCAGCGTCCCGAGCCACTTTAGTCTCCCTGAGGCGAAAACAGGGTTCAAAGGTTTTGCATTCTGAATGACGGCTTTCCATATGCTTTCATGTTGGCTTGATTATAGGAATATGCGCAGTTCTGACCACGCGCCCAAGCTCAAGCTTCGGGGGCTACATCGGAGCTTGACAATTAGCGTTCTGTAGGCAGCCTGGGTTCAACGTCCGTTTGTCGTTTGTGTGCATCGCGGCGGAGATCGGTAGTATATGTGAAACAGAACAAGATCTGGAGGCCTGAATAGACCTTTTTATTACAATTTCAGACAGTATATATGTTTGAAACGAATTCCAAGACATGAAATTTGAACCGAGGGAATGTGTACCTACAGAATTTTATCTACATACGTGATAGTAATCACAAAACAATCGCTGAGGTGTTGACATCCACGATCATGAGAAATATAGCTTGCGTCTCCTGGTTACTATCGGTCAAAGTACGATTGAGCGCCTATTTACGCACTGATCCTCTCCAAAATAACGAATAACGTCACTATTTCCGCCCAGATCGAGCAGTCGTCCTTTGCGTAGATTGGGCTTGCTCACTCTGGCTTCTGTATGAATGTGCCGCTCCTCCCTCCGTGGGATCATTTCCATGTAGCGACAGAGCATATCCCAAGCAATTTCCTAATGATCAACGCGAGAATTGAGGTCGCTTTGTTGCGGAGTCCTCCTATTTGGTTCTGATCCATGAGCGGTACTCCGTGAATCAGAGAACGGGTTCGAGTCATCATCCCTGACCGCATTTACGCCGTGGCTTCTGGGCTGATTCGCTGAAAGTTTGGCGGGCTCCAAATGCCCCTGTTGAATATTGTGCTGACCAGCAGATGTGGTGGTATCTTGAGCTCGATGAGCACTACTAGAAACACCTCCGAGTCTGCCGCCGTGATAATCGCCACTCAATGACATAGATGAGCGACTGTTATCTATTTCAGGTGCCAATTGATAACTCCGGCCGTAACTAGAACTTGAGCTCGAGGAACTCCTTCCTTGACCTTGGGTTGTTCCACCTTGGACAGGTACCGTAGGGGCCGTTTTGCTCCATACTAGTCTTGTGAACGATTCTGCGTCATTCGAGACATGATATGTCTGCACTGAGGGTTGTTGCTGGGAATGAATATCATTACTGGAGCAGCGACTGCCACCGTTTGTACTCTCCCGACGAGTAAGGTTGATTCGCCGAGTGGGGGAGACATTTGGGGATCGAAGGACCGGCATGTTGACTCTGCAAGTGCTGGGCTTGAGGTAAGTGATGAAAGTGGGAAGTAATTTACAACACTCATTGTATGATTAGTTTATATAGCTTTCGCCGGAGCAATGGGTAACTCGTTGAAACCATTGTCAAGACTGGATATACGAAAACAAAAGAACCATTATCATTGTTGACAATGGAACGGCTGCATTGTTCCTCGAACGCTTCTGCGATATATAGGGGCAAGAGTCTAGATGCACCTTAGGCTCTTACCATACACGTATTGTAGAGGTTGAATTGTGAGATTAAATAGGCGCCGGCAACGGCATCAGGAGACCGAACAATGGTGTATAAGATACTTTGATCTCATTATAGCCCACCACAATAATACTAAGCAAATATCCCGGGGACATCGTGCATGAACTCTCATTGCCTAGTATTTCATCGAGAGCAATTCGATTTTTACAAGGCATGGAGTACAGACATCGTTCAAAACGGCGCGTTACACATTTCGAAAGACCAATAAAAACAGTCTGACACACGTAGTAATAGGTTCTGGGACATAATAACCAAAACACCCTGTCTCTGCTCCACTGTTGTCAATCATTGACTGTTCTCATGGTCGAGCCTTTTCCTCCATACCACACGTCGGTGCTTTCATAGGCTCTACTTGCATAGGCTCTCCGGAATATTCTTCCCTGAGATCACCGCTGAAGAGAAGAAGCATGCCCCAGCAGGTCTTCTGATAAAATATCCGTGGAACCAACCTCATACGCAGCAGTAACGGTACCGGTGGGCATAGTGTAAATGTCATAAGCTGGACCCGGAGAGTTGGAAGACCTTCCCTGCACAACAATGGGTGCGTTCCCTCGCATTTTTCCACCCCTTGATTTTACCTGACCACGCTTGGTGGGTGACGACAGACCAGCTCGTTGCTTCGTTGGCGAAGCTGCTTAACTCCCGCGGGGCTTTCTGGGTGAGGCGGCCTACCCGACCTCGTGAAGCGGGCGTAGAAGAGGCGGGTTGCTTAGACAGCGTCCTCCTGTTGCACCTCTTGTGAAATTCAAAGTTTCTGAACTGAGTATACGTACGAGCATATTGATGCGGTGAAATAGTGTGGTGGGGAATATTTGTGAAGCTTGGGGCTAAGAATGTTCAAATTGAGAAGATCTGTGCTCGCACAGATCGCTCTTCTTGGTCACGTGAGCGAGCCGCAACACTCGCCATCCATTCCACTCCGTATCTGTATTATCTTTACCGCCTCGCTTTCTCGCCGGTTCAGCGTCTCTCGCTCGGCTCTCTATATCTTTATCCTTTTAATTTCTGGATACATCTCCTTCTAAGACCGACATTAATTGGGACACCACAACACTGGCGACACTGATACTCTGCCAGCTCATCACCTGCATCTATGTCGACACCCATTGCAGCACACTAACTGAGCTGCAACATAGCCTGTACCTGACGCCTCACCAATCTGACAACTTCATGAACAAAGAATGCAAGAATTGACGGGCGACTCTTCGCCAGGAGGGTCTATGAGACCACCAGATCCTCATAACTCTCTACCCTGACCAGCTACGGGCTACAAAACTGGAGGACTACCGCTACTCCCGTTCCCTAAGCCAACCAGGAATACGAGATGGCTAAAATCAGATGCGTATCCCATCATTTCCTCATAACGCAACATATCTCCCCCTCCACTCCTTGCAGGACACTCCCAGAACACTTCTCCACCTACGTCAGTAGGGCGATTCATATTCTTCTCATACTCGCTTGGCCAAACTCAAGCAGTCACCCCAATCCCGATTACACCAGACCTCAAGAATCGCAGGTAAGCAATACCATATGACAATCTCCCCTTCTCTACATCCCCCCTCAACCTCTACCCATCGCTATCCAATATTCCTCCCTCGTCCCCACTCTTCACACCCTGTCTTTATCACTATCCAATGATCCATTCACCACATCTCGCCATCAGCTATTCTTCCTCGTATCCTCCCTCTTCTACCTCTCAAACCCTCCAACACAACCGGATCTCTCTTTGGATGCGAAACTGTCTGCGCCCAGCGCGTCAGCTAACATCAAAACCACCGGTCCACATGCCCACCAATATGTGATTATCACCTCTGTTTGATGCTGGCGTGTCGATCGGGGGGATTCGCCATGGCCTATCATGACTCTAACGGGTCCTTTGGGTTTACACACCCATACCTATGGTTAACACCATTCCTATGACTCTAACGGGTCCCCTGTGGTTTACACACCCATTACGCGGTTAACACCACTTCTTCATGACTCTTAATGTGTCGTGGGGCGGGTTTACACACCCCTTGGAGTGGTCACCACCACTCCTGCGATTCTAACGTCTCGCGCTTGGGTTTACATACCCAATTACTCGGTGGTTATCACCACCTTCTGCGACTTTAACATGTCGTCAGCCGGGTTTACACACCCATTGGGGTTTACACACCCCCGCGATTCTAACGTTTCGCAACTGGGTTTACACACCCTTTTAACTTGAGGTTTACACACCTCCGCGATGTCTAACGTCTCGCGTCTGGGTTTACACACCCCTTTAATTCGAGGTTTACACACCTCCGCGATGTCTAACGTCTCGCGTCTGGGTTTACACACCCATTTTTCACAGGTTTACACACCTGTCGGGGTTTACACACCCCTGCGATTCTAACGTTTCGCCTTTGGTTTACACACCCTATTATCTCATGACTCTAACGGGTCCCTCGGGGTTTTACACACCTCGTGATGTCTGACATCGTGCACCTGGGTTTACACACCCACTAGCGATCCTAACATCTCGCTGCATGGGTTTTTTATACCTGCTTGTTGGTCCACAGACAAGCTATGTGGCATATAGGCTATTAGGTACGCTTCTCTCACCCGCCGTTTGGGGCGAGCCAATGTTCGTCATCGGCTGGGCGGCCTTGCTCGCTTTGGGGGCGCATCCTCATCCGACCATTGGCTCTTGACCTGGGAAGTGGGGCAGTGGTCTTCGGGCCATCGCCCTCTTTCCACCCCCAAGCTGTAGCCTCTAGGCTACTACCTCCTCTGGATGACGAGCGAACGGAAAGACGCAAGATGAGAAGATCTGTGCTCGCACAGATCGCTCTTCTTGGTCACGTGAGCGAGCCGCAACACTCGCCATCCATTCCACTCCGTATCTGTATTATCTTTACCGCCTCGCTTTCTCGCCGGTTCAGCGTCTCTCGCTCGGCTCTCTATATCTTTATCCTTTTAATTTCTTTTCCCACCCACCCTCTCCTTCTAACCTGGGAAGAAGATTCACGGCTAATACCATCTGAGTTCATCTCTTCTCTCTGCTTGAAAAAGTCTCAACCAAATCACACCCTTAGATATGAGGGTATTTTGGTTTGGTGTGATAAGATATAAGTTAACCATTGTACCCTCTCTCATCTGTGCAGGTTCGAGTGGTAGCCTAGGGGTAGAGAGCCATTGGTCACGGTGGGGCGCATCCTCATCCGACCATTGGCTCTTGACCTGGGAAGTGGGGCAGTGGTCTTCGGGCCATCGCCCTCTTTCCACCCCCAAGCTGTAGCCTCTAGGCTACTACCTCCTCTGGATGACGAGCGAACGGAAAGACGCAAGAAGCGAGCTTATATGTCATCGGGAAGTCAAGGGGCCAGACCCTTCAATGCATCACACTAATTTGACATTTTGAACCTACAACAACAACAAAAGGCTTGTAAGCCCTAAAACACACGCTATAAAAGTACTATGGTCCATTGTAACAAGAGGATTTGGATTTGTTTAACTCGCTCGAGCTCTAAACGTCAACAATGGGACTCTCAGCGCTTGTTATTGGACGCCAGATGCCCTCCATTCCTTAGAGAGATGCGAATGTAAAGGTAAATAATGCATGATAAAATTACGGAAATAAATAAAATTGCAGTGTACTAGATTGTGTACGACCGAGGATAAAAGGTAATAAGATTGCCGCGAGCAACTAACATTTTAACCAGTGCATATAAGTAAGGTCATCGGAGTTTGAATAGCCACAATCCGACTCCTCAGGCGTCCGAGTGATGTGAGGCTGACCATAACCAGAGGACCCTTGTTTGCTATTGTCAGCCGTTGTCATACACCTTTGATTATCTTCAGAGTAGCAATCCGGCCTGTTTAACCATGAATGATGCACCCTTCCCTATCGAAATCTTTGGACACATCCTCGATGATCTTGCCATCGATTCAGATGTGACCGACAGCATTTCGGCGCTTCAAGCCTGCAGTCTGGCTTGCAAAGCCTTCGTGCCTTTGTCTCGGCGTCACCTGTTTCGCGATATCAACATCGGCTTTTATCCTCATCAGGAGATTAGCGTTTCTCGGTCACGTCTCATCGAAATTTTGGAGAGATACCCCGCGATCTCTTCATACATTCGAGGGGTCACATACACATTTCATTCCACCAAGGAACCGGAAGAGCTCAAGCAGGCCGCTCAAGAATTTGGAAATGTAAGTAGGACAAAGTTGTGGTAATATATCTCCGCCTTTATCTCATGAACTTTCGATATGCAAAGTACTTGCCATACCATGGAGATGATCACTCTATATCACTGTACGAATTACTTCCAAATGCCCACATGCTTTGTGTTACTCGTGGACCATCTGTGCTACCTCAAGCGCCCAATTATGGGCCCGTTTATAGCGGAACGAAGGAGGCGAAATGGTTTTCCCTGTACCATTCCATTCTGCAGGATTTCGCTGGTCCTCGTATCCAGACCGTTACAGCCCTCACCATCTGTGGTTTCTATGTGGGCTTACTGGATATCCTGAACTTCCCATCATTGCAATCAGTGGTGTTGGTGAATGTCCTCTGGTTGCGTGTAGAGTCCAACAATACACGAAAGACCCTTTTTCAACTCGAACCACCCTCAAAGATTGAGCGTATTACTGTCGAATTCGGGGAATCATTTCCTGTTGATATACTTCGATTCCTCCCCAACCTCGTTCATGTTGACGTGGGGGATTTGGACCTCCTATCCTCGGATGAAGTTTGGCCCATTTTTCTCAATCGCGACGATTACAACCGAAAGATTGTTGTACACGAAAATTTACAACATGTGGCAATAGGTGATGTCTGCTGCTTTGTGCCTCTGTGTGATGCTGCCGAGTCGGGCAACACATCCAAGTGTGCGTTTCCAGCACTACGTTCACTGAAAATCACTCTGGCATATCCCAGAGTCATATGGATGGGACTGGAAACGGATGGGATGTATACACTACTGAGACATGCCCCCAACCTAAAGAAACTGGAGATCCTGGGTCTCAATGGTAGGTTCACTCATTCTGTGCATAGCTCTCGCCTTTTCTACAACGGTCTAATTTGTTCTCAATCTTTTATTCAAGCCTGGCCACCTACCCTAGAGCCTCAACTAGATCACCGCATTGGACGTTACGGCACATCATTGGAGCATCTTCGATTAGAATATGCAAATACGGACAACCTTGCCCATGCACACAGCGTTTTGGCCATCCAGGATGCTCTGACATCCCTGGAGGGAAGCAACCATCTCAAGACACTCGAGCTGAGCGTTTGTGCCCACATCGGTGAGGTTCAGCAATGGTTCAAGGCATTCTCGGGAGCTTGGGACACTGTGGATCAAATGCTTGGAGGACATGAGAGACCTGGATTTCCTTACCTTAAGGAATTTCGAGTGTCTCTTGTTATATGTGAGAATTGTTCCAGATTTTCTACCTCGGGATTCCGATTTATCTTTCTTGAAGTTCCGGAGATACAAGAATTCGATTCGGAGGAGATGTTCTGGGGGCTGTGGGCAGGATGCCTGACTTTGCTTCATTCAAATTCTAGGGTAACACGCAGATTCAATCCCGAATTCGAGTTCAAATATTCTTCAGAAAAAACACAGCATTATCAGCTAGAGTTTCTGCATGTTTGAATAATCCGGTTTCTCTTTCAAACTTTTTTTTTTTGTCAGACCCTTATGGTTGTTAGTATCTTCGATTCACCAATGATAATTTTCGCGATTTCAGCTATAATAAGATGGGCAAACCCGAGGGGTAATATGGCATTTTCAAGCTCTCAATTCAAGGTTGTAGGGCCCGATATTTCACCATGACTCGATTTTGACCTTTTGAGCTGCCAGACATTTGATCAGCTTAACCCCTCTTCACGGACCTGAAATGATCTGAATCCAAATAACTTCTTGTCCTTGACTGGTTCAAATTCTGGAAAATAATCCCGAGATCTCTTCGTATGTCCAAAGTGTGATGTTCTATTTATTTATTCGTTGTTGAAAGCCAACCCCGACAGCAGCATCATCCTGGCCCAAAAGTTCTTCACACCCTGCCATACACATTGCTCTTCCGTCCTTAAATTCTCTCATTGTCTCTCATTGCTCAACGGGGTAGAATCTCAGCCTCAATTGCAGTTGCATAGGGACACACCTTTATTCATTTCGGGTTTGCCCTGAGACACATCATAATCTCAAAGCACAATTACACAACTTCAGAGCCACACTTTGGTTAGATCATCCTTTTGCATCTCGTTGCGATGTGAATTTAAATTTGTCACGACTCAAACGGATGGTGGCTCTGAAGTGGGTCTTTGTGCTTCGAAATTAAAATGGTCATAGGGCAACCTAAAAATGAACGAAGCCCTATTTCTATATTTTCTATATTGGTTAATTAGAGGTTATGAAATTATTATTATCATGTACATATATATCTATTTTACTCCAAAAATTATAATCTATAGTGCTACAAGAGTTATTTCGTTCAATATTGACTTCGTGATGTCAAATTTCTGCTCATGAGCTGCAATTGGTACGGCTGTGCACAGCCACAAAACGCGCTCGGGATTTGGACGCAAATGTATTATTGGCCTTACAGAAAATCAATGATCTTGTTTTTGGCATGAAATCAATGTATTTAACCCCTTTAGCTGAGAATTGGCTAACTTGTACACCACCTGCTGCGTAGTTGAGATAGACGACCCTACTGGCCGGCCTGGTCTGCCCTTTCCCACGGGTATTGAGAGAGAGCGCATCGGGTGCACCGACAATCCATTCAATTACTGACAAGACATCAAGCAGAAATTTACTCATCATACTAAAGACCTTTTACATATTTCAGTGCTTCCGTACATGACACTATATTTTAGGACACTATATGAGACGACGGAATTCAAGAGACAACTCCCTCGGGTCCTTGATCATCAAGGAACGCCAAGGAACCCAGACCATCATCGGCATCATGAGCTTCAAGTGTTGGGTTAGAAAAGGTGAGGCGTGCTATTCCCCGTTCCCATACGAATGAAGGTACATGAAATTCATGGAACGACGGCAACGCACCGCTCCAGAAATCTTTCACCGAATCTTGAACGCTCGTGTTAACCACATAGCTATTTCCCAGCCAAACGTTCCGTATCACAATATCGACCTGCTGCAGGTTCGGAAAGTCCGAACGCCCAGCGCCGGCCAGAGCCTCGTCAAGTGCTCTCCAATGTGGAAGAGATGCTTCCTTCCAGTCATCTATCATACATTCCTCGACTGATGCCATGATGTTGAGATATTTGAGGCTATTGTCCTCCTTTATATGGGAAAGTGCATGTAAAAGACTCGAAAGGAATGAGATATCATGGTCTCGCTCATTGTACTCCAAGCTAAAGTCAGTCAGCGAACTCGTTAGGCAACGGTCAAGTTGTAGCCCTGGATAATCCACATATCGCCACGCTGCACCCGTATAATTTAGAGCATGAGCTAAAATAAATGCAGAGATTAATCCGTAGACAGACCTATGCGGCGCGAAAGCCCGAGGCTCTTCACATTGGGCGCATGCCGTATTATTTTGTACAGGTCTTCGTCATCGTCCTCTGTGTCACCTTCATAGCATATTTGCAGGCTATCCAGTGCTGGGAATGCCAATTCCCCAATTCCTTCTGCCGCGTTGCAGAGCTGCGAGATACCGAATGTCTCTCCGAATGACATGGCGCGAAGATGTTTGTACACCGTCACTTTGTTCCACTCCACTGTGTCTCCAAGGAAAGAAGGATCATAGGAAAAAGGGAAACAGTCTGGTTTGATATAATCTATGCTTTGAAGATCGGGACAATACTGGATGACCTGGACAGGAAAATTCTGCGTATCGGAGATGCAAAGGTCCCTCAGTAAGAAGTGATGTGCTTGTGTCTGATTTTTGGGCGGCACAAAGGTACCCCTCCAGATACACGCATACGAGTCCAGTGAACAGACAGACTGTAAAACGAGGGCGTCTTGCAGGGAGACAGAGATTCCCAAAAACGTGAGGCAGGTGATTGATATATAGTGTGAGAAGTGACGAAGGATGAGGGTGGATATTTCGTGGCACTCGGGTTCGATGCAGGGGAGTGGTACAGGGTGGCATGATCTGACAAGTTCATGACTGATCTGTAGATGACGAATGTTCGGAAAGAGGCATGCGTAGGCACTATCATATACTGGAGGGTGCTTTTATCAGAGATGTCAGTAATCAGCTGGCGCGGGTTTGTTGATTTCTTGAATCAAAACATACATCTTCCAGTTCTCTGCCATCACGCCTTATCAACGCCTCTTCCCAGCCCGAGTGCAGCACATAATGGACACTTTTGATATAAGCCGATATGTAGGGATTCTTCTCCAGAACCTTAACCAGGCGCTTATGGGACACGCTCATGCCCCTATGGGTGCTAATTTCGACATGATGGAAGAGTTCTCGACGGCAAAGAGGGACGAAATCCTTGCAAACGAGACAGCAGTTCACGAGTGTTGTGCCAAATTCATTTTCTATCAGTCTTGTGTCTGTAATTTTGGTCCGGTGAATAGGGAAGCTTTCAATAATGAGCTGAAAAATTTCCAAAGGAAAAATAGCCATGTGTGTAGCTCGCACAGAGTAGAGTCAGATAGCCCAGGTCGTGGTTCAAGATCAAGAGCAGACCTGCCATCAATCTGCCACCACGCGCCTCGTGTACTTGTGGGGAAGCAGCAACGCTTGCAAACAACCCGGTCGTTTACTAAGCAAAAAGTTGCTCAGAAAGTGGTTTTCGACTTGTCAAACATCGGATGGCCGTGTGCGAGGCTATCTTCAGCCATAAAGCATCAGGAAAATAATTAAATTGGTTTGTATAAATTCACAATATATCAATACAGTAATTTAAACCATACCATCATTATAATCAGACTCGTATGCCGGCTCACTTGATTTATTGGACTCCGAGTTAGCAAAGATCTCGCCGCTGGTGGTTTTCGTCTTCGTTGAGCCTTGCAACTCCTACTTGGTCAAATTTCGAAGATGGAAACTGGCAATTATCCATTTCAGCTCCGAAATCCTTCTGCCTTTTCTTCATGTGAGACTTCAATGGGACTGTCGTCTTCAAGTTAACAGGAAGACCTGTTTGTCTGTGCGAAGCCCAAAATCCCACCCCTTTCTAACCCCCGTCATTCAATTATGGCATGGCGGGTTTAACTCACCTTGCCTTCAAACCACCATCTCACGTTCAAAGACACATCAACGCCACTCGCAGCCTATGCTTTGGACAACATGCCGATAAGCTCCCGAATGCTGATGTACATACTCTACTCCACTTTCACGTTGATTTTTGGTAGAGTACTGACAACACAACCCCAGACCCGTCCCATCCGAGGACGAATTCTTCGACAGCCTCAGCCCTGCCACTCTCCTCCGCTGGGCACAAATCGACACCGAAGCACGCCAATCCGTGCAATCATACACCCGGCGAACCTTCGTTCTCGCAAGGCTGCTCAAACCCTTCTTCACCAGCGAGCAATACGCCGCATTTCGTCTCCTACAGGAAGAAACAGGCACGCTCATCTCTGGAAGCGTTGCGCTTCATTTCTTCGATCGGACGCCTTTAAGTGTCTATACTGACCTTGATTTATACGTTGACCTACGATTCTGTGCGCAGCTGGGCGATTGGCTTATGACGATTGGGTATCAGTATCAATCTCGGGATCCGACGGATAGTGCGACGTTTCATGAGGTGCTACAACAAATTGAAGACGAATGGGACGATGTGGAGGATGCGGGCCCTGTTAGTTGGTTTGATAATGCTTCGCCATGGCCAGAGACTCCATACCAGGATCCTGTTGAGATAGCAGAGGTGTTCGACTTTTATAAGAAAGGACGCAAGATTCAGATTATCGCGTGCTACAACTCTCCTTTGAGGGTCATCATGAATTTCCACTCTAGTGCGTCGCGTCTCATCGTCTCACCACTCTCAGAAAATCTAATAATTACATCCAACTAAATACCAGCCTGCGTCATGAATTTCATAACACACGAAAAAGCCTACTCCCTCTACCCATGGGGCACATTCGAAGAACGCTGGTCACTCATCCACAGACGGGACAACTACCACCACCCCACACCCGACGTGATTGCCAAATACGCGAGGCGCGGATGGGCCATGCTCAGCCGCGTACCTCCTCACTCGGATCAGCACCTTAAGTTCGTAGCTGAGAAGCGCAGACTCGTAGGTGATCGGTACTGTTGGACGATTACTCTCGATCATGCTCGACCGGATAGTGATACGGATTCAAGTGCTGGAGCAATCACGGTGATATGGGGGAAGCCAACGATGAGCCTTGTAGAGGCTAACTCATGGATGCTAGCACCTCAGCAACCTACGAACTATGCCAAGTTCTCGTGCTTTTATCTCACATCTGCCAATCTGAAGTTCCGGTACATCGTTGCTGACGATGTGATGAGGGTGTTTCTACGTAAGGCATGGAAATCAAATGGGAATGTAGGTCAGGGAGATAGGGAAGTGTGAGTTACAATTTACACGATTTTTATTTATTGAGGTTGCATGTTGTGGTGGTGATACTAATGAATCGATAGGGCATATAAAGATGCGAAGTTGAGGGCCATGATTTGGCGCAGATTCGCAAAAGACCTCGCGGTGAAGAAACAACGCCGGAAACTGAAGAGAGCTGGGGCCCAACAGAACCGTATTAATTGACGCAGCTTACTGTCTAACAAAATTAAAACAAAAAAGCTGTTGCATACTTGAAATACCGGCATACTAATACTAGAGTTCTAACAACTAGAAGTTACCATCGAACATCCTGCTCCGACATCGGGAGTCTGGTTCTATTCATGGCTTACAATTCCAGTACTGCGAAGGCCATCCTAAAACACCGCTTTCAATCCGAACCGCATCAGTTTGGACACCCCGGCCCCGACACCTTTCATCCTTTAATCCAAACCGGAAGTCGGGTCCTACAGGTGCGCATCAATCATTCATTAAATTGACCTACACACAAAGGTGCCCAGACGGGCCGTCGATGCCAACGACGACGTTGATCGTGACATTCGAGTTGATGATACCTCGGACTGGCCATAACAATGCATCCTGATCGATGTTTCAACGTCTTCGTAAACTCAAGCCCGACGATTGTCGTTCTGTCAATGGTCAACGCTCAACGTGCATTTCCTCCTGTCACTCCTCTGGCTGAGTCGGGTCGCGTCTCACTGGTTACTTTGAATTCCCAGCAACCATCTGATCCTGAACTCTAAAGTGGTTGTATAATTCTGGGGATCTGAGCCAATTCACGATCTATAACATCAACGTTTCCCTCAGAATCTTGATGTTTCCTAGAATGTAAAATCCAGGACCGACGACGTGTTAGGATCGCGACGGAGAGCATGCCTAGGCGGTATCAAGTTATTGAAGTTGCTCACGAAAATGTTGGTGTGAATCGTGTCGAGTGCTTGCGAAGGAAAAGTAATTCAAAAAGTAAACCAGCCCGCTTGACATCGCCTTTGTAGAGGGTACCTGTCGAGTGAGAGGCCGTACATTGGGAGGGGAATCGCAACTGTTTTCAACTTCAGGAGGAACGGAAGCAAGATTCCGCTTATCGTGAGTGATAGCTCACTCTTGAAATTATTTTGAATTTCCACTCGAGTACGTTTGGATCATTTTCTTATCCATTCTCCTTTGTCACTGGGTGTCAAGCACTAAATTTCCACTCGTCCCTTTGTGTACCATGTGTTATGAGCATCATAACTTATGCTAAAGCACATTGTTTTTAACCAAAGGCGACTTTTGAAGAGAGTCGCTCGCTGCTCCACTCGACCCAAGGCACCAACCACTACGCTGCTATCAAGAAATACGAAATACGGGACTGGGTGATGGTGCATGGCATGTCCCGAGCGTTGAGAGAGATGATCCTAAATCAGCCTTCTATCCCAGTAAGCGCTTCGTCGGCGACGGGAAAGGCTGGAAAATTGCGCTCGACCCTGTGATGCCCTTCGGTCAACCTCAGATGCAGACCGGCCTTGGGCAGATTGCGATGAGCCACCCTATCGAAGCCAATAGCTGGGAGTTATGCTTCGCGAATGAGAGGGATGAATACAAGGCCGAGATGGTGTTTTATAATTTGTCGTCTCCCTGTTTCAAGTTTAGGTATATGGTTGCCGACCCCGAGGTTGCTGAATATGTGCAAATATTTTTCGGAAGCATAGATACTGGATTTTATTCCTCCAGGCAGTGAGTATCTCCTATACGCTTTCTCATCGATGATACGATATCTGACAACATGTATTATCCACTCTCATCAGGGATTTTAAAGACAACGACTTGAGGATGGTAATTCGATGGCTTTCAGTGAACGCTGTTCATCCTAGTGACTAGTCTTGCTGTATATATTTTCCTCTTTAATTTCCTATTTACAATCACTGTAATTTTATATCGTCTTTTTATTCCTTTTCATACAAAACAACGAGCTTTCAAGAGTATCGAAGAAGATGAGTGCTGAAATAGGGGCTGAAGTAACATGTCACGGTCAGCTGGCTGTGACGAAGCACTTGTGAAAGTCAACGATTATGATACCATCCTCGTTACTCTCGCCTTGACAACGACACATCTCGTTGTCATTCTCACTGCTCAGCGCTTATTTCTATCCTGGGGCTTTATCGAGGCCGCTTAGAATGAATTTGTACACTGATTATGAACGGTGTATGACCTCGTTTATACGACCCAGAAAAATTGGGGGAAAAGCCGCGTCAACCCTAAGTAGGGGCAAGATGGAGCATTCAACCATGTTGGTTGATATTACATTGTTGACGTGGATGCATGCAGATTGAGGGTTATACAAGCATAAGTAAGTGTGGATTTCTGTCCCTTAGATTTCGAATCTTTACCTTCTTAGACCACTGAAACAACGGTTGATGATCGGTGGGGGTTCATGCACATGTAAGACAGACTCGATCCACTGAAGGTGCGATAATAATGGTTGTCTTCACACCACTTGTCCTTCGTTTGGGGTGGTCTCTCATTCATATTCCCAGTCACCGTTAGCGTTTACTGCTTTTATGCAACGAGAAGTCGAAACGGTCGATGGTACAATTTTTGGTGGACAGGACAAGAGGGCAGAGGCCGATAGAATTCGACAGCATGAGACCCCTCAGCTTCCCAGTCCCACTTTCCGCGAGTACTCAGTAGCTCTCCGTTATATCGTTAACATGACAACAAATGGTCAAGTTGACGGTGCAGAGCGGCAGAGATTTGAAGAACACGACGGCATCTATCAACCCACGTCAGTCTTCCGCACTTTAGATGATTCAATACGTGATACTCACACCTGTGCTGCTCCAGGTTCTGGTGGTTCACGGAGACTGCATTTCCCCTGATTGCTGGAACGTTCGGGCCTGTTGCAAATTTATTCTCTGTTTGCTCTTTGGCGTGGACCTGGCGAGTTCAAGTGAGCAACAGTGGACGTGTACCTGATCCCGCTTGGTACGTGGCTCAGAATTTATCGTGATGAGAGTCATTCCGTTCATTTGGCGAAGGTTGATAGTCCTAAACTCGTGCTCTCTCGGCGTCTCATGTGCCGCGAACGTGGCCTTGCTTTTGAATTTCGCCAGACGGATACCCTACTACACCGCACAAATAATCACCATCACCCTCTGGTTCGTATTATACGCTTACCCGCCTGGCGCCACCACTAAGTGACTTCTCAGGTACATAGCCAGCATACTACTGCTTATCCCGATCGCGCTCACACACCTCCCATCCATCCATCCAAGCCCCTCGGCTCCCGTCCCCGCTACAATTACTCATCATCCTTTTGTCACTGCTGTCACTGCGTTGAGCGAGCCAAATTCCGTCATCATAACTGAGATGATTCCTAAGGACGAAATGGCGTACTCGCAAGCGTATTACTATGCTCTGATCTCGTGCATATTCTACGCGATAATCTCAACGCTGCTGCTATGGAACTTTCTCGGCACTTACCAATTCCACGCGTATCCGCCATCTTTTGCAACATTAACATCGTCCCAGCGTACGTTGATGCTGCAAACAATGGCGTTCATTATCTATCTGGGGATAGGAGGTGCAATCTTCTCTTCGATTCAGGACTGGGGCTTTCAGAATGCACTCTATTGGGCCGATTATACCCTGCTTACTATCGGCCTGGGCTCGGACTTTCCTGTCACCACCGCAAAAGGGAGAATCGTCGCAGTACCCTATATTACATTTGGGATCTGTTTTCTCGGTCTTGTGGTGGGGAGCGTCAGGGGTCTTGTAGTGGAGAGGGCGAAATACAAATTCAGCAGACGATACCTAGGCAAAGCCCGAAAACGACTGGGCAGCGAACTTAGAAGAGACCAAGAAGCCGCGTTGAGCGGTCGATTGCTCCACGTCGATCTTGTCTCCGAGTCGAGAACCTGGCACCGATCCCCTATTAAGGGAGTGATCACGTTCCTGTATGAGACAGCCCTTGGCCCAAGAAACATACCTTTGAAGATAAGGAAAGATGTATTACAGCCATGGCATCACTCCGAGTTCGAGGTGATGAGGTTGATTGAGTCGGCGGCGGAACAAAGGCAGAGGTTCATCTCTCTCAGTGTCGCTTTTCTTGCTTTCTTGGTGGTTTGGCTCGTTGGGGCCATCATGTTCTGGGTGTGCGAAAAGGTGGGTTATTTTACCTAAACCCTATTGCGCAGGTTTCCGCATCTGACCGCTTCTTGTACTCCACGATCTTCCTGATAAGAAATCGCAAGATTGGACATATCCGACTTCTCTTTATTTCACCTATACGTCCCTTCTGACCGTTGGATATGGCGACTATTATCCTACGTCACCGTCTGGAAAGCCGTTCTTTGTGGCATGGAGTCTTATCGCCGTCCCCACGATGACTGTATTTATCGGAGCCATGGGTGATACGGTCGGCATTATGATTCGTGATGCTTCGACTTGGCTAGGACAGTGGACCATTCTTCCCGAGCGACATATACAACCAATTTCGACCAGCAGAAACCCTTTCAGAAGAGAGCACATCATCACGAGGCGTAAATATACCTTTCATCACAACCCTTCAAAACTCGAACCCTCTCGATACGATGTCAATAGCCCAACATCCAATTACGCCGTCTCGTCTGCCTCCGTGCACCCTCATCAAGACAATGCGACATCCCCGACTTCAAATGGTACCCAGGGTCAATCGGCCGCAGTAATCCCCAAGCACGAACAGAGACAGTATTCTGACACCCACCAAAACCTCGCTATAGCACTATCTCGTGCTGTTGGCGATCTGTCAAACGATTTAGGTGACAGTCCACCTAGGCGATATTCTTGGAAAGAATGGGTCTACTTTCTTGAATTACTGCACAAATGGCCATCTACTGCGAAAACCCAGGGACCCGCTGTCAGTGGTGGGCAGATTGATCTTCGGACATGTGTCCTCATTGCGCCATTGGAGCAAGTTGTCACAAAGTCTGGTTCCCATTCTCAACACTCTCGACCCTCTATGGATCACGACGCTGCTATAAATGCTCAGGCGTTTGAAGGCCGACGTCAAAGGATTGCTGACGAGGATGAATGGACCTGGCTGAGCGACAACGGTCCGCTGTTCAGTAAGTTGACCGAGACTGAGTGGCTGATTGAGCGGGTTTGTTGGAGGCTTGAGGCGGTTCTGGACGCTAATTATGCCGAATCATGATCAAATATCACACCTTTTTTTTTCTTTCCTTACTTTGTGCTCTTTCAGACGTGGATTGGGACTTTGGAGGGAACAGATGAAAAGATGATCAGAAGCGAAGACCTTCGACGTCAAAAAAAAAATTGGTAAATTATGGCCATTGTTACAACTATGGTTATTCCGCTCTCGTGATGCCGAAATATGCGCGTATCTGATGGAAAGGATTCGAAGATCAGTGCGGTTTTTGTACTTTGGGTGAGGATTTTCACGCACTGCGACATATTCGTGTCTTGTACCCACTCCACTTGGGAAAGTACGGAAGCGAAGGAATGGGCTCTTAGGGAACTGAGGTCTATCAGTGTCATTCTTGCCACTTTTTCACATTTGATTTGAGGCTTATCTGGAAACCGAGCAAGTCAACTCACTAGATGCGGAGAACACAAGTCACCGTTCAATTCTGTTCAAATTGCACCACCAAGTCGGTGCAATCACCTACTCTTACATCCTATCAAGAGATTATCTAGGAGGCACATACTTTATTGACCAATTCAATGGCTAATTAAATTGTATTAGTTTGATACATTCACTCATTGCATCCGATCGTTCCGTTTCATTTGACGGCTCTTTGACCTTTGCGGAGAAAGTGTGCAAGAGGCTTTTGGGAACTCATCGCAGAGGATATAATTGGATTGGCATGAAATGAGGATTCCGATTGGCCCACACATGACACTGACAGCGTCAATTAACGGAACGGCAGCGGGCACCACGGTCGGGGCGGGGCATTTATGAGTGATTGGGTACTATTGAGAGATCTGTAATCATGTGCCGAGTGTTATTGGTCGAGTGCCGAGGAGTGGTTAAGTGGATATCAAGCATTGGAGTCGAAGGGAAAACAAGCACCCGCTGTTCTCTAGCTTTTGGGTGTGGGCTCGTGGGACTGAAGTTTTGAGACTGTATTTCGTGCCAAAACATGGTTATTACCCATTCTTGAGAGGTCAGTGTAATTTCGATGTCTTTAAATCCGTCTCTCGGTACGCCCGTTAAGGATTGTTCTCACATCATGAAGGGGTTCGGCTGATGCCATGTGGCTATTGGATAAAAGCAAGATTAGAGGCCCATGTCAATTCAGAGGTGGCTAGACGTGATGCATGATCCTTTTTGAGGATTGCGTGTGATTACTTGCAGCACCATATTGCTTTCCTCGACCTCCCCGCCTGTCCTCGCCTGCCCCGCTATCCATCATATATTATAGAAGCCATCACTATGTACTTTGAATAAGTTGCTCATGACCATGATTTGAATTGAATTTTGCCTGTGAGGCTTGATTGAAGTTCAATTGGAGTCGCTCCTTATACTCGAAACCCTGACGTTCACGATGCTTGCAAGACTTTTTCTGATCTCAGAGGTTAAACTGAGAAAGGGACCCTCAGTTTGTTCATATTCGGAAGTCCCTTGTGACCGCCATCAATTGACCAAATGAACATGCCTTCCGCAATCTCGAATGGGTACAAAGCAAAGTCTGATGACGGGATCATGGACACCCTCGCCAGCTCCTTCTTATTTTGTCGATCCACTCCAGGAGCCTGCACCGCTACGTACTGCGAAACCCGAGGCACGCTCCACTTTTAATGTTAACCTCACGCTGACAGAGGTACAGTGCCTGTATGACCACGTTAAAGCCTACTCAGGCCCTCCCACCTACGTAGCTGGTGTAAATCATCAAATCTTCTACCGCGATTCGATGAAAATGTTAATTATTACATTTCCCTCTGATTCCCCGGATGTGATCTCAATAAGCAAGCATTGACATCAGAAGCCCAACGCATTCGAACATTCGTTATCTGAATTAAATTAACCATCATACAGAAGGATCACCCGTTCAGCCAGCCAGACCACGTCGTCTTAGTTCGAAGTGCACAGAACACATATATTGTAAACGCTGATATAACCACTCCTGACTTGCCGGGTATTGGTCACTCATGTCGTTCCCTGTCGTCTGTCTGTCGTGTCCCGACCTGTCCATCCCGGCCCCCTTTCATCTCCCCATTCCTTCTTTAATTAATGAATAGCATCTGCTGGCACCCTTCGCTCGGGTTCCTGAGGAATACAATCTCCATGTCCAACTCTGTGCTTTCTGAATGGGGATTCGAGTTCATTGAATGATTATGTATGTGCAGTCCCTGTCCGACCTTGTCGTTTAAACTACAGACAGGGTGCGGGCAATATATACATACTCCAGGTAGGTCATATTTCGTAACATAGCGTGCACTGTTACATAAAAATTACTGTGGCTTTGTGATTTCAAAGAGATTGAATAGAGAATTTCAGTATAAACCATGTCGAAGAACGTTATGTGTGAAGAGGTGTCGGGATGCCGTTATCCTCCCTCGCCATAATCAGACTCGGACTCGGGGTAACTACGCTACTAGTACGCCTCTTGTGTCTTCATGCTATGTACATAGTCCAAATTAAAATCCGTACATAATTCATCTGAGGAGAAACAGCAACGATTTCCCTGACTCGAAATTCTGGCGTGCATCAAAGCCAGAGCCACCTTCAGCCAGCCCAAGGCCGGGCTGTCAGCCCAAGCCCGAGTCGGCACATCACTGCTGTCAATTTTGGCCTATCGTTCAGAAAATGGTGGTAACTATCGCTGCCTCCTAATTACATTGAAGTTACAGTTCTGAGTTAATATACTCCCTACGTCGAAAACGTATATACCAGATCGACTCCATATTCGACTCCAATAGTGTTCCGAACAAAGTCATATAAAATTTATAGAGCGACGGCAACGCAGCTCTCCAGAAATTCCGCACCGAATTTCGAACTCTCGAGTTAGCCTCGTCGCGGCCATGTTCAAGATAAAAGTCCTCTATCGAAATAGTCACCAGCTGCAGTTTCGGAAATTCCGAGCACGCGGCGCCAACCAGAGCCTCATCGAATGCTCTCCAATGTGGAAGAGACACTTCTTTCCACTCCTGAATCCTACTTGCGTTGACTGACACCATAATATAGATATATTCAAGGTTATTGTCTCCTTTTATACGAGAAAGTGCACGGCAAAGACCGTTCAAAATGAAGGAGATAGCATGGTTCGGTTCATGGTACTCGAGGGTGAAGTCGGTTACTAATCTTGTCAGGCAACGGTCAAGCTGAGTTGCCCACCCTGTACGCAAATAAGGTGTTAGTGGACATAAGGCCGTAGGTTAAGCCGTAGACCGACCATTAGTGCGCAAAAGCAGGATATTCTTCACGTGTCGTATTATTTTGTACAAAGCATCGTAGTCGCGCTCACGGTAATTCCTAACGGGTATCTTCAAGATATCCACTGCTGGGAACGCCAGTTGCCCAGGGGCTTCAGCCGCGAGATACCGTGTGGGTCGTTGAATAAAATGGTGTGAAGATGGCTGTAAACAACGACGATGTTCCAGTCCACGGTATGCTCAAGCAGGGAAGCACGGCTAGCAATTTCAATGTCAAATTGTCTGAGTCTATGATTTGAAGGTCGGGGCAATATTGGAGGACTTGGAAAGGAAAAGCGTAAACAGTAGAGATGCGTAAGTTCTTCAGCGAGAGGTGACATGCTTGTGCCTGATTTTGGAAAGGTGCGGCGCCTATCTTGCACTCTTTCAAGGTTAGTGACTGGACAGACCCCAAACTGAGGGCATCTGGAAGGGAGACCCGGATTCCACGACACGTGAGGTAAGTGAAAGATGGGTATCGCGAGAAATGACGAAGGATGGAAATGGACGCTAGGTAACATTGGGACTTATCGCAGCATGAACCATACTGAATTGCAGTGAGATGATGATGAGCACTAGCAGTAGTGGCGGAAAAGCCAACGACGAGCCTCGTCGAGGCAAACTCATGGATGCTCGCGCCTCAGCAACTCACGGACTATGCCAAGTTCTGGTGCTTTTATCTTACATCTGGTAATCTGAAGTTTTGCTACATCGTCGCTGACGATGTCATGAGGGCGTTCTTGCACAATGCGTGGTCATCGAATGGGATTCAGAATGCAAGTCAGGGGGGTGGGGAAGTGTGAGTTACAGTTTGTTTTAAACTTTGGTTATGAGTGTCACTAATGCATTGAGGTAGGGTTTATAAAGATGAGAAGTTGAGAGCGATGATTTGGCGCAGGTTCGCGAAGGACCTCGCATTGAAGAAACAACGACGGAAGCTGAAGAGGGCTAAGGTGCTGCGGAATACCTTGAATTGACTCAGCTAATAGTAGGCTACGACAAAATCAACACTGCTGTTGCACACTTGATTTACTGGTGGACTAAAATATATGGCCCTACGAGATCTACTGTAAAATACCGACTACAATTCGACGTTGAACAGACTGCTCCGATGTCGGTCGAGCATCTGGTTCTATTCATAGTTTACAGCATCACGAAATTGATCCCAAAATACCTCTCCGAAACACCTCGTTTTGGAAACCCCGGCTCCTGACGTCGGCTCCTACGAATGCGCATCAATCATTAAATTGATAATGACATGCACACAAAAGTGCACAGACGGGCCTTCGATGTCAACGACGACGTTGATCGTGACATTCGAGTTGATGTCAGATGATACCTCGGACCGACCACAATATTAATAATGCATCATGATCGACGTTTCAACGTCTTTGTGAACTCGAGTCCGACATCGTGTCGTTCCGTCAATGGTCAGCGTTCATTCATGTCTACGCCATATGTCTATCTGGCCGTCGATTTAAAACGTGTATCACCTTAAACAGCCCAGTAATCAATGTTCATCATTCATCCTGCGGTCCAGAGTCGTTAACGTTGTTCATATATCATTCATTCGTCTGAATGATTTCACTTCGGACCTTCGAAGCTCCAGTTGACGGCGTAGCACGTACCGCTGACCTTCATGATATCATCGGATCGTTGTTTCCTTTGCCCATCATGCACCTGAGGAATGCCGCATCAGCAGGGCTTCGAAACTTTACTGCTCATCCCCACCATTTCACCTCGTCCCGTTTTATTGCTTCTTATCCTATTCGGGTTAACAGGTGCCCCGTACAGTCACTCGATGATAAAGTTTCGATGGGAAGAAAGAAATAGACCACACTCGTTTATCTGTAGTACTACAAGCAAGTTATACAAGATATATACAAGTATGCAGGGTGGATACCCGAGGGAGAGGTTCTATGTACCTAGCACAAAGTATCGAAAGAAACAGTATTTATACGAAGGATAAAAATGAAATTGAAAGCACGGCGAGTTTCGAAAGGGGGAAAAGAGGGCGGCAGAGACAGAAAGACAAGATCAAAAACAAGAAAATAAGATAAAAGAGAATATATAAATTTATATAGATTGTACGTATGTAGATATGTTGTCGAGTACATCCAAAAGCCCAAGCCCAAGTAAACCGAAAGAAAAAAAACAAACAAAACGAAATTCAAACCAGGACAGCAAGACTGCGATTCGACAAAACGAAAAATAACGAGAAACGAAAGGTACAACAAGAAGAAAAGATATTAAGCAAGGCAGGATAAAGTACAAAGTAGTGATAAAGAGGGATATAGAGACGAAGGCAAACGAAATTCAACACGGAGCTAAGGACGGTCGAGGAATGGCGAGGGCCACGCCAAGGAACGGGATGAAAACAGGGGCTAAAACGTGACCGGGGAGTGATGACGTCATCGGTGACATCATACATCCTGATCACGCAGACCTACAAGCGGATGACCAGATCCATCTCAATTCGTCCATCCGGCGGCCTGACCCCTGAGCGAGAACGGAAGAAAGGGTTGGAAGGAACAGAGTTACAGAAACAAGAGGGTGAAAGAGTAAAATCTGAAAATTCAAGGGTGGGGAAGCACAGTGTTGAAGATGGGCATTTGTTGAGTTGGCTGTTTTGTTACAATGTGCTCGCTCGTCGGGGCTGTCAGAAAGGAAAGATTGCTTAATTAGCGATGATTTCAGGGTAAGGAAAGATGCGAGGCGAGGGTGGAGAATGCACGGGAGTTGTATACAAATTTTCATGATTGATACCGCCTTCACCCATATAGATGGATAAACCAATATTTGAAAGGGATGGCTTACCTCCACCATTCTTCAACGTAGAAGTATACACGAACGCTGCAGACAACAGCGTTCAAGAAGTGAATCGCCTCATAGGGCCAGCAGGTCGCTTATACGCTGCCTCCCAATCGTGAAGTGCTCTCACAAAGCCAGAGTTTGGCTTGATGCATGGTCGTTTACGGAGAACGAGAGCATATGCGGCGTCGTATGTCATGCCGTAGTTGCGAATGAGGTAGGCGATTACAATGGAAGTGCTTCGGGATACGCCCTGTTAGGAAGAGAATATTGAGCGATTGAATATACACCACAAGGATGAGGAAAAGAAAATAAAATGACGCGTGTCGAAGGAAATGACGTGGTTGTATTGAAAAATTATGGTTGTATTGTGCGGAGCGGGAGAGTGGGGAGAGGGAGCTATTCTTGATCACTGACGTCGCGAGCACCCACATCTCGCTCAAGAGTTAAAAAAGCCAGACCATGAAACTCACCTGCTGGCAATGAACAAGGACATTTTTACCACTCTTGAGCGCTCTATCGATATGGTTGCAAACGGCTTCCAAATGAGGGCGTAGATCCTCATTGGGACTGTCGTCAATCTTGATCTGGTAGCAGTTGAATCCGTCCTTTTCTGTGATAGGCAGCCAGGGCACGTCTAGCACCTGCACGAGATGTGTGATGTGCTTTTCGTAGAGACCATCCTTTTCCATGACCGCGCTGAGCGAGCCGAGGTAGAGTGAGCCGATGGTGTGTCCTGGATGACCGGGAATGGCTGATGGGGCGAGGATCTGGTGCATTGGGGTACACATGGCTTGCATAACCTCAGGAGGAACATTATCGAAGCGAATCATGGTAGGTAGATGATGTTTTGTGTTGAGCGGGAAGTGGAGATTGGGGTTTGGGTGTTGGGAGCGATGAGAAGGATAGGGCTAACAGTTAACGTTGTGCGGGTGGAGCTCGGCTTGATCGCGGGGCGGAGAGGCGATGTAATGACGACGGGGAAGAAAGGTAATGCTGGAGGAAAGTCCGAGTTCACTGGGATAACCAATTGTGATGAAGCAAGCTGCTTAAATACTCTTTTTTGAAAGTTGGACCCTCAAGGATATGGATGGGTATAAGATAAATTTAGGCGGCTGAAATCATGTAAAAATCTTGAGTGGTTGAAATCTATTGTCATCGTGTATTGAAAGGTCAAGAGATGTTCCGAATGCAGAACAAAAAAGAATCTACTGACCAGAGCCCGTTTGAATCAGCAACTCATGCAAGTCAGCAACACGACAAGTTGGTGCCTTGAAGGTTTACAGACGAGTTGAAAGGACTCTGGACATGGGGAAAAGTTAAAGGGAAAACTGTCAGATTATCGACATGGCATCGTAAATCTGTATCGCTTACCTCGATCTGGCTCTCGTTATACTGCAACTTAAACAGGGAGGCTGATGACTTCCGAGCCGGCGTAGCATGAAATGAATCAGGAACAGGGGTTTGCCAGAAGCACGATCCTGATCCACATTCTCGTTCGGAATCAAAGGCCTAGAGGCTAGACCACCACAATTCAACTTGGCCCGACATTTTCACAACATCGCGTGACTCTCTCAACGCGGTATTTTCGGCGCTTTCCTACCCTTCTTCTCCAACTCTATATTCTTCCTTTGTATTGACAAATGCTTCTGTTGGGTTTATAAGTGGAAAATCACCTTTATCTCTGTATTTTAATCACCTGAACTGGGCCTAGGTCACTTAGAGTAGATCATTCAATAAGGGTTTAAACAGCATCACGCCCAGCTCATCCAACATGGTACCGTTCATATTTCTAAGCGCTTACCTCAAATTTATCGCTCGTGGGGCTTTAGAGGCTGACTTGACAGAGGCACCAACGCCCAACCCCTAGGCACAAAAATTTCGGGATCACGTTAAGCTTGCTCCACAGCTGTATGTAAGCCCGTCGAGAACCTCCTTTTGCTCCCTTGTACCCCTTCCGCAAACCGCGTCCGTCGAGATTCTGGCATGACCGTCAGAATGATTACTTATAGAGTATATACTTAATTGATATTACTTATTTGACTGATTAAGATCACGAGGGTGGAAGATTCAGAATTGTGGTGCGCACGCGTGTCTGTTCTGTCTGCCCGTCTTCGAATTGACCCAGATTCTAATAGACATATGTATTAATGGAGTATTTGATCTCATGCCAATCTTTCGTTTTTTCCTATTCCTTGTATTCTTTTCTGACCTCTCGACTCTTTTCTTCGCTTCGGATAAAAAATAGCCAAGCGTTACCCAGCGTATGTATTCAGATCAAGCTGTGGGTTCTGTTAAACCCAAACGCGTCTCACTACTCCCTCGCTCGCTCATTCACCCACTCACTGCCACTGCCACTCGGCGGCCGCTCAGATCCGTTCGCCAAATTAAAATGTTGGGCAGATGCAGCTGTCAAAGTCCAACCACACTTGTTTGACATTGGACACATGTATATACAATGTATCTTTTTTATTTATTTATTCTGTTCCGTCTTCGTCTTTACACCAAACTAACGAAAAAACGCCGACAACCACCTCTAGGCCCTACGGCATACTTGCATCAGACTTGCATTACAATAAATAAATAAATGATGATACACAACTCGTCAGAACACAACCTATTCTGGGTAATGCCTGATGAAGGCTCTCTTTCTTTCAAATCCCGTTTGAGGCGATGTTCTAGAGCCCCAATAGAGACCCTTATGACGCTCATCGACCCCGCCCGTCCCTGACACTAATCATGACCATGATCGCATGAACGTCACCTGTTGTGCATGTCCTTTGTTTTGTTTTGCTCTCGGTGCTCATCATTCCTTCAGGTCACTTAAGGCATCATCATTTTCTGTTTTTGCAATTGCACCGTTGAGGGTCCTTAAGCTGCATATAGTAACATTGAACCCGTAGGTAAGTAATTGAAATCTCAAGAGTCCGAACGCATCGCTCCGCATTTTTTGATCCTTTATGTCCACCCCAAGTATACTTGACCACATATGATAGTGGACTCGGGTGTATATCTGCATATTTAGCAAGTCAGACTATCACAGCTGGAGTCCGAGTTCTAGTCAAACAATTTAAGAAAGAAGAAAGAAACAGAAGAAATGAACACCGCCTCGCGCTTGTCCAGAACCCTGATCATTTCATCGTCCATCAGCTTCGATAATGAAGACGTGAAGTGGGGCCTGTAATGCTTGCTGTCCAGGAAGGGAAGCACCACGTTTCGCAGAATAGGTTCTAACGGCACGATCGAAGCCGTTGGGGTGGCGTACAGATAGATGTTCGCGGCTCCACCGCACACGGGGCTAACACCCGCCCAGGCACAGTCCTCTGTCTGACCTAACCAGATCTCAACCATCAACACCGTCATAAGTAAGCTGTCTTGTTTCCTGAATCCTTTCGACGTGTAAGCACCATCACGTCCAGTGTCCCAAGCACGCACTTATGTAGATAATAGGTATCACTTCTGCTTCTCTTCTCTTCTCCTGTCCTGTCCGATCCTGTCTTTTCCAGGCGCACGAAGCCTCGTCTTTTACCGCTTTAAACTGATCAATAAATTAAATCAGATGGCTGCGAAAGCTATGCAGTTATGTATACAGGTCCATACACTGCCAAGAAACTCAAGTATTGCGGCTTGAGGAGGAAGGAATATTTTGATCCACTCTTCGCTTCCGCTCCTCAGTTAATTTAATCATGATGATTTACTTCCTGGTAGCTGTCAAGAGTCAAGCCTCAATACAACGGCACAGTGTACCTCGCGAGATTAGCCTTGGTACAAGTAACGTGCGCCGGGGATGTCAGTGCAGCATAATGACTATTGGTCGGATGTGCCTCGGGCGGCGGGCGAGCACTGATGTCCCTTGGGCACCCCACTTGAATTGATTTCATTGACAAGGGACCAGACTCGTTCAGTTTAATGGATGTCTTATCTAGCCTTCGCGTTATTCAGTTCTTTTCATTACTTAGTATGGGTGTACCCGCAAATTGGTGCATTACAGTGAGTTCTCACATATGATAACTTCAATATATACATACAGCCCAAGCATCTCTATAAATAACCCTTTGAATAGGTATGTAACTCACAAGCAAACCATACCTGACAGCGATCGGCTTTGCATTCCGTCAACTCATCTAACTTCAGCCTCTTCTGAATACATACTGAAGATTGAATGAAAGGAAAGAGAACACCAAGAGGACCAAGACTGATTTCAGAGGAGGCTAGCAGATCATTGTGATCACGCCCTCGTCTTATCTCCCTGAATCACCCTGTACTCGACGCCAAACAGTCACCCATCCTTGGGTGATTTTGATCTTTCGCCCGTAATCAGACTGACAGACTCCCACCCCTCGACGCACGCCCGAGGCTCGACGATGTCTTAATTCGGCGATTGAAGCGTCATGCAAAGACGATCTTCGCTCACCATAAATTGGCTAGGAACCGAAAAGCTTAAATTTTATCCGTGCTGCGCTGACACGCCTTGTACTCTGTGGAAGTATGCATAGGATTAGGTAGAGTTATAGCCATATTGGTATCTTGTTATATCCAGAGATGATCACTTTGACCTCCAGAAATCGAGTATGTGAACTCGGGTATTCGTGTACGGAGCATCGAAGCAATTGATTATCCTAACTGCCTCGCACCGACTCATCCCAGGAGACTCGAGCGATGCCGAGGAAGTATAACGGCATCCCAACTCCTCTTCATCCGCACGTGGAACGGGAGCCTGCATGTCTCCGACAGTAATCCTCACATTACCTTCTTCGACCGTGACATCGTTTAAACTGAAATTCTCTATTCAATCTTTCTGGAATCACAAATCCCGAGTACCTCTTATGTAACACCGCACGCTATGTTACGAGAAATAACATACCTCGAGTATCATATATGTATTGCCCGCACACCGTCTGTAGTTTAAACGATAAGGTCGGAACAGGGATTGCACATAAACATTCAATGAGCCCAATCCGAAATGACCTCGGATCCCCATGCAGAGAGCACGGATATGGACACGGAGATCATATTCCTCAGGAACCCGAATGGAGAGTGCCAGCAATAGACATTTATTAATTAAGGAATGGGGGCAGATGAAAGGGATGGACAGGTTGGGACACGACAGACTGACGACAGGGAAAGACACGAATGATCAATACCGGCAAGTCAGGAGCGGTAATTTAAGCATCTGCAATATATTAGTTCTGTGCCGTTCGAGCTAAGACGACGTGGTCTGGCCTGGCTGGCTGGCTGAGCGGATGATCTTTCTGTATGATAGTTAATTTAATTCAGGAAAACGAACGTTTGAATGTGTTGGGCTTCTGATGTTTACTAAGATCGCATCTGGGGAATCAAAATGTGTTGTAATATTTAACATTTTCATCAAATCGCGGTAGCAGATCTTATGATTTAGACCACCTACGTAGGTGGTACGGCCTGAGTGGGCTATAACGTGGACATGCAGGCACTGTACCTCTGTGTCAGTGTGAAATCTGAGTTTGAAGGTTGAACAGGAGCGTGCCTCGGGTTTTGCAGTATGTAGTGGTGCAGGGTCCTGTAGTGGATCGACAAAATAAGAAGGAGCCTAAGCCACCTCCGAGGGAAAGAGCTAGCGAAATTGTCCATGGTCCTGTCATCAGACTTTTCTTTGTACCCATTCGAGATCGTGGAAGACACGTTCATTTGCGAATATAAACCAGCTGATAGCGTGTTCGAGATGGATATGGATGAAATTGGTGAAATTGAGATTGGTTGAACGTTTCAGCATGTGTGCTGTTGTTTGTTTGACAAGTCCTTATCAATTAATTGCCGTTCCAAATGTACTCGACGATGCTCTATAGGTGTTCGGACCTATGGGTAAGGCAGACCAAATAATATACCACATTATATACACCCTTTAGACAATATATAAGCATTCATGCTGACCTTATAATATTGAGATGGTGAGTGAAACGACAAACATCATATCAGCACATTCCGGTACATGTTCCCACGCCCTCGAATACTCATTTGCCAGACATTCGAGTCGAATTTACACTGAACAGTAATTGACAACATGGGGTAATGTATGAGGCAAGTTTTTTCTAAGCCTATATATGCATTTAACTACACCAACAAGTGTCTAAGTAGTTAGAGTAGCGATGTGGTAGGTTATCATCTGATAGAACACTTGCCATCCAGTGCTAGGTGCCATCACAGGTGTACCTACAGCAGAGTAAACCTCTTCAAACAGTACATCAAGCTCCGATGATACAAACTGGAACAAGGTAAGGTCATCATACTCCTTAAGTAGCTCGTCTACATCAGCAGAGGGTATTGGAATTAATTTGTTAGTGGCACCAAACTCCTCTGGTGAAGTATAAATGTCAATGTGACGTGCATTTGAAGGGAGCAAAGTCTTCAGCTGCCCTCGAATGCGATGGTAGCGGTTTTCAATGAGAAGCTCATTAAGCTGACGTTGTACAACCTTTGACCAGACCCATAGAGCAAGAGAACTAATAAGACAGTGACGAGCTCGTTACGGACACCAACACACACACACGCTCGAGACTGGTTGTCGAGAGCGGGGGATCTCCGTGGTCAATGCCGAGGCCGAGTTCTAGTTCGTGGGGGCGATGGGGAACTCCGTAGTTACGCGTAGACTAAACCGTTCCTGTATTTCGTAGCCGGAATGAAATGCTTTGGCTTGTAGCACCTTCGACGCGGGAAGCGGCTAAAGGTCTGATTGAAGTTGACTAAATGAATTGGCTCTTTTTGGCTATTCTGATCACTCAACACCTCTTGACTTTAAGTTCTGATCTGTTCTATAAACCCAATATCTCTTAGATTCGACCTGTAGCTTTCTACGGGGGATTCTCTGCCCTTACATCTCACTTTTCTACCTATTTATACTAATTTCTCTCGTTTATTTCGCCCCTATTCCTTCCAGTTAGTTCCCTTGGCCTGCTTGTGTCTTATCTTAATCTGGTACTTCCGCTCCATTTCGAGCGGTCTCGACCTGGCTCTTGGACTCTTGGTACTCAGCTGACTTGCTCTTCGGTAAGTTCATTTCCCGGTATTACGGTTATCACATGTAGGTCGTCTCAAGCGCTCGACACCCCGTTATGGTAAGTGGTTTCCCCTATTCTTGATAGGGAGGGCTCGGCTTTGTGAGGTTTTTGGCAGAAGGGGTAGCGCCCGTACCCGTTGGGAGGTGAGTAAGTGTTCTTTTCTGTTTCGCTGAACGTCATCAGTCCGGTACTTCGTACTGACTTCGTTCCCACAGATGGACACGTGCGTTTTCCTTCCGCCTTCCTGTTTGTGTTCTTCGTTTCAACCATAATCCGTAAATTCTACGGAGTCAGCGCCCAGCCTTATCAACAGTATTTAATCAGATAAAGGCGAATAGCAAACCAGAGGGAGAGCTTACACATGAAAATTATCTGAGGCATGATAACCAGCTGCACCCTGTCCTGTGCGATAGAAGTGAAGGGTATTAGCCAGGCTTTTCTCCCAGATAGGACGCCAGCCACGCTCTCGAGTAATATTGGCAGTTGATTTAACTGCAGAGTGCGATGGAACTTCATCTTCGGATATGTAGGGTTGATAGCGCTTGCTAAAAGGCCAATATAAGTAGTGGTATTATTGAATCAATCTGAATGGTGTGCTTACCGAAGCGTCTGAACAAGCGAAATTAATTGACCAACCTCAGACCCTTTATCGCTTGTAGAAGAGAGTGGCATTCCTAAATTATACGAGAATTAGAATAGATATTAAATAAATCAAAGTATGATAGAACTGACCTCCATACTCCTTCATAGCTCGAAGATAGACCACAATAGGGAGTGCACTATCCCGAGCATTGGGAACAGCAATCAATGAAAGCTCCATCCTGCTGAACTTGTCAATGATACCATAAACCACGATGCCCATGGACAACAGAATCTTTTCATGTCCATCAAGGCACCACTCCTCATTGGGACCAGACGACCAGAGGGTGTGCTTGTGGATCTTTCGAGTCTGTGGGTGCCGATTAGCGGTTAGAGATGGGTTCTCTGCCTTCAGAAACTGCATTGTAAAGTCTCTGAATAACCACAATTGTCAGATTCGAAACCCAAACACAGAGAGAAGCGATAGATGACTGACCTTGATATATGAACACCGGTCAAAGCGAGCTTCTCTTTGACATTCCGGCATCCAAGACGTCCAAGAGGATCTTGCTCAATGACATCGAGAATTGCAACACCTTTCTCAAGGTCAGACATGGTGTTGCGACGAACAGTGCGAATGTTGAATCGTCTCATGAACTTCTTGACTGATGCAAGGCTAAAATTTCAGAAGTTGGTAAATGTGGACTCTCGAATGAGTGAAACATAGCTATCACACCTGATTGTCTCATTACAGTCCTTCTCAATCATTCGAGGTATATCCTTGCGAAGAACTCCCTGGTCCGAGTACTTTTGCAAGCGTTCAGCAAGGTCAGGAATAGCATCCACTACATATTAGGTGTGAGTAATGCACAGAAATATCATTTGTGAAAAGGTCTAGCTTACAGATAGCAATTGAACGATACTGATTGCGTCCTTTTGAGTTATTCGCATTCTTGGTCAAATCTGAATCGTCAGACATCTGGAGCAAATGAGAATGGAAATGTATGAAAGATTCTGGTCTTTCCAATAATCTTTGGTGTCTTATATATAATTCGCCAAAGCATGAACAATGGATAACGAAGCCGAGTTGTAAAACCCTTGAGGCCAAGATTACATTCTGATCCTTGTTCCAGAGATGTCTGATAATTACTGTATGTGAACAATGGTCCATTGTCCAATCGTTGCATGGAGCAGGTCTTGGACACCAAGATATCACATTTTCAAAACCTTTCGAACATGTTTTACACCACTTTTGAAATAACAATGGACAGTATGATGCCCTAAATAGGTATTGAAGATCATGTTTAGTCACCGAGCGGCTAACAAGCCTCGAACACAGCTGCACAGACAATGGACATGTAAGGCACGATAGTCCTCATTGTAGCTGTGCCTAGGACTTCTCGGCAACATGAAATGATAAGTACTCATTTTGGACCATCGTCCGAGTCGCAAATGTGGTATAAAGATAAGAATATTTACACATTTTGTGCTAAATCATCTCATCTCCTTACTCTTTGTCATAATGCCCCGCTGCTCTGGATGCTCAAAATTCTATCCTGGTCTAGCTGCTGAAGCTCGTTGTGGTCGATGCACTCACAAGCCATCTCGTCCTGTTGAAGAGTGGGGTGCATGCGATCATTGTGGCAATGTTTATGAGCACATGGAGTCTGCACTGTGCTATGCATGCAGTGATGATCGCTCTGTTGAGCCCAAAGGTATGTGTCGATGTATTTCTACATGCTATATTTTACTGACCTGGTCAATTCTAGATACTCCTGTTGCACAGCTTGCTCGAGATGCCACATCCCAACCAGTTAACCCTCGTGCACACACAGGTCCTGATGGACGGGTAGCACTTTCCTCTCGAGTTCATGACCAGCTTCGTGACGATGAGGTAATATTTATTATTTTGAGGATAAGTGCGCTATTGATTCTATTATTCTGTCTCTAGCGCCGTCAACAAGCTCATGACATTCTCTTGCACATGGCATCAGGATATGGTGAGGCTGTTCAGCGTGCAGTACCTGGTACTCGAGTGGCACCACAAAAGCTCAAAATGGCTGTGGGGGGTACTTCTGTTCAAATTACTAAGCCTGTCCGAAAACTTAATGTAAAGGTATAACACTTTTCAGGCTCCGTGGACCATGCTACAGTCATAGGCTTATTACGCATTTTTAGATAAGCAAAATCACCGACTATGACAAAGGCCGCTATCGCACTGGTCCAGAGTTCAATGCCGTTAGCACTGAGTACCATGAGGATCAGCCAATGGCCACGATCCTTGAAGAGATTCGAGTTATGGCTGATAATGCTTATACTCGGAGTCGTGGGTATCGAGTCTTCGAACAGTAAGTGACTCCTTATTATTAATTATTCAAATAGATGGTGGGCTGATTCGAAGCAATATTAGATCTGAATTTGCACTCCTGTGGACATCATCCAAGACTGTTGTGGATAACTCACTCCTGCAACGAGACCTTGGCTTCCTCTGGCGCTCAGTTGCATCGAATTCATTTATTATTCCCACTGCAGATGCCCGTCGTAAGGTTATTGACTTCCATGTGGTTGTCCACTATGACCCTGATAGAGATTTGGTGGAGGAAACATCAGACACAGATAAATCCAATGTGAGTTTTCTGCCTTGTGCTTCGAATGTGCTTCGAAATTTATTACGGATGTCTCAATTCCAATCAAAGAATCTGTACAAAACTCGTCAATCGAAGCGGGCAAACAGCATTGCCTCATCGGACCTTCGAACACAAACCATTACCTCTGGTTCTTCCGCTATCAAAAAACCAAGTAAGAGCTTCGTCTCTATCCATTTATTTATACCATTTACAAATGTCCTCTATTTCTTCCAGAGGTTCTTGCAGCTGGAAAGGGTGCCTACAAAACTGTCATTCAGAACTTGTCAGGAGTTCCATATAATGTCGTCCAGTGTTCTTTCATTGCTGGTCCTGATGACGCCTCTTACTTATGGCTCCAAGACGAAGAGCCCATTCGGGTTACAGTTGAAAAGGAGTCATTCGCTTCTGGATCAACTAAGCATGCATACAAGGTAGGGATCTATTATGATCATATCTATATGGTGCTGCAGTCTGATGTTCCAATATTTTAGATGCTCTTAAAGGGTTCTTTCTATGCTTCTAAACGCTTCTATGAGATTGGGGAAGAACCGGGAAAAGCGATTTCGAATGATGACAATCTTAAGCACCTCAAGGACGAGCTTCTTCGACAGTGCGTAGCTTCAGGTACTGTGCAGCGATTCCTTGAGCATGCACGAAAATTGAAGATATCGGTGTACAGTAAGTCCCTTGCATACTGTATATCTTGTTTTGATAGATTACTGAATACCAACTGAGCAGACCTAAAGGTTGCCGATGCTTTCATTGCATTGGTAACCTCTGGAAACCACAAAGGGCTCTCATGGATCGTCGACCCTCTACTTTCGGAGGCTGCAGAGATGCAGAAGTTCTCAGGTAATACTCAAGCTGGTGCTAATGGCGAGAGCCTGGTTGGTCGAACCTGCGATGCATTCGCACATTTTTCTCTATTTGATTCGAATGCGGAAATAGTCTTCGTTGATATCCAAGGTGCAACTTTTGTGGCTGAGCTTCACATATTATTTACATATATGTCTTTCTTATAGGGATCGACACTGAAAACCTTCCTCTTGCTTCGAAAGGTGCTATGACTGCACCCCATTGTCTTATCTTGTTTGACCTCATGATTCATAGGTAAGTGCAATTCACTAAATCTCTGCAGTACCGACTCTCATGCTTCTTATATGTCCAATTGAATTTAGTCTGGACTTTTCCCATGGCCTCAGAGATGAAGGCGAGTATGGAATTCAGCACTTTGTAGAGCAGCACAAGTGCAACTGTATTTGTAAGGCACTGCGCTTGCCCAGCGTTGATGCGATCTGGAAGAAATTCCGTCCTATCACTTCTACTTCGAAGGGAAAGCAGAAGTCACACGGTGATCACAGTAGATCCAGTAGTACTAGCTCGTCAGAATCGTCTGCCCTTCGTGGCCTTGATAAGACCGATTCTGAAGAAGAGGGCCAGGCACCTGCTCAATAGCGATACTTTGTCTATTCTCAATAGAAGGTCCAACATTCAATGTCCATAATAGCAGAAGCATGACAATCTAGCTTATTTATCTGTTTGAATTACCACTGCTCAGATTGACCCATCATGGTGAACTATTTTATTATATACACGACATTAAAATAGGTATATTAACACTAGATTTGGTACACGAAATGAAGCCTAACAGAAATGGGGCTTCGTTTTGCTTCTTTCTATACCTATGTGACGCACATGAAGATCATGGTCAGGGGTTGATGACCAATCAACTCTCATCATGGATCACTTCAAAATATCAAAATGATCCATATCCCTCTCGAACACCCTAAGCTGAGACTCCCTTTTCTCAGTTATAACCTCTGAGATCAGAAAAAGTCTCGCAAGCATTGTAAACGTCAAGGTTTCTAGTAAAGAGCGACTTCAATTGATTTTCAATCAAGCCTGACAAGCAAAACGGCCTTCCAAGCAGTATTCGAGATTCAATTCAAATCGTGATCATGAGTATGTATTGTTGGCTTCTATAACATATGATGGATAGCGGGGTAGGTGAGGACAGGCGAGGGGGTTGAGGAAAGCAATCAGATGTTGTAAGTAATGGTATATACTGCTCGCAAAGGATCAGAATTTGACTATCATCATGCATCACGTCTAGACGCCTCCCCAATTGACACAGGCCTCCTATCTTGCTCTGATTCAATAGCCACATGGCATCAGCCGAACCCTTTCATGATGGGAGAACAATCCTTAACGGGCGTACCGGGAGACAGGTTTAAAGATATCGAAATCGCAATGACCTCTCAAGAATGAGTAATAACCAGCTTCTGGTGAAAACACATCGAAATATAGTCTAGGCTCTCAAACTCCAGTCTCACCAGCCCACACCCAATAGCTAGAGAATCTATGGGTGTTTTCCCCCACTTCGATGTCTACTTACCCACTCTTCGACGCTCGACCACCACTAAGAAATAACATATGATTACAGATATCTCAATGGTACACCATCACTAATAAATGCCCCGTCCTGAGCGTGATGCCCGGTGCCGTTCCGTTAATTGACACTGTCTGTGTCAGTTCAAACAATCGGAACCCTCGGTTCAGGCCGATCCAATTATATCCTCTGCGATGACTTCCCAAGAGCCACTTGCACACTTTCTCCGCAAACGTCAAAGAGCCGTCAAACGACACGGGACCATCGGATGCAATGAGTGAATTCATCGAATTAATACAATTTAACCAGCTATTGAATTGGTCAATAAAGTATGTGCGCTGTCGAGGTTGCTCCTTTGATAGAATGTAAGCATACATGATTGCACCGACATGATGGTGCAATTGGACCAGAATTCAACGGTGATTCGGGTTCTCCGCAACTGGTGAGTTGACTTGCTCAGTTTTCGGCCGTCCCATACACATGGATAAGCCTCGAATCAAATGTGAAAAAGTGGCAAGAATGACACTGATAGACCTCAGTTCCCCAGGAACCCCTTTCTTCGCTTCCGTACTTTCCCAAGCGGAGTGGGTACAAGACACAAATACGTCTCAGCGCGTGGAAATCCTCACCCAAAGTACAAAAACCACTTTGATCCTTGAATCCTTTCCATCAGATACACAAATATTTCAGCGTCCTGAGAGCGGAATAACAATAGATGTAAAATTTGCCATAATTTACCTATATTTTTTGTTGACATCGAAGCTCTTCCCTTCTGAACATCTTTTCATCCGATGTCCCCAAAGCCCCAATCCACGTCTGAAAGAGCACAAGGTAACGGCAGAAAAAAAAATTAGTAGACTTGGAAAGAAAAAAAAACAAGGTGTGATATTTGATCATGATTCGGCATAATTAGCGTCCAGAACCTCCTCAAGCATCCAACAAACCCGCTCAATCAGCCACTCAGTCTCGGTCAACTTGCTGAACAGTGGACCATCGTCGCTCAGCCAAGTCCATTCATCCTCGTCGGCAACCCTTTGACGTCGGCCTTCAAACACCTGAGCATTTATAGCATTGTTGTGATCCATTGAGAGTCGAGAGCGTCGAGAATCAGAACCGGACTTTGTGACGACTCGCTCCAATGGAGCACTGGGGACACACGTCCGAAGATCGATTCCCCCACTCTGCCCTCCAGTGACAGCAGATCCCTCGGTTCTCGCAGTAGATGGCCATTTGTGCAATAATTCAAGAAAGTAGACCCATTCGCTCCAAGAATACCGCCTAGGTGGACTCGCACCCAAATCGTTTGATAGATCGCTGACAGCACGAGATAGTTCCATGGCGAGGTTTCGGCGGGTGTCAGAATTCCCTCTGCGTTCAGGCGTGGCGATTTCTGCGGCCGATTGGCCACAGGTACCATTTGAAGTCGGGGTTATCACATTGTCTAGATGGGCGCTCATAGAGACAGCCAAGACGGCGTGATTAGATGACACATCTTCGATGTGCATGACCTGAGGCATAGGGTTGCACGTTGGGCTATTGCCGTCGCATCGAGGGGGATCCAGTGTTGAAGGGTTGTGATGAAAGGTGTATTTATGCCTCGTTATGATGTTGTGTCTTCTGAAAAGGCTTCTTCTGGTCGGAATTGGTTGTATATGTCGCTCGGGAAGAATGGTCCACCGTCCTAGCCAAATCGAAGCATCACGAATCATAATGCCGACCGTATCACCCATGGCCCCGATAAATACAGTCATCGTGGGGACGGCGATAAGGCTCCATGCCACGAAGAACGGCTTTCCGGACGGTGATGTAGGATAATAGTCGCCATATCCAACAGTCAGAAGGCTCGTATAAGTGAAATAAAGAGAAGTCGGATATGTCCAATCCTGCGATTTCTGATCAGGAAGATCATGAAATACAAGAAGCAGTCAGATGCGGAGACAGAGTTTTGGTAAAATAACTCACCTTTTCACACACCCAGAACATGATGGCCCCAACAAGCCAAACCACCAAGAAAGCAAGAAAAGCGACGCCGAGAGAGATGAATCTCTGCCTTTGTTCCGCTGCTGACTCAATCAACCTCATCACCTCAAACTCGGAGCGCTGCCACGGTTGCAATACATCCTTTTGTATCTTCAAAGGTAAGGTTTTGGGACCAAGGGTCGTCTCAGAGAGGGATGTGATCACTCCTCTAATGGGGAATTGGTGCCAGGTTCTCGAGACAAGATCGACATGGAGCAATTGACCACTCAACGCAGCTTCTTGGTCCCTCCTAAGTTCGCCGCCCAGTCGTTTTCGGGCTTTGCCTAGGTATCGTCTGCTGAATTTGTATTTCGCCCTCTCCACCACAAGACCCCTGACGCTCCCCACCACAAGACCCAGAAAACAGATCCCGAATGTAATATAGGGTACTGCGACGATTCTCCCTTTTGCGGTGGTGACAGGAAAGTCCGAGCCCAGGCCGATGGTAAGCAATGTATAATCGGCCCAATAGAGTGCATTCTGAAAGCCCCAGTCCTGAATCGAAGAGAAGATTGCACCCCCTATCCCCAGATAGATAACGAACGCCATGGTTTGCAGCATCAACGTCCGCTGGGACGGTGTTAGTGTTGCAAAAGATGGCGGATACGCGTGGAATTTGTAAGTGCCGAGAAAGTTCCATAGTAGCAGCGTTGAGATTATCGCGTAGAATATGCACGAGATCAGAGCATAGTAATACGCTTGCGAGTACGCCATTTCGTCCTTAGGAATGGTCTCAGTTATGATCACAGAATTTGGCTCGCTCAGAGCAGTGACAGCGGTGACAAAAGGATGATGAGTAATTGTTGCGGGAACGGGAGCCGAGGGCTTGGATGGATGGATGGGAGGTGTGTGAGCGCGATCGGAATCAGCAGTAGTATGCTGGCTATGTACCTGAGAAGTCACTTAGTGGTGGCGCCAGGCGGGTAAGCGTATAATACGAACCACAATGTGATGGTGATTATCTGTGCGATATAGTAGGGTATCCGTCTGGCGAAGTTCAAAAGCAAGGCCACGTTCGCGGCACACGAGACGCCGAGAGAGCACGAGTTTAGGACTATCAACCTTCGCCAAATGAACGGAATGACTCTCATCACGATAAAGTTCTGAGCGACGTACCAGGCGGGATCAGGTACACGTCCGCTGTTGCTCACTTGAACTCGCCAGGTCCACGCTAGAGAACAAACAGAGAACAAATTTGCAACAGGCCCGAACGTTCCAGCAATCAGGGGAAATGCAGTCTCCGTGAACCACCAGAACCTGGAGCAGCACAGGTGTGAGTATCGCATATTGAATCGTCGAAGCAATGAAGACTGACGTGGGTTGATAGATGCCGTCGTGTTCTTCAAATCTCTGCCGCTCTGCACTGTCAACTTGACCATTTGCTGTCATGTTAACGATGTGACGGAGAGCTGCTGAATACTCGCAGAAAGTGGGGCTGGGAAGCTGAGGGATCTCATGCTGTCGAATTCCATCGGCCTCTGCCCTCTTGTCCTGTCCACCAAAAAATGCACCATCGACCGTTTCGACTTCCCGTTGCATAAAAGCAGTAAAAGCTAACGGTGGCTGGGAATATGAATAAGAGTCCAGCCCAAAAGACAGACAAGTGGTGTGAAGACAACCTTTACTATCGCACCTTCAGTGGATCGAGTTTGTCTTACATGCGCATGACTTCCACCGATCATGTTTCAGTGGTCTAAGAAGGCAAAGATTCGAAATTTAAGGGACAAAAATCAAAAAAATCGATGTTCGAGACTTACTTATACTTGTATAATCATTAATCCACACGCATCCACGTCAACAATTTAATGCCAACCAAAATTGTTGAATGTTCCATGGTGTACTTACCTAGAGTTGATGCACTTGTACAGGCGGGTTTTCCCCCAATTTTTCTGGCTCGTATAAGCGAGATAATACACCGCACATAATCGGTGTAAAAATTCATCGTATGCGGTCTCGATAAAGCTCCTGGATAGAAATAAGCGCTGAGCAGTGAGAATGACAACGAGAAAGTGTCGTTGTCAAGGCGAGAGGAACGAGGACGGTATCGTTGACTGTCATAAGTGCTTCGTCACGGTCAGCTGGCTGTGACATGTTACTTCAGCCCCTATTTCTGCACTCATCTTCTTCGATACTCCTGAAAAGCTCGTTGTTTGGTATGAAAAAGGGACAAAAAGACGACAAAAATTAGAGTGATCGTGCAATAGGAAATGAAAGAGAAAAATAAATGCAGCAAGATTAGTCACTAGGATGAACAGCGTTCACTGAAAGCCATCGAATTACCATCCTTAAGTAAGGACTAGCATGGATGTGACCGTGACTAATCCAAATCCAATCCGTATTTTGTCACGGATCTGGACAGAAACCGGATGGATCGCAGACGGATTGGATTCATCCGTTTTGATCCACTCACTGGAAACTCAAATTTCATTAGTTAAACGAACAATACTGGTGTAAGAGAGCATACTTGTGCTGAAAACTGGTCAAAATGTTGGCTTGTTGTTGAGCAGTCATGATAACAAAACTGTGGCCCATATGTGACAATGTTATTAATGTTATTTGATGGTAACAAAATTCCGTTGTTCAAACTAATCAAGAATAATTATTGTAATGAATAAACTCGAATTCAAGTATATCTGAGTTATTTAAAGTCATATGAAGTTTATTTGGTATTTTTTGAATTGTTCCTGATGCAGGAATGGGTTGACTGTCAAACAGGTAAACACTAACTCAAGACAAAACACTCAGAGGTGGACTTTCTGTTGTGGTCTAGCAAACCGTTCTCAGAAATAAACCCAAAAAGGAAGATCAATAGAGATTCCATTGATGACATCATTATTAACTTGAAATCAGACTAATATCAGGGAAATATCCATAAATCCGCAGATTTGACCCGGACTTGATCCATACCCAGACCTTGTTCATGGATTGGATCGGGACTGGACGGATGATGGATTTACGCAATCCGTGCTAGTCCTTATCCTTAAGTCGTTGTCTTTAAAATCCCTAATAAGAGTGGAGAATACATGCCGTCAGATATCGTATCATCGATGAGAAAGCGTATTGGAGATACTCACTGCCTGGAGGAATAAAATCCAGTATCTATGCTTCCGAAAAATATTTGGACATAATCAGCAACCTCGGGGTCGGCGACCATATACCTAAACTTGAAACAGGGAGAAGACAGATTATAAAACACCATCTCGGCCTTGTATTCATCCCTCTCATTCGCGAAGCACAACTCCCAGCTATTGGCTTCGATAGGGTGGCTCATCGCAATCTGCCCAAGGCCGGTCTGCATCTGAGGTTGACCGAAGGGCATCACAGGGTCGAGCGCAATTGTCCAGCACTTCCCATCGCCGACGAAGCGCTTACAGGGAAAGAAGGCCGATTTATAATCATCTCTCTCAACACCAGGAGGCATGCCATGCACCATCACCCACCCCCGTTTTTCGTATTTCTTGATAGCGGCGTCTTGGTTGGTGCCTTGGGTTGAGTGGAGTAGTGAGCGACTCTCTTCAAAAGTCGCCTTTGGGTAAAAGCAGTACGCTTTGGCGTAAGTTATGATACTCATAACACATGCTATAGAAGGAGTAAGCAATAATTTAATGTCTGATACCCAATGACAAGAAGGCATGAGTAAGAATATGGATCAAACGTACTCGAGTGGAAATTCAAAATGATCTCCAAGGGTGAGCTATCGCTCGCGATAAGCTGAATCTTGCGCCCGTCCCTCCAGAAGTTGAAAACGTTCGCAATTCCCCTCCCGATGTATGGCCTCTCGCTCGACAGGTAAAACATTGTTCCTTCTAAGAAGTCGATGTCAAGCGGGCTTGTTTTTCTCAGAGCTTCCTTAAAGGTTTTTGGTGTCCTGTTGGTCCGTCGTTCAAAGGTATACCCAATCTTCATAAGCCATTTTGCGATAGGTTCACAGAACCGAAGTTCCACATAGAGGTCCAGATCAGATTCCCCTTCCCTCTCGTCATTGAATGGGGCGCGATTGAAGAATTTCAAGGCTGTAGACCCCGAAATCAGCATGCCGTACTCCCACTGTAACCACCTGAAAAAGAGTATCTCTTGGAGGGTAAAATAGGGCGATAGGGCATCACGGAGACTAAAGGCACGACGCATGTATGATTTGACGGCCTGATAGTTGTAACGAGACGTTCGCGAGTAGAGTAAAAGAGACGCAACAGACAGGAGGGAGAAAAGCAGATTTTCTGCTGTCATAGGACTGCGGGAGGAAAGGGTCAATTTCTTTCTTTACTTTTTCTACTAAACACGACTCACACCACCATTTTTCTGACCAAATTCAACGACTTGATACCCACCTGGGTATGTTCTGTGTCGCGATCTTGACACGTCGTCGATCCTGGATTTTACGTTCTCGGGAAACAAAGGATTCCGAGGGCAACGTTGATGTTATAGACTTTGAATTGACTGAGATCCCCAGAATTATACAAGCATTTTGGAGTTCTGGTCAGATGGTTACTGGGAGTCAAAAGCAACCACTGACGCGACTCAACCAAGGGAGTGACAGTCGGAACATGCCGCACTGTGATGGACGCGTTGTCACGACATCGCGGCGTCGCGTGATAATTGATAGGGGTTAGCTGTGTTGTTTTCTTTTGAACAACTGAGAACTAGTGCTTCTAATAAGATTATATAGCGTTATAATATTACTTGAAGAATAGAGTGTAGTACTCCCAATATGCAATGTCTAGCATTCTAAACATAAAGTTCCACTGGTATACCCCGAGTCCTCCAAGTTTATGAGGAATATCAGACACTTTCCTGCATAGCGCCTGGTATCAGTATGGTTCCAGTAGTCATCAATATGAATCTGTATCTATGTAACCACAACCCCTCAAGCGACTCTGTAATCATAAGTTGATGTTTCGGTCAATATTGAATGGTCTATACATTTAGCGACGCTTCGGTTTCGTCCAAAGAGGTTCAGAGAGAATGATAAGGGGCCATATGGATAAATAATTAAATTTCATATTTGCGTCTCTACGTATACTGGGATGCAATCCGGATAATTAGTGGTTATTAAGCCTGTTCGTCTGCTTTCGGAGAGACTCGTCTCGGGAGCTGTTGGACATTTTCGGAGAGTAGTTGATCCACTCATCGTAGTCAATGTCTTCAATCTCCTCATTACCCTCGGTAGTATGCAAAGGGAAATTGTGATGAGTGCTAACCGAGTGGTAATCTCCGAATGCACTTGCTGATTCACGAGGTGCAACACCAATGCGAGTGTGAGTAGCTCCCTCGATGAATTTATTCCTTGGGCTCTCAAGTTGCACGAAGTAGATATATTGGCTTTGTTGTCGATCACGATATGCGTCCTTGACCAAATCACCGCAAAGCACTTCAGGGACATTTGGACCACGTTTGGAATCCAAAAATCCATCATGGCTAATGTTTCCTCCCTTGGGACCAGCGTAATTTTCTGGGATCATGGCGACATCGGAGGGATGGGAGTGCACTGCAAGATCCGTTGTGGGACCTGGTTGACTTCTTTTGCCAGAGGAAGCTGTTTGTCCACCCGTACCACGACCACTACCTCGAACGTGGTTAACCCTCCCTAATCCATTGGTGGGTGGAGGATGTCCTGTATTCGGTATAGCTGAGGCTTTTTCGTGAGACATTTGATCTGAATTCTATGGGGAAGATGTTATGAGTTTCGGATGGATGATGTGATATTATCTATTGTGGAGCGCATTTATGCACTTAAAGCCCTCACGAAGGCGTGCAATTTTGTGCTATGCTCAATCGTTTACAGCACTAAACGAGCGCAGAGTTCCCTAATTTGGAATTACAATGCAAAGCAACAGCGCGGCGGGCGTTATTGTGAGTCTGTGACAAGCCGGATGTGCGTCCTGTAGGCTCATATGGGAGCCTGTCGATCAGGCTGTGAGCTATACCAGTCCCATTGTCAAAGCAATTACAAGGCCTGGATTCCTCACTTTAATTGTCATCGAAGTTCACCTGCCCGAGAAGATGATATCAGATCACAGTTATAAGCGCACGACAGAGTACTGGAATTGGGAGTGTCAGCTAAATTCCTGGATGTCACGATAATGTTCCGAAAACGCGGGTCGTTGTCGATAGTATTAAATCGTAAATGACCACGAAATTAGTAATTATCGCAGGACGGTACATACTTAGACCTGTTGGCATAAAATCTTTGTAGTCCAGGATCGCCAATTTTGTCTACAGTGCCTTGCATATCTGTTTGCAGAAGTGATTTTGCGAAATTTGCTTGGTTTTATTTGTTTCAAAGGCCTGTGACGGCTTGCGCACCTGCACGGCAATTTTTTTCGGGATCTAGCCCACTCTGACTCCCATCCAGGATGAGTTGCCGTCGGTCTTCAGAGAAATGGGGGGCCATTGGACATGTAGGTGCATTGTCTATTTCTTCCTCGCAACTCTCTTATCAATGGCCACTGCCGTCGACCCTGGTTGTAACAATTATGTGACACACTGAAATACGAACAAACAAGTTTCGCAAAATCGCTTCTGCAAACTGATATGCAAGGCACTGTAAGTTGTACGCCAGCTTTCTCGTGGTGAGTTACGATTCTCCAATGTTATTCCGATCACCCTTATCATCTGATTTGCCTTTTCGGGGGTGAGGATTTGAATTATTCGACATGTGTGGTAAAAACTCCTGATCAAAATCATGTAAATGGCAGTGCTCACAATTAAAGGCACAACTTGTTCTCTTCATCGTTCTCTATCCACAGCTGTCTGTTCAGGCGTCTGACAGTTGAGTTTACTTTCAAAAGTGTCTCTGCTTAATTACCTAAAGGCCCCCTCAAGTTGAGTTAGTAGACTGGCGATGGGCTCGTTTGTTTATCAAGTTCGTCTGCATTATCCGCTTTGGTTTCTGCGAGACAAGTTTGTTGAACGTTGCTGATGCCTCGTCAGCCTGTATCTGGATTCTTTATACAAGATGACTTGACTCTCACTGACAAAGTCCCGACTGTAAGTCTACTGTTTAGCCCCAAACCCGCCACCTTCTTGTTCTCACTCTCGTACACGCTTGCACCCCGTCCGTTGTTTATCACAATTACTCCGACTATCAAAGATCGCACCTCACTTTGGGCTCAAAAATACGTCTCCCACACGATGGAGCGAGTTTAGAGAGAAAATCAAAGCTTTGAACGAAGAGGCAAAAAAGGAAGGTGCCTCCGTCAAGTTCTTTTTGTTGTCGAGGCATGGGCAAGGGTATCGTAAGTACCGATTCAGAGCCCCTAACGAAACACTGCCATGGTCACTGACCACGTGATTGAACAGACAACATTGTAAAAGACAAGTATGGGGTTGAAGCGTGGAGGGAGTGAGTTATCTCTTTGGTTTCGTTCGAAATGAGTCGAATTGACGCTTAGGGGCTTCGATTAATTACAGTTACTGGGCTAAATTGAACGGAGACGGCGAAATTGTATGGGGTCGTACGTCCAGTTTTCTTTCCTCGCTTTCGAGTACTCCCCTCACCTTTCGTCCTCAATACAGCCGATCCCCAGCTTACGCCCATCGGTATATCCCAAGCCGAAGATATCCACCGCGTTCTGCTCCAGGAATCGAAAGAAGGCTTAGGGAAGCCTGATAAACGGTATTGCAGTCCCCTCAGCCGCGCGATAGATACGTGCAGTACGATGTATGATGGCGTTTATGATGACCTCGGTCCTGCATTGATCATGGAGGTGTGTATCTCCCCATCTCAACCCATTGCGAGCCCTTGACAGAGATTTATACGCTAATTACTTGTAGAATTGCCGCGAGGAAAACGGCGTACATACATGCGATAAACGCAAGACGCGATCTTACATCGCCGCTACGTTCCCTTCATTCGAAATTGAGCCAACTCTGACTGAACAAGACGAGTTGTGGGATGCGGAGGTGAGGGAGCCAAAAGCGCAGCTCATAGAGAGGACGAAGAAGGTGCTGGATTGGGTGTTTGAGAATGATAGAGATGATTTGTGTATGTCCTTTGTTCTTTCGTCCTTCCCAGACTACATGTAAATTTGGCTGAGGAGAGTACTAACTGATTCTCTTTGTAGTCATCTCGATCACCACCCATGCCGGTTGGATTCGCGCGGTTACGGCTGCTGTTGGGAGGGAGTCAATTCATTTACCGACGGGAGGTCCGTTTCGTCACATAACTTGACTATCGAATAAGGAGGATTGACAAGATCTGATTCTATAGGTGTTCTTCCGATAGTTGTAAAAGGGATGTGGGTAGCTAATGGTAATTAAAAGGATTGATGATACTAGTAGTGACCCAGAAAGGGTTGAGAGAGGATGGAAAGGTTTCGAAAAGCCTGGGTTGGATAGCTACTACGTAGGATACTGTGGGTTATATCTAATGCATTTATGCCTTTTTGGCCCTACCGGCATACCGGCATGAGTCAGTCCAAACATTCGTAAACTGAATTCGTTGATTAGGTTTGGGGAGTATTTCAATTGAACGATGCGAAACACTAGCTCCTTATCATGATTTAGTTGACATGTGTTCTATTCCTGTTTCAATTGACACAATCCTGAAGATGATGCGCACAGGGTCGCATGACTACGACTGGCTGAAGGCGGACTCAGAGTGCACTGCATTGGTCAACCAGATGTCTACTGGCACACATCGTTCACTCTCTCCTACCACCACCATCTCTCGCACTTTGGCTGACTGAACAGCACCTCAGTATCGCTCGTGTCAACTTACTGACCTTGCGGCAACATGGAATCAACTCCAAGGAGGGAATATCACAGGATCAAGGTTATTGGGCCGGTTTCTGTTGAACTTGTGGATGGGGTGCGACACGATTCTTCTGCTCGGAAATTACTGTGAGTGGATAGGTGTTGAGGAGATTTTACTGTACTTCTCACTAGGTTTTGATCACAGAATCATGGGCCCGACTGGGGCCGGAAAGAGCTCTGTGCGTTTATAGCGTGTAATACCCTGTGCCAAGAATAATAACCATAACGTTTTCTCTTTTTTCTCTCTCCATGTCTAGTTTATAGAGTCACTTGGACTCAAGGACTCGTCAAAAATCTCCAGCAATGGTCTCAACGGCTATACCCAGACGATAGCCACCTACAAGATAAACAATGTGACGCAAGATGGTCGCACCATTTATCTTGTGGACTCCCCGGGCTTCGCCGATACCAAGATCTCCGAGTTGTCAATCGTCTCCATGCTACAGAAATGGATAAAAGACAATGACCGGTGAGCTTAGCCTCTTACACTGTGAATCTTGCAGTCCGGGTTCCGTCAACTTTTACTCGCAGTGCTGATCAGATACCTTCTCTAGTGTATTCAGTCGCCTGTTGTTCCTGACGCCAATCACGCATGTTCGGCTACCGGGCAGTCAGCGACATGTGTTGAAAACATTCCAAGCCATTACTGGAATCGAGACAGCCAAAAACATCAAAATAGTAACCACTATGTGGGACTGTATTTGGGGAGAGCAAGCTGTGGAGCGTGCTGAGAGGACTTATGATCAGTTTCAGAATGATATTTGGAAGGTATTTGAATTGGTTTTGGTTTTGGTTTTTGGTCAGAGCCTCAATGGTTTATTCAGAGTTTTATCGAAGAAGGTTCTCAAATTGCGAGGTTTCTCAACACAGAGGAATCGGCTTTGTCAATTCTGGATATTGCCTTCGGTCACGGTGCAGGGCGAACATTGTCCATTGAGCGGAACTACGAAACCATTCACGAAAACCCATACGCACCTAATCTTTTCACCGACCTCCAAGACCGGATTCAGAACCTGAAATCTGACATAGCAAACCATCACGTCGATCTTGCTTATGCTGAAGAGATACGTGACGAAGAGCTCAAGTCCGTTATCTTCCCAAGGCTTCTTGAAGCCCAGGAGGACCTGGCAAGGTTTCAAAAGGAGTTTGACGATTCCGGCCTCAACGGTCTCGTTGCAAGTCCCTTACCCCAGCCAGAAGTGGCTCATACAACAGGCTACTTTGAGAGTACTCAGCCCGTAGTTGCTAGTGATCCGTCAAGTGACCCTGTCTCCGAGTCTGCCCCACCCCAGGATGTCGTGCTGACCTCCATCCCTTCCTCATGCCCGGGTGCCGACGCCCAGCAGGGTAACACGCCAGCTCATGATCATCCGTATTTGACCACCTCTCCACTCGCTCTGCAAGAATTCCCAGACGCGCCGATCCAGCAACCTCAATCAGTGACGCCACGCTCTCCGGGACGGCTCTCGCGGGTTTTCAAGTCGATGAAGTGTTGGGGAGATGCTGTTGGTGAACATCAGGACAGTTGAGAGGCGTTATGGTGGGTTGATGTAAATTTTTCTTTTCGTAATTTTCTGATTTTCGTGCTGGTCTAGCCTACCAGGCCAGTACGAGGCGCCTTGAGCGATCGGGAGCATGTCGTACGCATTATTTCTTAGTTTCCCTTCTTCACCTTGTCTTCATTTCGCATTACTCTGTATTTTGCATCCCATGGCTCAGTTGTATCACATGCACTTTTCTCTTATCTCTCCTGTACACCTTCCTTTGTACTTGTTCATTTCTGTTTTGAATGTAAGCGGCTACCTCAAACTACTACTTGTGAGCAACTCAACGGGTTAAAGAAACCGAAGGAGCCTAAGCCCCAATTGACCGGCATCAGCACGCAGCCTTGCTTGACCACAATAAATTCGAGGGGCAGATACAACCAGATGCCAGGTAAACTAGTGTTGAAATGTTAACGCACAATAACAATGGATAATTTTCTTGGTAGTAGCACCTTAGTTCCGTTGCGCCGTCCCATTTGTGTGTAAGTCTAGGCATAGCACCAGTGTTAACCACGCAAATGACATTCCCCAATCCAATACGATCAACCACCAGTGGTGACTTTGATGGTGCTGACAGAACACCTGCGCAGATGAAGGGGCTCGTAGAATGTTGGGAAAGCGAACGTCTTGATGCGAGATGAAAGCTGACATCAAGTCATCGACGTCGTTCCTGCCAGTGTGTGAGAACAGAGGCGAAGGCCCTGGCTACAGCCCTACGTCCATGGCACAGATTGGACAAGCTTTTGGAAAGGGATCGCCCCACTTGGTTGCCTGTTCTTAGGAACGTGAAAATCAAAGTACGTAGCTATAAATTGATTGACGGTATAAGGTACAATCTTCGACTCCCTGAAGGCCCAGGATATCGGCTCGATGCATTCCCGTGGTGTCACGCGTCTTCGCAGCTTCGCATTGCAAACCGCGATACCAGCTCTATCAAATTTACCTTTGAGTAATTATATACATACATACATATTTCTTTTCGATGCTTTTACATTCATCACTCTGAGCCACCGCATCCTACACCTTGAACCCATCCTCGTCACCTCATTTGTTCAGAGTCAAAATCCCTTTACATACTATGTCTTTCTTCTTCGTTTCGTTGATTTAATTTCTGTGTTCTTGTGTTTTTCTGTTCGCCTTTTCATTCATTTCTTGTTATTTTAACTCACCTTCTCTTTTTTTAGTTAGCTCATTTGATCATAGACGATATCAACTGTGTGCTAATTTACTGTGCGAATTGGGTTATTTTCACTCCCCAAGTTCATTATCTGCTGTCAGTTTCGTTTCGTTTTCGTCTTAGCGGTCTCTCAGCGTCGTCAGGCGCGTCTGGTTCAGTTTCTTTGGATTTCAGTTGTCTCGTAGTGTCCTACGTAGCCACCATCGTTAGACTTTGTATTCAGTCGCCCCCACGGGGCGGGTGATGTCTTATTTAGTCCGTGGCTTTGTTTCCATCGTTTCCAATCTGTTGTCACTGATGTTTCCCTCAGTTCTTGTCCTCCCAGCTTTGTATAGCTCGCATTTCAGTCGCTCAACGTTGTCGTCGCCAACTTGAATCTCCTTCGATCATCTCAGTCACCCGCTTCTGGACCCCACGACCTTGCAACCGAGCAAACCTCTCTCACTTCACAGCTCAAATTCGTTATCCTCCCCAGACTTCATGAAGCACTGGAGGACCTGGCAAGGTTTCAAAAGGAGTTTGACGATTTCGGCCTCAATGGTCTCGTTCCAAGTCCCTTACCCCAACCAGAGGTTTCTCAGGCTCGTACAACAGGCTACTTTGAGTCTTTGACAGCACTCAGCCCGAGAGCGCTGGTGATCGATAAAGGAACCATGTCTCCCGGTCTGCACCACCTCAAAATGTTGTGCTGGCCTCTGTCCCTCCCTCATGCCCGGGCGTCGATGCCCAGCAGGGTACTTAACATGCCAGCGCACAATCAGTACTCGCTCTGCAAGTATTCCCAGAAGCGGCAGCCTAAACCATTCATGCCACGCTCTCTGGGACGGCTTTTGTGTGTTTTGAAGTCGATGACGTGTTGGAGCGATGCTGTGGGTGAGCGTCAGGAAAGTTGAGCGAAGCTATGCTGTGTTGACGGATTTCTTTTCGTACTTTTTGTATTTTTTGTGCTGGCCTATCCTAGACCAGCACGACAGAGCGTAAGTGAATACGTTGTATTTCTTGCTTTCACTCAGTATTGGCGGGTGATGACTCTGAAATGACTCGTGACTCTCGAAAACCATCACTCAGTCGTGACTCCATGACTCGAATGACTCTCCCACAACCCATTTTTGTTGTTTCAACTTGATATCGGGTGTTTCCGAGAGCCCGTAATTCTTATCTGAGAAATGACATTCACGTCGATACTATGTTGTTCAATACCTATACCCAAATCCTTGCTCAAAGACCCAATCTTCTCGCAGAGTAGCAAGCACACTCAAATCCGACAGATCCCGAAAATATAGGCGTCAGACTTAGGACCGGTTACTTCTTCGACTCCAACCGATCCGCAAGTAGGTCGTCCAGTCCCAACTGCTTTTGCGCAATGGTGCGTGAACACCTAGAGTTAGCGGAGCTCGACGATGAAGAAAGTGCAGAGCTTCTTGGCCTCGTTGCACCACTTCCCTCCCTCCCCCCCCCCCCGCACGCACGCATCTCAAGCAGAACAGGCTGCAAGTCGGACTCCAAGTCAGTTTCAACGTCTTCGACTTGTTGACATGTTTGACTTTCAAGATAAACACTGGCTCGACATTGTGGACCAAGCAATGAAGACTACTTTTGATGAGGAGTTGGCATGTTTTCATCTTCTTGATCTCGACGCAGAGGGTGAGGATGTTGGTGTGGATGTTGACGATCTTACGGGGGAATGTTTCATTGGTCATTGAGGTATATTCTGTAATCTGAATGCGTCTCGTATACTTATATCTGTGATATTTATAAAACTTGGCCTTATGGTGACTGATATACCAAATTGTAAAATAAAAATATAATATTTGACATCTAAATGTTGTTATCTATTGGATTCGAAGCTTCGCTCCTTATATTTTGCGATCTGTTTTCGCATCCGTCCATTTGCTTTGCTCAGGTTCGTCCTCTCCCTCCTATCCTCAGCACCAAAACCCTCCGCCTTCAACACCTTCACCATCTCATAAACCTTTGCTAACTCACTGCTCAGCTCGTTGACCCTCTTCTTCAGCTTTCGAGACGTGTTTTCGGCATGTTCAATGGTTGTCTTGTGAGCATGACACTCTTCATCTTTCTGGGTTTTACTGACTTTCAGTCGTGTGTGTCGTCGGTATAGATTCTTGAAGTTGCGCTCCAGTTCTTCGTACGTTTCATTAGGTGGCTTTATCGACTTCTTAATCTTCACTTCTAGTGCTTTTTTTGCCTTGGCCATTGCACGCTTGGTGCTGGGAGTCTTGACCTTCCTGCAGGCTTCTGATGCCTTCAAAGTGACCAATTGTTGTGCTAGTGATCGCCTTTTTGTTGGTTTTTTCTTCTTTGCACCCATTTATGTTTGGAGTAGTGTATTGGATAAATGGAATGATTTTTCGCGAGGTATATTGGGCCCGGGGAGGCCAGGGAGAGATTTTGCGTAAGGTTTTGGCGCAGACGCGATGACGCGACGGATTAATTTAGTGATTACTTAATCAATCAAAGCGTGTCTCCTGGCTTCAGCACCGTTTCCCGACTGTAGCTATTTCCACATACCCTCTTCCCTTTGTTATAGCGCTGTTAGCCTTATAAAATATATGTCTTTGAATTCTTGACATGAAATTTATTTGTGCAGCTCTCAACACTTCAATCCTTGGTCAAACCTATTCAGCTAGCGCGTTTTTTCTACATTTAATGTTAAGGATTTATTTATTTACCTAAAAACCATATTTTTAATACTTAACCCAGATGCTAAGTCCCCTTAACTGTACCAAAATCGGGCATCCATTTCTTGAGCCTTTGGGTGCTTAGTCATGCTTACAAAGCAGTTTTTTCCTTTGCAGGCGTTGCTGCTCCCCATTCGCAGGGAGTCATGGCCGAGTCATGCCACCGCACAACACTGCCTCAACGCGATCCTCATCGAAAATTGCTCTCCCACCTTTTGCACCGGGACCCTCACATTTGTACCTATCATTCACCTAGACTCCACGTAATGGGCCGGAGTGAATTAATGATCAGTGGTGAAATTTCTATAAAACCAGTCCTCGATGCTCCAATCATCGCCTGCGGAAGCATAGTAATCGCGTAAGTGTTCGCCATCCTATGGATATGGTGGAGAAAAATATGTAATCCCTCGTTATTCACAGATTAATGGGACCTACGGGCGCAGGCAAGAGTAGCGTTGGCATCATTCCCTTATAAAACGCTGCTGCTCTAACTTATGCACATGTACCAAGTTTGTAGAAGCCCTGGCAGGACGGTCTCAGAACTTCAAGCTGGCGAGTAACCAACTAGATAGCTTTACGCAAAGCGTCACGGCATATAAGATTTCCACGTCAACACGGCCGATCTATCTTGTTGATACACCGGGTTTTGCTGATACCACAAAGTCGGCAAAAGAAATCACGGACATGATAGCCGCGTGGATGGAAACCAACAGGTACGTCTGTCAACATGAAAGCGTCTTTTTGGGTGATTACGCATCATCCGTTGAACTGACTCTTGGACATACGTTTCATTAGAATTTGGGCATTTTCTTGCATCTTATTCTTGACTCCCATTACTGATCCTAGGTTGGCTGGAAGTAAGAAGAAACCAATTGAGATGCTCTTGAAGCTCCTTCAGTACAATTTATCAATGGGTCAGCCCATAGAATTTATAACCACCATGTGGAACACATTGCACACTGACGAAGCGAAGTACCATGCCGAGGAACGCTTGGACCAGTTGTTTGATTATTTAGGCCAGGTATCTTTCAAGCTTGTATTTTCTATAGCCAATCATGGCTGATCGTTGCACGACAGCGTTATGATGCTCCCCCAACGCGGATTCTGCGTGAATCGCGATTTGACAATAGTCGTGACTCAGTCTTTCGGATACTGAATAACCTTCTGCGGGAACACCGAGAATCAGATTCTATGTTTAAGGGAGTTGTGGTGCGGACTTTCAGGCAGAAAATCCCGCAGCAGTACCAGGATCTGTACGAGCGAATCGACACCGCTATCAATGCCAGAAAAAACCTTGAATCAGATCTATCCCTGCCGGAAACTCGGAATATCCTGGAACTCAAAAACATTCTGATTGGTAACCTCAGGGACAATACGACGATATTGACGAAGTTCCTCGCGCAATTACACGATTTTGGAACGCCTCCTACTGGTTGGGAGGATCCCTCAAAGCGGTTGCATAGGAGGATAATGGCCACGCCAATCAGTGATGATGCTTTCGCTGGGGATGACGCTGCCGACGCCCCAGAGCAAACACTACCACCCGTGGCCCGTTTCGAAGTGACACCTTCGTTACTAAATGGCGCCTGGATATTACTTTTTATCATTGCCACCTACTTTGCCCTCTCAACCCCTCAATGGCTTCATCTATGGTGATTCCGATAGATTGTTTTTTCAAAGATACATATTTTCGCTTTGTCATATATCATCGAATTCAGTAAACACATCATATGTAGTAAATAGATCAAGTTGTACTCTCCTTTGAAACCACCCTCGTAAATCTCAATCTCCCCTCACGCCGCCCGACCAACCTTCCTGATATGCACGCCTAACAGCCCTCATCCCCAACCAATCTTGAAACATTCTTCGAGCCATGCAAAGTCCTCGACAGGTTATACGCCGCCGAAATGAGTGTACCATGCCATATGAATACAAAGACCATTCACATTAGTGTTTCGTGCTCATGTTTGTATTTCGGCCTCCGTCGTCATTCAGTGCCAGTGTGCACCCCCTGCGTGTTTCTTTTCGTTTTTCGTCTTCTTCGTCTCTGTACAGTTCCTCGACGGTGAGTCAAACAGATGGTATTATAAGTTGAACCTGCCATTTAAATATCACACTCTGCTCGTTTAGATGCCCAAACTGCCATTGGTAATATCTGAATCATTGATATGGTACTCCGAGTCCAACTTGTCGTCTCTGACTCTGTTGCTATAGTACTAGTATTCGCATCTGCGGTGTAGACTCCGACGGTTGACGAGGTGGTGGTTGATGAAAGGATATATACACACAGAGACTCAGCTGTTGTCATGACTTGTCAAAGACCGAGGGACAGGGGAGATGATCAGTGAAGTGGTACAGTACGTGGGGTAGATGCATATCAGCTTTCAATTTAAATGACAAGTACGAGTGCGGGGTGGGGTTTGATTCATTCTAGACTCGCTGGGTTACTATTTGCGCTATTTTAAGCAGCATAATAGGGTTTTGGAGCGATGAATTAGATATGATAAGATGTGGTGCATTCTCTCGGATCAGGAGGAGGGTTTATCTCATCTAATCCCACTCATGGAGGTACTCCGAGGAGTTGAGAGTTGAGCGTGAAATAAACATTCTCGAGCTATAGTTCTCGTGCTAGACGTCGCGTTACTAGTTACATTTAAACCTTCATCGGGATTGAGGAGATGGTGTCGGGAGTAGGAGATAAGCACATCAGTACACAATTCAGTGTCACTGGCGGGAGGATAGAAAATCTGATCTTCCCATCCAAACACACAATTTTAGTGCTTCAGTGCTTTCGTGCTTTCGGAATTTGGTTTTAAATTACACACATGACCCATTCAAACCCAATCTGCATACATATTCGTGTGGTTCTGGGGCTCCATTATCAAAGAGTGGTGCATCGCCGTTGTGCGCGTGGGATCAATAGCCCCTATTTATGAGTTCAGGGTTGGGCGACGACCAATCAGGGCCTCCACCGGGGACTCCGAGGGATGTCACGCTGGGAATTTTGAGCCATAGAAGACAGCGGACTGGGCAGGTTCTTGTCATCTTCCTTACATCAAGCACTGACTGCAGGTGACTGGCTTGCCCTATTCTACGATCGCTGCTCTTGGGTTTGCACATTCGCACTGCGTTACATACCATTCATTCCCAAGACGGAAACTGGACACAAGTGAGACAAGATAAATAGCACCACATACCCCCGATGATATGTGCCGGTTCTGTCGTTCATCGATACTACTCCGCTCGTGCGCATAGGCTAAGGTATTGTGATTCGTCAAGATTGTGTCGTTTTGTGGCAACTGCTAGTGCCGTTTCTGCGAATTCAACCTCAAGACCTGTGCATCTGCTTTCGTCGTACGCCAAAGTCTCGCCTTCATCATCGTCGTCGTACTCGACTTACTCAACATCAACTCCAAGGACACGTTCAACGCACCCAGCTCGCCTAACTCACCCGACATACCGGACTTGGAAGTCATCTCTCGTGCTCTCTCCACACCGTGACTGGCTCGCTACGTCATCACCCGTATCAGCCCACTCATACTCATACTCAACGCTCTCCTCGCCATCGCCCGGTTCAACCTCAACACATCATTCAAGACATTCACAAGTTGCGCTCTTTTCGAGAAGACCACGGATACAGATAGAAGAGAATACTTGGAATTTGCATTATAACCAGAAGAGACATTTTAAACGCGTTATGAATCTTATTAACCCCAGAGATGAGAGGGATTATATTCCTATTGCTGATCATGCATTGTGAGTCGTCGTTTCTTGCCTTGATATCTGTTCTTCTTCCTACGTCCTACCTTCTGCCTCGGATCATCCATTTGCTCTGCTTCTATAAGCTCGTTGGCCCGACGCCGGTTCATTAATCCCATTCACTATACCGTTTCTTTATTACCTCCACCACTCAGAATGCTGATCCATGGTTCTATCCTCCAGGATCGGCAACTTGCGCACTGCTGCTTTAGTCAGTTTAGACGGGTCAAGTACGTTTACTCTTCCTCGTCTTTGGTGTTGAAGCAGAATGCTGATGGTGGCTTCATGACTCCTCTCTGGTACTCTTCTTCTCATCCCCAACTCACCAATTCACTCGCCTATTCCCGGATTTGCGATCACCTTGCTGGTTCACTTCTACCATCGCTCAATCTCAATCAACTCAACTCGACTCAAATCGTTTGCCTGTACTCCCTTGCGCTCTTCGTGAATCCCACCCTTCTCTTACCGTCCCGATCCGCGTGCTCCGATTACTTCCCGCCTCTTTGTCCGTCCCCTTTCCTCCGTCCCATTTCACAGTCGAATCCTACTGCGTCCCCAACTTCGACTCTCCCTCCATCTTTGCTCGCATCCTCGACAAGAACAAAGGCGGGCACTTCTCCATCAACCCCACCATCCCGTTCTCGACCAAGCAGAATTATCTGCCGAGCAGTAATGTGTTGCAGACCAAGTTTATGAATGATAGTGGGGTTGTTAGTGTTACTGGTGAGTTTCTTTCGTTTTGGTTTAGGAAGATAAGATCGGTACTGATGATATGGATCAATGAATGAATAGACTTCCTCCCCCGCCCTCGTAAGGATGGCCCATCCGCGAACAAACCGCTCTTACCATGGCTCATCCGCCGTGTGGAGTGTATTCGTGGTTCACTCCCCATGATCGTGCAATGCGCGCCTGCGTTCAATTATGCAAGGTCCTCACACACAACTACCATCATCGACGACGACTCTATCCCTTCCTACCTCCCCAAACAACAAAAGGCCCTCTTCGTCTGCGACGACACCTCCATCACCACCTCCTCATCCACGCCCTCCAACGCCAACGCCACATCCGCACACGCCGACGCCAATACTGAAACCTTCGGCTCAGGCGGGGCGTTCAAGATGCAAGTCGACCTTCGCTATGTGGTGGAGACGACGGGGAATGTAGGCGAGGGGATCGATACGCCTGATGTCCAGTTTGAGTTTTTGGATTTGGAGGGCAAGGGCCATCGCGGGCTGGCGGTGCAGGCGAGATTGGTGTTGGTGGAGGGGCAGGCGGTGACGTTTGTGTTGAGGACGCCGCCGCATGAGGAGGGCGTGGTCGACGCTGCAGCGGTGGGGGCGGTGGGCGAGGAAGTGAAGAGCGTGGATGTGGATGTGGATGTGAATGCGCGTGTTGCGGTTGTTCCGAAGACGAGGAGAGATGGGAGTGTGGTTAGGAAGAATAGTAAGGGCCGACCGTTGGATGATCCGTTTTTGACGCAGGAGTTGGTGGGGAGTTTGTTGCATGTGAGTGCCCGTCGCTTCGTTATTCTGGATGGTAGCGATAGACGCTGATGCTCATTTGATAATGACATACAGAATACCAATAGGTATTGGTACGAGTGGATAAGCCAGTCTACGTACAAGGGAGATTGGAAGGAGGCGGTGTTGAGGAGCGCGTTGGCGTTGAAGTTGTTGATTTATGAGCCTACGGGTGAGTCCACTTCTGGATATTGATGAAGACATTCGAAGCGTCTCTGATAGTGTGCTGATAACCTTGGAACAGGCGCCGTCGTAGCTAGTCCTACGTTCAGTCTTCCAGAGTATATTGGAGGGGTTAGGAATTGGGATTACCGGTGGGTGTTTTTATGATTATTTATTTCTCTCTACTTTTTTCATCGTTTTTCCGTATCGATGACATCTAATCCCCCATTTTCTCCCCTCTTTTTTATATTGACATGTCCCTCGAAATCGATCTCGGCGCGCTTCCCGGGACGACCCCCCACCTCTCTGCGCACCGGACCACGACAACCGACTCCCACACCTACCCGACGATGACCTGCTCCCGCACGCACTCAACCGCCCTCGTTACCCTAATCAAACGACGACTTTGAAAAATAGAGCATCGTGGATCCGCGATTCTTCGTTCACGCTCTATGCGTTGATTAGGCTCGGGTTCACGGAGGAGGCTGATAGTGCGTTTTTTTCTCTGCCTCTCTCTCTCTCTCCCGCTCTCTCATCCATCCCTTTCATTTATTTAACTCACGCCGCTCCGCAGGCTACATGGAATTCATCTTTGATCGCCTCCGAAACAAGAACCCAGACGGGTCGTTACAGATCATGTACACCATCCATGGTACGAATGACCTCGAAGAGATTGAGTTGGACCATTTGGAGGGACATAAGGGGAGTCGACCGGTACGGGTGGGGAATGGGGCTGCGAGTCATGTGCAGTTGGATATTTATGGGGAGTTGTGAGTGCTCTTGCTTTCCTGTTGTATGGCGAAGGGAGTGTTGATTTGGGCCTGTACTAGGATGGATTGTATTTACCTTGGTCAGAAGTTTGGGAAGCCGTTGGTATGTTGCTGTTATCTCTCCTTGTTGATGTGTGGCTAATTGGGGTGGGATGTGTAGGCATACGATGATTGGTTCGTTTTATGTTCTTAACCCGTAGATTTCGATGAGAATGCTGATATATGCGTGTTTGTTGGGGGGAACAGGGTAGCAGTTAGGGAATTGTACGTCTTCTATTTGTCTTTCTTTGATGCTGTTCGTTCAATCTGACTTTGATTACAGAGTTGACTGTACGTACCCAACGCGCACTACTCCCAAAGTTAAGTACTCATAACCCCCCCTTATGCAGTCGTCGTCGAGCGATGCAATGACCCAGATTTGTACGACCCCCCTTCTTTGTGATTCGTGAATACGACTGACGAGGCTTGTGTACAAAGGTCCATTTGGGAGGTTCGAGATAGTATGAGGAACTTTACTGTGCGTGTTCTCTCCCTCCGTCTCCGTCTCCGTCTCCCCTCTCCTCTCCCCTCCCTCTTCCCCATCAGTTTAGCATCTCACACCTAAATCTTCCCCACACAGTACTCCAAAATCATGCTCTGGGTCGCACTCGACCGCGGCCTCCGCCTCGCTGATAAACGCTCCTTGCCGTGCCCGAATCGGAACAAGTGGCTCGAGGCGAGGGATAAGTTGTATGAGGATATTATGGCGAAGAGCTGGAATGCTGTGAGTGGTTTATCTATTCGCTTGATCGATGCTTTTTTTTCCGTTTTATTTGTGTGGTTTTGTCTGCGGATTTCTTCCTGTATTTTTTCTCGATTCGTGCAGTGGTTTTAGCTCTGCTTTTTCATGTGGTTCCTCCCGGCTTCGGTTGGGTTTTGGTTGGTTCGAGGGCCATACTGTCACGAGTTGTTGTCGAGAACATGCATTGAATGGGGTTAAGTGCACCCTGCGATCCTGATACATGCCATTCAGTCGATGGAAGGGACTCTGCAACATCAGGCTGATGAGAGGGACAGCTGGACTGAGGCCTCGTTTCATGGGGCGAAAACGTTTCTCGTTATCGGAATTGATTCATCCTCTCAATGTAGCGGCTGGTTGCTTCTTTCGGCCTCTGGCTGGAGTCCTTTTCGTCGGTTTCGTCCTTTTTTGTTCTGATTTTTCACACCTTTTTTTTTTTTTTTTCGCCGTGATGGTGTACTTGTTCAGGTTTTCTTTTTCCTTCCTTTCCTTGTTCTTCCCTCTCTTCGATTTTGCAATTATGCCAGTGCACATCAACGCATCCAAACGGATACGTACCAGAATCACGGATGTGTGATCTTACCTTTTGCGGTTGAATCGTGGTTTGCTTTTACGAACCACTGACATTCGGGATGTGAAGGAGCATCTTGAGCATGTCAAGTGATTCTGGCATGTTACGGTGTCGCTGGTGTCGATTTTGGACCCCCTAGCCTTGCGTCTATTTGGATATTTTGTTTTATTGTTTCTATGATGGGATGCGATCGAGTGGACACTATTATATGAATCACGCATGGTGACGGTCATATTGTGATCTGAGATGTCCTCTTACTGGGGGGAACACTGCGTTTACGTGATCTGGGGTGGTTCCTTTTCCCTTCTGTCGTCGTAATTCAACTGCTTTGTGTATAGTGGATTTTTCTCTTCACCTTGTTTATCTTTCTCTCTTTCTCTCTCGTTCCATCCCAAACGCAGAACTAACACCATATTTTTGTGAAATATATACAGGAGCAGAAGTTCTTTGGACAGAGTTATGAAGATACGAATGTCCTCGATGCGGCAGTGTTGATCATGCCGTTGGTGTTCTTCATGCAACCCGTGAGTTTCTCTCTGTAGTGATAGCTCACAGACATTGACGAATTTCTTTTTCAACCAAGTCGGACCCGCGATTCGTCAGCACCCTGAAGCAAATCCTCAAGACGCCTGAGAAGGGAGGTTTAACCTCGAACGTACGCCCTCTCTCTTTCATCGAAGTGAATTGTTGATTCACACCTATCTTGTAGGGCCTTGTTTATCGCTACGATGTCCGTAAATCCGAAGACGGTGTCGGCGGTGAGGAAGGCACTTTCTGTTTGTGCACTCTGTGGTGCGTCGAGGCGCTCACGAGGGCTGGAAAGTATGATAGAGCGTTGTTGGTCAAGGCTGTTACGATGTTCGAGGTGGGTGTCGCTTCGTTTCCATCCCCTCGTTACCCTCTTGTGTTGGAATCTGTGCTCATGGGTTTACTGTCAATAATAGGACTTCCTCCTCTACCTCAACCACGTCGGCCTGTGCACCGAGGAGATCTCGGATGCCGGTGAGGCACTTGGAAATGCGGTCCAGGGATTCACGCACGTTACGCTCATTTCGGCGGCGTATAACCTGTCGAGGACGTTGCATGGTTCGAAGAATCTTTGAGGATTGGTTTGGGGTCGTAAAGTGTGAAGAAAGATCAAGATTAAGAGGACGATTTAAGAGGAGAATATAAAACTGATCTGCTTTTTTACATATGTGTTTACTGGTTTTGATTATAATTATATGAGGATGCAGATTCGAGCCTGCCTTGGACCGTAGCTTGGAGCAATGTCGCAGAACGCGTCCAAAAATTCCTGAACGTGACCTCATCCCTTCGTAACCATTCTTCTTCAACGTCGTAGTCCTGACACGTATAATTGACGACGAGGCCTTTGTCAGCAATTAGTCAAGCTGCTCCAGGATCTCGGTGTATCACAGCACCATCCAGAACAATCTTGGCAATGGGGCGCTTCATTTCGTTTTATTGGATTTATGTATGAAGAAAAAGTAAAATAAGTACATGATCATTCGAATGTAAACTCGATGGAGTCATAGACAGTGTCATCACAATCTGTCATGTTCACCTTCGAAGACGCATGACAGAAGGGGAACACGTCCAGCCAAAAATTATCAAGGATAGGCCTAATATCGACATATCGGACAGAGAAATCAACGCTGAACTTCACCTTCCTGAGAACAGGGAACGAAGTGGTGCGATCCTTGGCCAAAATCTCGTCCATTCTCTTCCATGGAATCACGGCCGCCTCCATCCACGCCTTTGCCTCTGCCACTGCCGCCTCTGTTTCCATCCATGAATCTTGAAGGTTGAAACGCATCTGAATGGTCTCGATGCAGTTTTCTCCTTGTAATGCGCCCACTCCATCCGCAATGTATTTGGCAATGTACATATCTTGAAGGTTATTCCATCCCGCAACTCTGATGCGAATATTGCGTAGGGTCGCTTTACAAAGGCTAAAACAGCGGGCAAGGTTTAAAGCCGGGAAGTTATCATTCCGGATCGCTGAAAAACGAAACCTGAGAATCAGAGTATGCTATAATTAAGTATGCGGTGCTCACCACAGACTTGTACTTCCAAGGTCTGTAGCGTCGGTGCATGTCGGAGCGCCGTATAGAGCGCTTCATTCTCCCCTGGATCATTCCATTCCAGGTGGCATTCAAGGGATTTGAGGGCAGGTAACGCAAAAATACTGGGCTGAGATTGATCACCCGATCCACAGAAATATTTCAGTACCCATCCGCTCGCCGTTTGGATCCTCGAAAGATTCATGTAGACGCTGACAGTGGGCGTTCCAACAGGGAACATATGATCCAGTCGCAGGTGAGTGACGCATTCCAGTTCTATGTCTGGGTGGTTTGACAGAGTAAAAACTTCCAGGCTAGGTAGATATTTAACTAAGGCAATAGGAAAGAAGGATATCGAAGAGAGTTCAAGCCGTTTCAGAGAAAGGGAGGCCGGGGGATGTGGATGGTCAATAGCATCAGGGTCACTTGGTGGTGGAAATATGGGTTCCCAAGAAGCTTCATGCACCAGAAGCTGTTTCAAGTTGGGAAGAAGGAGAGCGTGACCGATACCTAGTGGGGCACCACTGGTTTGTAGAGTTGTGATTCCTATTTTCGCCTGAGAATAGGGGATGATGATGGAATGGCACAAATCGAGGCAAGCTTGCTCGTTACATGGCCCTTCGTCACCGTACGATCCATGCACAATACGAAGGGTCTTGATCCCGGAGAAGAGCTCACAAAGGGGGGCAGAGTGTGCGTCCTATATAACCAGATCAGTTCTACCGTTCCTTTGATAACTGCGATCACCTACTTTCAGTTCATGGTGGCTTCTCATTCGAGTTGATTCAAAAGCAGTCAAGCGACAACTCCGAGTGGTGAGATAGTAGGAAACACATGTGATATATTGAGCGATGCTCGGATTGTTGCGAAGGGTTGTAGCAAGTCTTAATGCTCTGGCACCCATGACTCCATCCTTGCAGATCTTGATCCCTACGTGCTCGAACAAATATCGACGACACATCGGCACAAAGGCTTTACAGATCAAGCTACAGCTTTGCAGCAGATTCACATCGACAATCTCGTAAAATGCTGTGGGTGGATGTTCAACTGGAAGACGACAACCCAAATCAATAATGTGTTGGAATATCTCAAATGGGAAGACAGGGTGGTGCGATGTAGGATCCATAGTAAGGAAAACACAAAGGTGCAGCCGATGGAAGGTAGATGGCTTCAAGATACGCTATGTGGTGGTTGATGTTGAGTTGAGGGTTGGTAAGGGTTTACCGACAAGGTCTGCGGGTCTGTAATGGTTTGTCATCCGAGATTCCGAAAGATAAACATCGATCACGAAACGCTGTCAACTTTGACTTGAAATGAATTGGAAAATTGAGCTCCTCCCACTGTGGGTACAATCCGGACAGAGGCTTGATGTTATAATACTATACATTGCCGGGATATGCAACTTTTTACGAAAACGCAAATATCTTCCGGAGTTTAAACCACCTGCAATTCTAACTTCGCAGAAACACTCAATTTTTATTCTTCTACGTATATCATGATTTTCATAATATTCGACTCATTCCATGGACCGTCGGGCACTGACCGAGACTTTTGAGCAAAGATTCAGGATGTGCAAAACTCCTGTCACAAAGATGTCACCTTGACAGGTTTCACCGATTGGCTGGACACTGTCGGGCCGTCGCTCGCAGCACCGCCGTCGAGTTCTGATCAAGTCATGCGTCAATGACAAGGACAAAAGGTGAACGAAATCCAATAGATTAGCTGAAATTAGAATGTACGGTGTAAGCTGAATTAAATGTAAATATACTACTGATTAAAATATGAATAATTGTGGTAAGAAATATTAGGATGATAGGCAGAGTAGTAATTTATGGCAGCGGGCTGTGGTGGCTGATTCAATGTAACTGAACTAGATGAAGGGGTTGGGAGATGATCGGAAGGGAGGTTAGAGACGAAGGTATGGTGATAATTGAGTTGAGTGAGCAAGGGAGGGGGTTGTGTAGTATGTGTCATGGGTAAGGGAAAATTGGTTGCTGATTGAAGTGGGCCTGATGATACAGAAAGCCGCCTTCGTTGGATTGGGCGAGGGCGAGGTTGAGCATGTTGAGAAGGGCCTGAGTTAGTGGGGTCAACATTTTCGGATTCATCACCTGGGGCAGCACGTTTGTGACCACGGGCACGACCGTTGAAAATCCCTATAAATTGTTTATCCTGTTTCTTCTCCGGGTGAGCTTCGAAATGAGCCGTGATGCGTGAAATGAGTTCGCTACGTGTTCCCTTCATGTCAGAAGCGGAGAAGCTGAGAGTGCTGCACAAATCCTCGAGCTCGGTCTTGTTTTTTGAGGAAATGGAACCAGAAAATATGCGCGTGTCCTTTTCAGCAGCTCGACGAATGATGTCAAGTCGTTCCTGCTCAGTCTTTTTTGCTGCTTTGTCCTCCTTCTGCTTCTGCTTTTCCACTCGCTTTTGCTGATCTTCCTGTGCTTCACGGAGTCCCTGGTCACTGGTAACAATCCGCGACGATGTGTGGATCCGGCGGCTTGATTCCTTCTCGGCAACCTTCGCTTTTTTAGCATTGAAGCGATGTTTCCAAACAGCTGCTTCTCGTTGTGCAAATACAGCATGTGTTGTAGCTGCATCTCGTTCAGCTTCCACAGCCTTCAGTTGAGCTTCCAGAACCTCGATGTATGCTTCTTGGAGCCGTGCTTTTTTAGGTGCGCGGCGAGCCTCGACTGCGATTTGTTTGTACTGCTGAGATGTCGTGCGTGTAATGCGTGTGAGTGATGACTGAGCTGAGGGTGAAGGGCGTGAAGGCGTAATGGGGGTAGAAGGAATGTCGCGACTCGAAGATGCTGAGGAACGGGTCATGCGTGAGCTTTGTACTAGGCTTGGGGTGGGCTCAGAATCTGTTCCCTCGTCTGATGAAGGTGGGAGATCAGGATTGTGTGTGTACGAGACGGCGTGAGCAGAATCGAGGTTGATGTGGGATTCGTTGGATTCGTTGGAAGTCACATGAATGTGTTCGTGGTCTTCATCAAACCACTCAGTGTCGTTCTGACAGTCAACGGCTATGGTTGCACCAGATCCATTGTTGCTCGTAATCCCTGTAACCTCCTCTATATCTGACACTTCTCCAGTTGTCCCACCTCCCACTTCATCATCACTTTCATCGTCATCAGCCTCATAATCATCGTCTTCACTTTCATCATCATCTCCACTTCCTTCACCATCGGAGCTATATGCAACATTTGCTGGATTGAAGGGACCGTCGTCAGATGAAGCATCAGGAACACGAGGCATTGTCTTGGGGAAGCCATCAGGTGTGTGGAAGGTTGTCGAGGAAGAATGACTGGGTGCCCAATCTGACTTTTTGAAGATTGCAAAATTAATTGGATGGAGGCCGGAATTCTTCCATGACTGAAGTATGGTCTCCTTCTTGAAAGCTTTCTTCCTGGCCAAGAAATACTCTCTAACCACATCTCGTAGCTCCATCCCATCCCCGGTCTCATCCAAAATTTGATCACATCGGTCAAACCACGCATTTTGCAATGGACCAAAGCACCCAACATCAAGAGGCTGGAGGCGGTGGGTGGTGTGGGGTATTAAGCAAAATAGGATGATATTGTTTTCTCGAGCGAGTTGAATCCAGGGAACTGTGGTATGTGATCCATGACCATCATAGATAAGCAGGATGGGAGGTAACTCTTCATCAGGTATAGGTTCCTCTTCTGTGTTGTCTCCAGCATCCTCCCGTGCTTGTTTCCGCTCCGTCTCAGTGAGACGGCGATTTCTTGCTTGGGCCTGGGGAAGGAAGATTTCTTCAAACCAATGGTATCCAATCTCGTCATCTGTCCAGCCATTTTCGGAGGTGGCAACACTTTTATGGTGTAGGTGAGTATTACATTTTTGGGATTGACGTTGCAACATCTACTCACAGATATTTAAGACCTTCCTCCTCTGTAAACCAGGCTGGGTCCTTCATTGAACCTGGAAATACGAATCCTGGTCGGATTTCAGCTGTCCCATCAGCGCAAACACTGTCAATAACTGTCACAAGCTGGAGGTTGTCGCTTTGTATCTTGTATTTCATCCGGTCATCCTTGCTGAAGAAGTATTTGGTGCGCTTGCCTTTCCTTCCACCACCCATTTGAATTCCCTTCTCATCCATATTATAGATATTGCGCCACGGGATCTTCTTTTCCTCTACCACTGCCTTGAACAGCTCAAAATGCTCCTGAACCTTGGAGTAATTGAAAGCTCTTGCACGTTTGGGGTCAAGTCCTGAACCACGGCTTGCCTTGAGCTCATTGGCATGCCTCTTCATGAAGCATCGTATCCAGCTTTTTGATGGGTACTTCTCATCATATCTTCCATACTTTTCCTTGAGTATAGCTTGGACTTTGGGGCGGATGGTTCGCTTGTTTAAGGGATGTCCTGTGAGTGCAAGGTACTTGATCCAGTCAATTAAGACCGCTTGCTCAACCCTGTTCAGCAGCTCCTGTGATTTATGGGCAAGGAATTTAGGAAGGTGTGTGCCATTTAGACGACGTCGGAGTGTATGATAAAACCGCTCAATGTTGTGTGCTTGGGCAGCTTTTCGAATGGAAGGGTAGCGTTTGGCTTCAATGTCCTTTTTAGCCGCCTCAATTAGCTTTTCTTCTTGTTCTGTGACTCGTCTCGGTCCATTGACAGTCTTTTTTTGACGAACTGCTGGCCGGCTTGTATGGGCAGCGCGCACCATGATGAAGAGAATAGACGTGACGTGGGGTTTGCGGTGAGTTTGGAACTTGCAAATGTGTATTCAGGGTGAAGCTCAGGGGCTCTGGGCACCACTGTCACGCTTTTGCACCATTTCACATATTTTGCATTTCTGACTTTCCTCACATTGTTATCTCCCTCGGAAAAATTGTTTTATGTATTTATGAGGTAAAATACATAGTCTCAAAAAAAAACGAGAGTTTAAGGTGCTTCCTATCTATCTGAGCAACATTACTTATTTCCGATTTATTGATGGAGTCATCGTTTTTGTATGAGGATGTCTCCTGTTTTAAAAAAAATTGTATTTTAAAATCATGGGCATGTCGCCTTACTATTCAAGATTACGCCCATATTTTTTTTATATTTTTAAACCTACGGCAAGGTATGCAAAATCATTGTCTACTGAATTTTGCACATGTTGATATACGGTATATATTCCGAGGTGTGTACGACCCATCGTTTGCACCGTGGCGCCACAAGGTCAAGCTACAATCCAAAGTCGAGTTCATCGTGATTTCAGCCGAGTGCATCACTCCATAGATCATTGACCAATTCCCGAAATGCCGTTTCCGGGTCATCCGCCATAATGTTCTCAATGACGAAAGAGTTGCCCGCGAGCAAGAGACAAAGCTTTTGCAAACCAAGCTACAGTTATGGTGCGTCTCAAAGACAGCTAGATATTTTAAGGTGTGGAGTCTAAGGAAGCTTTCAGTGATAAGTTAGAAGGTTTCCAAAGCAAACGCAGCCGTCTGCATGGATAGCGTGCTGGTGGTTCACAAGCAAGATGAGATTGATGGTTCACTCCGAATTATTCGTGACCCTGAACGTGCTACCAGTATGGCGGGCATGAACGTCGAACGACACATGTAGATGATAACATGCATAGCCATGATTGTAGGGCTGTTTGGTAAAACTTCTAGCAAACAGTAAAACAAGGCGCCGACTATAGGTTGTTTCCCTCCACCCGGACACGGAATTGCTTGAAAATTGAAATCCCTGTGTATATATCCAATGCGACGTAAAGTACAGAAGTGAGCATATCAACTACTCGGATCAAAGTTCGAAGACTACCCAGAACGAGGGAATGTAAATACCAAACGAGAGCTGCAGTTCTCGAATATGCGCGTGGTGTCGACGGTGGCCTGGAGGACCGTCAAAGAGCGTGTCCAAAAATCCCTGAACATCTCTTCTTGCTCTCGCATCCATTCTTCTCCAATGTCGTACTCAAAACACGTGTAATCTACAATAAAGTCAAGTGTCTCGAGAGAAGGAAAGTTGCGTGCAACGTCCTTGGCCAGCAAGTGGTCGAGTTGTTCCCAGGGTCCCAATGTTACTCGCATCCATTTGTTGATCCCATTCGGCCGTAAAAAGATCTTGAGCTCGACAGTCTTGAGGTAATTTCTTCCCTTTATATGTGACAACGCAGTGCAGAGAAGCTGAATGACGTCCGAGTCCACATTATCGTACCAGCTATTGTTCTCCAATCGAAGGTGCTCTAATGTTGGACTGCAGGTTGCAATACCGAGGTCGAGTTGCAACGCAGGTGAAGCAGCGTTATATGAAGCTGATGTTGGTATTCAGGGCGTGAGTACAGCTTTAGCGACAAAAAAATACAAACAGGGAAATGGACATACTATAGATGTGGATCAATTCTAAACTTCTAAGCTTTGGGCTGTGTGCGATCAATTTGCGGAGCTTCGCGCCTTCATCGTGTATGGGGGTGCGGAAATTAACTCGGAGTGATAAAAGTGCGGGAAAAACCCAATCTCCAGTTGGAGAACTGGACCTTCCTGCCAGAAAAATGTCAGCAAATGTAGAAATTGAGTCAACTATGATGATGCGAAGATGTTGGTACGATGCGACAATGTTATGCGTGGAAATGAAGTTAACCGTGTTAAGGGGATTGGTGTCGTGTGTGGTCTCAAGGCGGACGAGCTTGTGGCAGTATTTGAGAATGTTCACTGGAAAATGCTGCGAATAATCTACATAAAGGTCTTCAAGCTCGAGTGGAGGATGATGGAGTGACACGGGTGGTTGCATCGGTGCGGTTAGATGATAATGATAATTAGGCGACGGCCATTGACAGAAGAGAACATTGATTTTTTTCAACACTGGCAAAGGGAACGCATCGTTGATAGAAACATGGAGCTGCCTCATTATGAGAGACGTGATAGAATGGCCGATGGTGTAATCTTGCAGGACACGAAGGTAGAATGTGGCGCATTTGTACTCCGGACAAGTGACCCCTGAGTGTGCTAATTTCTCTCTGTCTGAATAAGCGTGTTCTATGCGAAGTGTCGTAGCATTTGGGAAGAATGTGTGAAGAGACATTGGGTAGTTTCCTTTGTGAATGACCCAACACTAGACAACCGAAAGTGATTAATTATTTGAAAACCCGGATGTCAGGAAGATAAACGAGACAACAACTTACATCATCTACGTGCCCTCCATACTGTTTAATGAGGTCCTGCTCCCGCTCCGAGTTAAATGTGTATGTGACCTTCTTAACATACGAAGAAATGCTGGGATTCTTCTCCAGAAGTTGGATGAGGCGCGAACGGGTTATGCTGAGATCGTCGTAAAATCTAATCTCGATTTCCCGAAACAGATGAGCACGGAATAATGGAAGGAAATCCTGGCAGACGAGACAGCAGACTCGAAATATGTCTGCTACATCTTGTTCCTTCCAGTCCTTATCTGTCGTCGCAAGATTGGTTATGATTAACTCAAGGATTTCGACTGGAATTTCTGGGCTGTTCATCGGGGACGTCAAATGTCGGGTTTATAGCGCAAAGTATCAGGTTTAGAACGAGACTAAATAGAAGGAGCACGGATGCTTTGCGCTGGGAAATATACAGATGATGGTGGTTGCAGTTGAAGGGCAAACCAGATCTCCGTTAATGGTAATTCATTGATGCATCATGCCATCACGAAAATACGAAAGCCACGACGCAGGTCATCAACGTTTCAACAATCCTAACTCATTAGAGTTCTGAACTGATTCCTATTTATATTCAAACGATGGAGCGACGTTATCTATTCATAAGAAAACTAATATCAACTTAACACCATCTCTCGAGTCAAACACTGGATTCGCCTTCGCATCCAGACTGGAGAGCGTGTGCCCCAGTATGCCTGGAAGAATTCGTCTTGCTCATGAAGACCACGAACAGTTATTGATACCTTTCTAGGCCTGGAATGGGTTGACAGTAACTTATCAAACCTCGTCCACTCCTTGCTCTTCGCTCGCATTCACTATGTATTTATGAGTAGCGAGTTACTGTTGACTGATACCACAAAATTCTCAACATATCCTATGACAACATATCTTACAACGTCCCTTGTGCAAGCTTTTGCCAGGTAAATTGAACGGTTTGGTAATGGGGGCATATCATCTCATAACGTAGGCTTAACTGAGCGTCCTCCCAAGAGCGACAAAGAAAAGAAATCCAAGCCCGGAAAGCCGGTCCTGCGTCTCTTCTTAAGCAATGAGTCCAACCGTTGCCACGAATCCGAACTCAAATGCATCCACTCCAGAGCTAACCTTTCTCTGATGCCGAACTTGACATCTAGGGTTTCGAGGTGATTACTTTCATAAATCGCAGCCAGGCCGTTGCGCACTGGTTCGATGGCCATGTACTCGTCACCTAAGTAGCTTGCCGTCTGTACCCCATGGTGGCGTCTGCTTTGGCCAATGTCAGACTGTATTAGTGTAGATGATGATGCCCTAAGTGAAGGACCTAGTGAGATTGATGTGAGCGAGAGGAAGAGCTAAGTGCATTAAACTTGAACATCACATTCCCCGCCGTTCGTTGCTTTATCTTTTTTTTTTTTTTTTTTTTTTTTTTTTTTTTTTGTGGAGCCGTATAGCATTCGACAGTCAATAATAATCATCTCCGTTTGCTGGCGTGTAGATTCAGGAGTTGCACCCGTGAGGGTAGGGATGGCTCGACCCACTAGGGGAAATGCTTTTACGCACTTCATGTGTGGGGCTCAGGCCGTTACCGGCTCAATACCCACTAAAACCCCAGGTCTCGCCCAGTCCTCTACCATTCCCCCTTCATTTATGAGTGTTCCTGACCAGGTATCCATTACCATGCCTCGGTTGAGGGCTTTACTTCCGTATTTTTTCCTGTTTGTGAGGAGGCAGTCGATTTTGAGGCGCGAGTTTATGACTGAGTGCCATTTATTTGTGGTTTCATGTTTCGTGATTTCGTTTTCGGCGTCTTCATTCCGTCCTATTTTCCATTCGCACCTCAGTTTCCATATGAGGTGCATGGTTTCGGTTGTGATTATGGTTTGTAAGCGTTTATTCCCTTTCTCTATTTTCGATCTTTTATTCTTTCGTTCTGTATTATACCCTTGTCCTAGCATTGATCCTAGGCCTGGGCGCTTCCAGTTTTGTATCTTTTTTGTAATTATTTTTTCTGCTAGTTTCCAGGCTGTTTCTTGTCCTGAGCTTCTGCATTCAGTTAGGATATGTTCTAAGGTTTCAGTTGTGTCGCAGGTTCTGCACTTCCCTCTGTATTCTAGGTTTTGTTTATTTAGCCAATAGTCACCTATTTTTTGGCCGTCATGCATCGCACTCCACATGAAAGCCCTGATTTTTATTGATATGTCTTTATTTCTAAGTGATCCCCATATGAGTTTGTCATTTGGCAGGACCCTTTGGTCGCTATTGATTGCGTGTCTAGTGATGTCTAATCTTATCATCGTGGCTGTGCGTACTGAGTTCCCATTGTGGTCGACATCGCGTGTGTCGTGGGTTCGTCCATTCCCATTACCTTCCATCTCTGGGTTAGTCTCTCTTGCTAGTCCTCTCTCGTATTTTAGCTGTTTTTGTTTCCTTTCAAACTTCATTATCCCTTTGTACAGTGTTGCTTGTGTCATCTCACTTAGGCGTGCACCAGTGATCAGGAAGTTTGGTGCGTGTTCTATGTTTGTTAACTGGACTTCTTGCTCAAGTGTGTATGGGTTTTTTAGTGTTTCTCTCGCCTTCCTGCATGGGCCCGCTAGGAAGAGTGTTCTTCCTGCTCGTGCTCTGAGGTGTGATAGTGTCGCTCTTAGCAGTTCTTCGTCTGGGTAGTCAATCATGTCTTCGTTTTCCAGGTGTTTGCTTTTCTCGGTGAGTAGTATGGCTATTTGGTTTGTTGTGGTTTTAATTTCTATATCTTGGTTATGGAATTGTTTTGCTATGGTATATATTGCGGTCAGTTCTCCGCTTCTGTGGCTTAGGTAGCCCCCTTCAGCTTTTATTACTTTGTTTTCATATTCCGGGTTTTCGTTTTGGATCCATATGGCAGTCCTGGTATGGACGTTTTGTTCATTCTCGTTTAAGCATTCTGTTGCAAGTTCTATTCTAATTACTTCTCTTTGTTCCTGGTTCTCTCTCTCGGGTCTCTTTGCTGGTGGGTTAGAGGGTTTTGAGTCCCAGCTTCCGAAGACTCTGTACTCTTCTTCAATCCTCATCGCGAGGATGTCTGGGTTGAAGTACGTTGGGCCTGGTGTTCTCCCGGTTGTGATAGCTCCAGTTGTGTTGGGAGGTGCGTGTTGGTGTGGGTTTTCTAGGTGCTGCGGGTTGGGGGTTTCAGGGTTCCATTTCTCGGTCAGACAATGGACCCATTGGTGTGCTAGTTTCACGCAGTAGTTTGGGTGTTTGCACCCTGTCTGTTTGTGTAGTGTGCATTGTCCGCATCTGCACTTCGTCAGGGATTCGTGTTCTGTCGGCCACTGGGTGTTGGCCAGTTGGTTCGCGTCTGCTACCGTGTATATTTTATGGGTGTTTCTTAGGCATTCAGCCACTTTTCCTTTTTGGTTGGGGAGTCTTTGTGTCTTATCTACTCCGGGGTGATGCCATATTGGCATCGATTCTTTCATTCCCTGTGATAGGAGCGGGGGGTTTAGGGATAAGTTGTACTTTTTTGCCGTCGACAGTAGCCTCGTCAGTCGTTTTGGGAGCCGGCTGGTTTTGGAGCTTGTGTTGACCTTCCATGTTTGTATGAAGGGGTTTATTCTTGTTTTAGGGTCCTCTAGTTTGGTTTGGTTCGTTGCAGCGTGGCTGAGGAGTTTATCTAGTATTCGTGTCCATGCGGGGCGTGGGTTGTTTTTCGTGAGGTGTGTTCTTAATATCATTAGGTCTATTGCGTCGTTTCTGACTCTTATGTCCACTACTTTCCTTCCTCCTTGGGTTGTTGTCTCCTTAAGTATTGATGTTCTTATAGGGGGCGAGACCGTTCGTTGCTTTATCAATTTATTACCCACACGATCATGGCATTGTGCAATGCCGAAAAGTCCTCAACTTTTATTTCCTACCTTACTATCACCCTGATTTTTAAGCATGTTTCATATCCTTTTTGCATTGAAAAAAATGAGCTTTATGGGAGTATCGAAGGAGCTGAGCCAAACTGAGTTAATAGGGGCTGCAGTAACATGTGACGAATCAGCTGACCATGATTCTGACAAGCTCACCTATGACATCGTCGGTGAGGTAGTTTCCGCACCACTTTTCTGTCGTTTCGAGTCGTCTCTCATCTATATTCACATTCACAGTGGCCGTTAGGTTTTACTGCTTTTATGCAACGAGAAGTCGAAACGGCTGATGGTACAATTTTTGGTGGACAGGACAAGGGACCAGAGGCCGATAGAATTCGACAGCATGGGACCCCTGAGCTTCTCAGCCCCACTTTCCACGAGCATTCAGCAGCTCTCCGTCACATCGTTGACATGACAGTAAATGGTCAAGTGGACGGTGCAGAGTTGCAAAAATCAGAAAAACAGGGCGGCATCTATCAACCCACGTCAGTCTTCCGCACTTCAGACCATTCAATACTACACGATATTCACGCGTGTGCTGCTTTAGATTCTGGTGGTTTACGGAGACCGCATTTCCCCTGATTGCTGGAACGTTCGGGCCTGTCGCAAATTTGTTCTCTGTTTGCTCTTTGGCGTGGACCTGGCGAGTTCAAGTGAGCAACAGCGGACGTGTACCTGATCCCGCTTGGTACGTCGCTCAGAATTTTATCGTGATAATAGCAATTCAGTTCATTTGGCGAAGGTTGATAGTCCTAAACTCGTGTTCTCTTGGGGTCTCATTTGCCGCGAACGTGGTCTTGTTATTGAATTTCGCCAGACGGATACCCTACTACATCGCACAGATAATTACCATCACGCTCTGGTTCGTATTATACCCTTACCCGTCTGACGCCACCATTAAGTGACCTCTCAGGTACATAGCCAGCATACTACTGCTTATTCCGATCGCGCTCACAGACCTCCCATCCATTCATCCAAGCCCCTCGGCTCCCATTCCCGCAACAATCACTCATCACCCTCTCGCCACCGCTGTCGCCGCTTTGAGCAAGCCAAAGTCCGCCATCATAACTGAGACGATTCCTCAGGACGAAATGGCGTACTCGCAAGCCTATTATTATGCTCTGATCTCATGCACATTCTACGCGGTAATCTCAACGCTGCTGCTAGGGAACTTTCTCGGAACTTATAAATTTCACACATACCCGGCAACTTTTGCAACATTAACATCGTCCCAGCGTACGCTGATGCTGCAAACGATGGCGTTCGTTTTCTATTTGGGTTTAGGGGGTGCGATTTTCTCCTCGATTCAAGATTGGGGTTTCCAGGACGCACTCTATTGGGCCGATTATACCTTGCTTACTATTGGCCTGGGTTCGGACTTTCCTGTCACCACCGTAACAGGGAGGATCATCGCAGTACCCTATATTACATTTGGGATCTGTTTTCTCGGTCTTGTGGTGGGAAGCGTCAGGGGTCTTGTGGTGGAGAGGGCGAAATACAAATTCAGCAGACGATACCTAGGCAAAGCCCGAAAACGACTAGGCGGCGAACTTAGGAGGGACCAAGAAGCTGCGTTGAGCGGTCAATTGGGCCACATCGATCGAACCTGGCACCGATCCCCCGTTAAAGGAGTGATCACATTCCTCTATGAGATAGCTCTTGGCCCAAGAAACATACCTTTGAAGTTAAAAAAGGATGTATTACAGCCGTGGCATCGCTCCGAGTTCGAGGTGATGAGGCTGATTGAGTCGGCGGCGGAACAGAGGCAGAGATTCATCTCTTTTAGCGTCGCGTTTCTTGCTTTCTTGGTGGTTTGGTTAGGTGGGGCCATGGTGTTCTGGGTGTGCGAAAAGGTGAGTTATTTTACCAAAACTCGGTTTCCGCATCTGACTGCTTCTTGTATTTCATGATCTTCCTGATAAGAAATCGCAAAATTGGACTTATCCGACTGCTCTGTATTTCACATATACGTCCCTTCTGACCGTTGGATACGGCGACTATTATCCTACATCACCGTCTGGAAAGCCGTTTTTTGTGGCATGGAGCCTTATCGCCGTCCCCACGATGACTGTATTTATCGGAGCCATAGGCGATACAGTCGGCAATATGATTCGTGATACTTCGACTTGGCTGGGACGGTGGACCATTCTTCCCGAACGACATAGTGAACCAGATTCGACCGGCAGAAACCTTTTCAGAAGCGACCACATCATTACGAGGCGTAAATATACCTTTCATCACAACCCTTCAAAACTCGAACCACCTCGATATGACGTCAATAGCCCAACATCCAATTCTACGTCTCAGGTCGTGCACTGTGAAGACCTGACATCTAATCACGCCGTCTCGTCTGCCTCCGTGCACCCCTGTCGAGACAATGTGATATCCCCGACTTCAAATAGTACCCCTCGTCCATCAGCCCCCGCAATCGCCACGCATGAACAGAGACAATATTCTGACACCCGCCAAAACCTCGCTACGGAACTATCTCGTGCTGTCGGCGATCTATCAGACGATTTGGGTATGAGTCCACCCAGGCGGTATTCTTGGAGCGAATGGGTCTACTTTCTTGAATTATTGCACAAATGGCCATCTACTGCGAGAACCGAGGGACCCGCTGTTGGTGTTGGGCAGATCGATCTTCATACATGTATCCCCAGTGCGCCATTGGAGCGAGTCATCACAAAGTCTAGTTCTGATTCTCGACGCTCTCGATCCTCTATGGATCACGACGCTGCTCTGAATGCTCAGGCATTAGATGGCCTACGTCAAAGGATTGCTGACGAGGAAGAATGGACTTGGCTGAGCGACAATGGTCCGCTGTTTAGTAATTTGACCGAGACCGAGTGGCTGATTGAGCGGGTTTGTTGGATGCTTCAGGAGGTTCTGGAAGCCAATTATTTCGAATTATGATTAAATATCACACTTTTCATTTTTTCCCTCCTTACCTTGTGCGCTTTCAGACGTCACGATTGCTGTTCATCATTGTTCAGGGCCGTGTGCACCTTCGTTAGCATTTCGTCTCCGTATTTCTGCCATCTGCGTTACGTCTTGTTTCACCTCACAGTCACCTTCCCTTCTCTCCTCTTCTATCCCCTCATATATCGATCCCATGAAGTCGTACCGCACAACCACAACCCTCCCTTTGCATCCCATCCTCTCATGCTCCTATTACATCATTGCCCTCCTTTCTCCTTCGTTTCAATCGGTCAAAGCCGCAACGCCCACTTAGACCCCACTACGCTGTTCGGGGTCATTATAGTGACTCCTTCTAGCTCCGGCTTCGGCGTATGCACTTCGATACTATACACAACCTTAGGAATAGATTTTATACTGCCATACATAGAGTGGTTTTGAGTCGAGTAATCATTTTGTTGGCGAAAATAGGGGTGCGCGACTCCCATAAAGGGGGTTTCATTGAGTGGCGAGCAGGAACCGACGACTGAAACGCCTAAAGCGAAAAGGTTCCCCTCAACCGTACTGACAACCACACACGCCTTGCGATTCCCTTCAAGTTCAACCGAACATGCCACTAACGGAATGATGAATGGTGACCCGATTCAAAACAACTACATATTAAATCTGTGTCTACAGACGACACAGAAACGACATAATAGGGTCTAATAGAGCGTGACAAGTTTCCCCGAGTTGAACCGAAGGACAGCACTTGCCTGGATGAGTCTGAGGAGCAGAATTAGATAATTAGATGGGCTCGAGGGTTATCCGATGAAACTGGCTTCGCAGTTGTCCCACAATGAGGCCCTCGTTTATGATGTTCCAGAGACGCCAGATTAACTCGATATTCGCTTGGTTCCTCTGCTACCTTATTCACTCACATCCCTCTCACGCCGTTCCTCTGAATAGCGGTAAATGAATCCATAAACTACACCACCAGGATCCAGCTACATCTGGCCTAGCTCCTCCAGGGATTATGTAAAATCGATTTTATGTACATATCATCCGAGTCTCTTCTGTCAGGTAGCACAGGCAAAGACTGAATTATCAGTTATTATAGTAGCCTCACATCCTCACACTACCTCCTCTCTACGAGCTTGAATCCAACTAGAGGGATGCCTAACATGCTGCCCCCGGGACCTCAATATATCCTCACTATTCTTCCTCGTCTCGCCGCGCCATCCCTCACAATTGGAGCAAGTCTCCTCGTCACCAAGGTCCACTTCAATGCGCATGCCCTCCCCACGTGGTCCATCCTCCTCATCTCCGCCCTCACACACTCCATTATCTCCTACATTACCAACAAGCTCGACAGACTCACCGACCAACGCGCCGCTAAAGCCCATAATGCGGTTCTTCCGCCTTTATTGAGGGAATCATCGTTTTCGATCGTGTCCAAGTTCACAACGTGCGCCAGGTCGGGCTATCCCGGTGAGTGAGAGGCTGTGAGATACCCATGGCAAACATCTGACTCGTGGTGGCCTTTGTGGTCCGTAATACTGTTCTTTAGCGGACGTCCTTGCTGCATGGGTCAAGGAATATGGCCAGAACTATCTACAAATTAATTTGTTTAGTACCAAGATAGTGCGTACTCTCTCCAGTCTAAAGTTCGTTATAAGCTGAACCTGAAACCCGTAGCTCTACACGACTGAACCCGATCACATTAAGGCAATCTTGGTGAAGGAGTTTAATTCGTTTGAAAAAGGTGCTTATGACCGATTTACTTGCACACGATCCGAATTCCATTGCTATCGCAGGTGCCATGCTTAACAACCAAATGGGCTCGTTGTTGGGCCAGGGTATTTTCAACGCAGACGGTAAGTCGCTGGGTCATATGTATTCAACATGTTTGAGCCACCTGACAGAACTGGACAGGTGAATTGTGGAAGTAAGCTCTGGATTAACGGATTCTGGGATGGATCACTGAACTCGTCATGGCACCACCTAGATTCCATCGAGCTATCACCCGACCATTTTTTACCAAGGAGCGCATCAGTGACTTCGACATATACACAAGAAATTGTGATAAGTCGCTAGACGAGGTCCGAAATAGACTTGCAGAGGGATATCCCGTCGATATTCAGGTCAGACTTCGAATTCACTGAGCCTTGGAAAGTGGCTTACATTTTTTGATAGGACTTGATAGGTCGTTTCACTCTGGATTCCGCCTCCGAGTTCCTCTTCGGACACAACGTCGGGTCACTCTCCGAAGGGATCCCCTACCCAAGCTATGCATCCCACAAAAACACGGCGTCATTTCACAGCCACCCCTCGATCAAATTTCAACGCGCACTCAACGAAGGCCAGTTCTTGGCTTCGATTCGACTAAGCGCAGGAGAGGAGTGGAGACTGCTCGAGTTCTGGAAAGACAGGATTAAGCCACTTCGTAAGGATATGGACAGCCTTACAGAACCTATTATTCGCGAGGCGCTGGAGGCCCGTGAAAGGAGGTTGAATAACCCAGAGTCAGGAGAGAAAACAGACGAGAATACGCTTTTGGCCCATTTAGTGAATCACACGCAGGGTGAGTGGTGCACACGGGATACGGCCTTAGAATCTAAAGAAAATGCGCAGATCCAAAAATTATGAAGGACGAGTTGATTAATTTACTTGTTGCTGGACGTGATACTGTACGTCGTTCTCTTTATTGTGTTTAATTACTAACTTGCGTTTTTGACAGACAATGAGCCTTTTGACGTTCGGCATCTATAGCATGATTCAGAATCCAGCACTCGAGCATAAGCTACGAGGTGAAATACTAGAGAAGGTCGGAGCATGGAACTACCCCACTTACGATAACATGCGAGACATGAAATATACAAGGGCATTCTTAAACGGTGAGCTTGAAGTTGCTTCGAAGGTCCTCGAAACCCACTGAACCTTTCCAAAGAGGTTCTGCGTCTCTACCCATCGGTGTAAGTGAATTCACTCGAGATGCAGCTGAAGCGTGACTGATTTTAATTCATTAATTTTAGCCCACTTGACACTAGGGTCACGAACAGGGCAGTTGTCCTTAACACGAAGACGTCAGAGGACCCACCTATTTATCTCCCTGCTGGAACGACGTAAGTCAGAGAGTACCTGCTAGACCTCAATGTGGTGATGCCCAATCCCTATGATGGCCGCGGACCAAGGCCTGTCACAACTCTGTGACTCGCTGTGACATTTACACCCATTTTTCGAATCAGGTCAATGGGCCCTCGAAACATATATAATCCCCTGTAATTTTTGGTGAAATACACTCACATATGGATAATACACTCGCGTACATATTTTTTCAACGGAAATATAATGTAGTGACACTAAAATCCCCTGATCACTGTCTTTCTCCATCAAATCAGTGCATCTTGGGAGTCTGATCCGCTGTGCGCACAGCCACAGATGCTATGATCAATCATAATCTGTCCACAGACACCTAACTGTTTCTTGAAATTCTCAACAGCCCCGCAACATATTGCCACAAATTGTTTTGAGACAGGTAGAATGTATTCTAGAAATGCTATTTCCTTGGTCAAACAGCCAAATTTTATATTTCTATATAATTATTTAAAGGACCAGACTGCACTTCATATCAGTGTTAACTAGAAGAGGATGGAGACAGATGCAACTTCTGTTGCCAGATGAATACCATAGCCCTATGTTTTTTTAAATTCTGAACAACGCTATAAGAGCAGAATATTTATAATGCCCGTCAAAGTACCTTAAACAGCCCTTCTTGGGGTGCAATCTAACCTTATACAAGCAAATTTAAATATTTTGCTCTTATAGTGACCTTCAAACTACTTATCCAAACAACTTTGCTCTGCAACACGAAGCTCAGAAAGGTGTTTCCAACAAGTTCCTCATGAGGTGGGTTTTGATGTCAAATTTGGCAGGGATTTTGCATATGTCTATGATTTTCTTTTTTCCCTTGCACATTTTAAATAAAAAAATCTTATAGAGTTGTGCATATTGAATATTAGAAGGGAATTCACCCCACAAAAGTTTCAGAATCGTGTTGTGTAAAGCAGGAGCCACCTGATTCAAGATATGAAGCCCCTAGGCGGTTGTGACACCGTGGGACTTGAACTCGGCCATCACAGGGATTGGGCATCACCACTCAATGGAGCTAAGAGGGGACATAGGGCTGTCTACTCTGTACTCTACATGCATCGACGAATTGATCTCTGGGGACCAGACGGTAAGCCGCCTCCTTATTTCCTGAACATGACTTGAGGCTGAAATCAAGGGGACCACAGCCCTGACATTCGACCCTGACCGCTTCCTCGACGAAAGGCTACACAAATACCTCATTCCCAACCCATTTATCTTTTGTCCCTTTAATGCAGGTCCGCGCATTTGCCTTGGCCAACAATTCACGTACCACGAAGCAACTTTCTACCTCATTCGCTTGTTGCAGAATTTTACTAATTTCAAGCTTGTGGAGAGCGAGAACCAGAAGCCACCGGAGTCATGGAAGGGTGCCAATGGGTTACAGGCTACCGATAGGATTGTACCTATGATCGCATTGACGATGTCTGTCAAGGTTCGTTTTTGTTATCCATCCATCAAATCCAGTGTATGAAACTTACATGCATCTCCTATCCTAGGGAGGTTTGTGGATTACGATGGATGAGTTGAAGAGGGAGGATGCATGATAATACTCGAAATCGCCAGCCACGGGGATCTGGAGGGGGGCATAACGCGGGTTCTAGTGATTTGTAAGTATGCGATACGAGACGAGAATGTGAGTGAAGAGTGGCGTTTGTTTATTCATGTATTTAGATATACATAACTACAAGTGGCAAGTTACAATTCACTGAGGTACTGAAGGTTGCCGAACAATTCAAAGGACCACTGTGAGACCCTAGGTGCCAGAAAACCCGGCTCTGAAGGAGCCGTGTATTTAGGGCAAGTGATGCTCGAATAGGTGGAGGGAAACATGTGCCCAGGGGTCGTAGATTCCGCTATTTCAGCAAAGCCAGGTATCCACACCCCCATCTATGCGAAAGGTCGGGAAATCTGACGACAAATTGAACAATCGCGGCCCCATAAGCAACCCGTAAGAGCAGAATTCCCTACCTCATAAATTTCGAACCCCATGAATAATTTGCGCTTTGTAGGGCAGGGGAGGGGATTTATCCTTGCACCACACATCAATAGGAACTATAATTGAATATATTATTCATCACAGCTGGTGGCCGATATGACCATACATGATATATATATGTACTTAATGTAGTTTACACATAAAATATAAGATCATGACATACCATGTCCGGAAAATGGGATATAATCATACTTTCATGATACGTTGAGCATGGATGTAATTGGGGCAGAGAACCAAGGACTTACTGCAGAGCCTATACAGGCATTAAACCATAGGCACACCCTGCACTGAATGGGATCCTCCACATCGACCTGAAAAAGGAGCTTGATACTTAAAGAGTTCAATGGATTATGAGAGTTGTGCGTGTATTAGGATTTGAAGGAAGACTTACAGATGAGTAGATAGACAATGAACTGAAAAGTGAACAGCTAAACAGGAGCGGTTAACTACATTGAAGATGAAGTGTGAGGATGGTGGTGGTGAATGACAGAGAAACTTGGGAAGACAGTTCGTCGAAGTTGCCATAAATGGGGTTGAACCCTAAGTCACATGCTGTGTGTCGTAACATTTGAATAAGATGTCCGTTGCGAGCTTTCCCCGCGTGAGAGGAGGAATGCAGAATAATAAATTTACTGTCGTATAGTCAATTTATAAGATGTCGGTTCAGGCGGATTCTGATGAGAGCAAACTGTGATGATTCATAGTTTGCGAGGGTGCGGGGGTCGTTTGGCGGGCGCTCCAAAAACGGCTCGCACGTGAGCTTTCAGGGAGCACGTGATCACGACGCGTCGAAAACTTTGACCATTCGCGTCCCCGATATCCCGAGATTCGCGCGGGACGGGACCGAATTCTGCGTCTGCGTCGTGATGAAAGCGCGGCGCCAAACGACCAGAGCGCTAGGGCAAGCCGAGGCGATCCAAGCTGGATGCCAAGCGGCCTTCCCATGCACTAGGTGTGGGTGGGTGGGAAAAAGAAAAGAGAGCTTTGTCGAGCTCTTGCTGATCAGACTTGAAAATTTTCGCGACGAAAAATTTTCGAAAGAAAGGATGAGCAGCAAGGAGCGCGAAGGCGGCGTAAGTCCACGCCCCGCGCATCGGATATTTGGCTGTGTCGTTACAGCCAAATGATGACACGCTCCTGCTTACTCACTTCATCTTATCCTCTGATGAGGCAAGCCTCATCCCGGACTTAGAAATATTTTCAAGTCAACGGACCGTGAACTTGGAGAAGTTACGAGGGCGAAATTCCCGCCCGGGGCCAGGTTTTGTACTATACACTACCCCTCATGTTTAACTAAGATTACTCTGCACCTACGGGGCGGATTATTCCCTTGGCTAATCCCACCCTAATCCCCCGGCCACGTAATTCTTGACTCTATGGGTCATAATTTTGAGCCTCGAAACCCTACCAGTCAGTTTTCCCGCCCCATATGGTTTTACAGTGGACACGGCTGAGCTCGGTTTGCAGTGCAGTTGATTAATGTCAAAATTGACATCATAGGGTAAAGTGTCGTAGCAGCTTGCATTGCCTCTCATCGTGAAGTTGTTCAATAATGGGAAGAAAAAAACGATCGTGAAAGGGAAGCTGGCATTATAATTATCGAGAAGGGCGAGCGTGTCCAGTCGATAGTGTGACATTATAGCAGCGTCCACGGTGGCTCCAACCATGCGGCTGGTGCTGGTGTAGTTGTGAGCTGGTGGTTACTACAGAAAACCATCTGCACTTTTGTTATTTGGGGTTCTGTCTCTGGCCATCCATACCTCATGGCGTCTTCTGGTTTGGGCATTGGTAGAGTTTTTCGGGCTCAGGGACGAGAGGATTGGTGTAGATCGATGATACACTAAGTGATGTCTAACGAGATTTATGTGAGCAAGAAGAAGAATCAAGGTCGTTCAACTTGAACATCGCATTCTCCATTGTTCAGACATTGACAGGTTGTACAGCCCCACGATTCATTGATTTATCGTGCATTGCCCAATGCGAGAAAAAAAGAGGAAAAAAAAGAAAGTAATTGACACAATATAAAGAATTTAAATCCAGCAAAAGTAATCCTGTCGAATCTCGTGCATGGAAGCAGTGTTAGGGAGTCGTGGTGTTACCCAAGGTGGGATATGACTGGCAGATGGGCACGAAGTGTCGACAGACCAAGCTACATTTCTCGATATCTGGTCTGTAGTGATGGATGGAGTTGGCCGCGTAGAGTTCCTTGATGATAAGGTTAAATATTTCGCCTGGAAAAACAGGATCAAGGATGGGAACTGTTTGGTCCATGAAGAGACAACGACAAAGATCCTTTGGCGTAGGGCGACTAGATGATGATAAGAGGAGAATAAGATTGTTAGAATTGTTGAAGTCATATTCCCAAAGCCGTCCAGAACAGACACGTGTCAAGCAACACAGGCAGACGCAGGTATGGGAGTTGTCAGGAGTCAATAAACACTCCTTATTTCGGATTGGTTTGATGCCTATCAGGTCAGAATGTGGAGAGTTTGAATCCGCCTCTGTGGTTGAGGGTAAGTAGGTGTTGAAATTCAAGTTTGAAGGGGTGTGTCCCATATTCTAGAGCCAGCCAACAAATTATAATTTACGAGGATAAGGTCGTATTCAGATGGTCTTCAGTGTCGGTCCACTCCTCCTAAATGACCATACACAGTCCCGGTCGTGATTAGGACTAGTCTGAGGTCAGCTTTCCATCATAAGTGAAGCTCGAATCTCTATATCTGTCGTGTCAATTTCTGGCTGAGAGAAGTGAGAGTAGCAGGACATACAAATTATATTCAATTGTCGTCGTTGTCGCTGTTGTTGGCTGAGAGATGGTTATTTTGGCAGGCCGAGTCGGAGATATCGCAGTCATGAAACTCCGCCGGCATAATCCGTCACCATAAAAACCAGTCTCCCTTCTCCGCAACTCAAGAAGAAATGCCACACTGGTCGTTTCGTTGACCTCTACCGTCGACACGGTGCCTTTGACTCTCCGAGTCTTTTAATCTTCAAGACCAACACCAGAGCTAGGAAATGTCCTGATGCATATTCTATGTCATGGCATTTTATGCTGGGATACACCTTTTTATCAGCTTTTTCTTCGTATTTACCCCTTGTCTCTTGATACGCCTCATAATCGACTACAATTTCACCATATACTCTCCTTGGAATTGCAATTATGCAGATCTGTTCAGATAATTGAATGGGCACGATTCTCTGTTTTTTTTTCGCTCGTGTTCACAAGAGAGCACAGTCCAGAAACAGAAAATTTATTCCGATTTTCCTCACTATCATGTATTAATTCTGTGTCGTCCTACCGCAAGAGACGTGCATCTTCTGGACTCGCCTATCAGTGATCTGTCTCTCGCAGTGTCACGGTCGTGAGGTTGGATCCAGGAAGATTCAAGTCAGAATTTTGAGGTGAGACGTTGTTGGTCTATCAGCTGTTCTTACTACAATTTCCCAACAGATACCAATTTTTGCTCCTTTGCAGACTTTCTCACAAGGTGGACTGCTCTTCTTAAGGTAAACATGCGGAACAATGCGCACTCAACCTTGAACCAATTTTGTTCCCACTCCAGGTTTGAATGCGAGAAGACGCTCAAGGGTATGGTTACTCTGGGCAGATGTATCACAATGGCCTGGAAGCGCTGTCATTTGGCGGTTTTTTACTCTCACATCAATTATACTTAATTGAAATGACCGTTTGGTACGTCTATTTTTTTACCTTAAATTAACTACACTCCGCTAAAATAGGCCCTTCCTCATTATCAGGGATGTATTTTTGGGCAAAGCTACCAGAGTGCCATATGGGACGAAATGTCGCCAGTGTGAATGTTTATCCAGTGAGGATATTCATAGGTTCTGGATTGGTGTTATAAGCATCTCAATCCTCAGTTTCTGGTCGTAGTTCTTACTTGAGCATCCCAGAAGGATTTTTAAAATCATCACATACAATTGGGATTCATGCCGTCTTTCACTACTCGTCTGCTTCTTCTTTCAGGCTTATTCGCCAATGCTTGGGCTATCAATGAATACGTGACTATTGGTCAGTTTTCTCCTTCAGCCCTACGTCATCTATCTCACCTGTTGATTAACAGCCAACGCCCCAAAACCTGCGACGTGCGGTAACAGTGGGGTTCTACCTAGCGGAGGTTGGATCGCAAACAAGCCGTGTGGCTACGTGATGGGTACGCACCAATGCTCGTAGATGCAATCAGAACTTCTAACTTGTCGGAATATTCAGGTACTGCGATTGCTGGGCAACACTTTGATGTCGTCTCAACAGAGAGCGACGGGTATCACTATGGTCGATACCGAGGTACTGGAGGAAACTTCTGCACGTATCTCATTCCGGCTGTACGTACCTTGAACTCTGCCAGGCCAGGCTCTTGTTTTTTGTTTCTTATTGACGTTTATTTCTGGGTCAGTCACTCGATTTATCCACGCAGGTCTCAGGCATCGCGTCGTCGTGCTCAACAACAACAGCATCAACACTCTGCGATCGACGGGCATTTGGGATAGACTTCGACGCTGCACCTCATACTGGTGATGGAGCAGTAATCGTTGGTGTGAACCTCAGCGCCTGCCCTGGATTTTACAATTACTTCGTCGTAAGTCTACCTTCACCCCTTACCCTCATGCACTGAACAACATTTGTCTTGCGTTACTCGTAGGACTCCAATTTCGTCTCTGGGACGTTCCAAGACCCAGTCCCGTTCAATATGGCTACAACGAGCGGCGCTGGGTACCGCTATACCACCCGTGATGGTGTTGCGAGTTTGGTTCGGGCTGATGTTGTAGAGTGGGGTCAGACAATTTGGTTCTTCGTTCCCAGGTCCTGCATCGCGTCGCAATTGCCGGCTGTGTTGAACAACGACGCTGGGGATGGGTGTTAGAAAAAAGACGATTGAGGGCATGTTTTCCAATGCCATAGATGTGACTCTAGTAACCCTCAAGCTTCAAGTCCGATGTTGATAACTTGGGTAGTTGTGATCCATGTTTTATAAACTGAATTCAGACGACAAAATACAGCAAAAGACGATATTCTATTTGAACGACATTCGAAATCCAGTTCTGGTGTGGAGTAGAGGCGCAGGAGTAGCTCCTTCATGATGTCCATCCCGTGCCAGGTCCAAGTGAACAACTCTCATGTTGTGTACCCAGAGTTCGCGACCAATCGCGTCCATCTCTGAAAGATCCCATGATGCGCAATGAGACGAAGTAAAAGAGAGCGAATTAATATGAGGGAACTCGAGGATCGTTGAGAGCGATAGTCCTTGGATCCCGTGAATAACGAGACGCGTTAAGCGTTGCGATGGTATGAAGATGGTCAAGATTTTTGTTGACAGATAACAAGCCTCATAGTCAGTCCCTCCTCCTCGACACCCGGAATGGGTGACTGTAAGGGACTTGATATTGGGGAAATACTCCTGCAGCATCATAGAGCCTTCGTTCTTGGGAGGTGACCATTCTGGAATCATGATTATTTAAAACTTTATGTTGAAGCGAAGGTACACACCAGATCAGCAACATCAAAGTCTTGCAGGTCCAGAACACATGTAAAGTTCTCCACAGATGCGCCCAAATAAGGCTTATGCAAGAGAATTTGTGCAAGGCGCTTTTGCCTTCTTGCATATCTCCCATACCGACCAAGTTGAATCTCGTGAAACAGTGGAGGTTGTGAGATCGGGACGAAGGTTTTGCAAACGAGAGAGCAGCTCTCAAGAGTCGATTTGTTGCTGATAGGGTTACTTTTGAGTTCAGAGATGATGATTTCGAATAGTTCAATGGAAATATTGGTCCTTCAAGGACCGTATTTGAGGACATGAGAGGTTTTGAAAGTTAGAGATGGTGATATCTGTACTTTGCACATTGTCAACAACCGAACGTGATGGCTCGGATTACGACATGAACCGTTGAACAGCAATTGCCTTGTACTAGCGGCGGGGTAATCGTCCCGTTAAACCTATTTGCATGCCATAGGTTCTACAATTACTTCGTCGTACGACAATGCTTGCTTACGACCTCTGATCGAAGCGTAAAAGGTAAACACCTTTGTTTCTGGGACTCCAAATTTGCTTCGAGGCCTCCCAACATCCTGATCCTTTCAATGTAGCTACGAAGAGCGCTGGATATCGTTACACCACCCATCATGGCGTAGCGAGCTTGGTGTTCGTCAAATAACAGGCAACGGCAGGATTCTTATCGATTAGCAGTAGTAGGAGTCGAGTCGAACATTGAGAAATTGAAATTATGTACTCTATCTTTCATAACCTAAAATTCTGGCATTTCAAAAAGTTAGACGAAGCCCCAAACGACATCGAAAATCCAGCTCTGACGTGGAGTAGAGCCTCCGAAGTGGCTCCTTCATAATATTTTGCACTGCTGCCTCCCTTGCCATATAATCCCCACCAGCACTCCCATCCATTTGCAACATGAGGGTAATCTTGACGCTACGCAGGTGCGGGAAATTGGCACTTCTATCTTCCATCAGAACGGCATCCAAGCGCTGCCAGTGATCGAAGCACGGTATTCGTCTTGTATCCGGCAATGATATAGCGTTGTTGATGTCGATGAGAATCTCGAGACTTTGGATGATATTGTGACCCTTCACCAAAGCGAGTGCGCTGTGAATGGCTCGCAAGAAGGTGCTCCTGCTATCGTCGACCGCACCAGGCTCCAAAACCATCGCGTCCTGCAGTTTGATCGTTCGTAAAGTGTGGCTGCAATTTTGAAAGCAGAGTCCAAAGTTGGGTTCTTCGCGTAATACTTGGGGAACTGGATGGAAGAGCATGTTGGTTAGCCCTGCTTGACGAGGGCAGGATCTCTCAATGCGTGAAGAGGTTGGAGACGCACGGGTTTCTAGGAAAGCAATTTCTTCCAAGTGTGTTACAAGACGAAAGATATCCCCAGTCCAGCCCCACATAACGTTCTCATTGCGCGGGCTATGGCGATGTAGCATGACCTTTAGGGAGCGTAAGGATGGAAGTGGACCCATCTCTGAGTCGAGCTCAGCTGTTTTGCGGGAGATCTCCGTGAAGAAGTCAACGCTCCAAATATCCACCTCCTGAAGCTTCGCATAGGGTGTCGCCTTCTGAAACCTCGCTTGAAGGTACTGTTGACTGTTATACTTACCTGAATATGTCGTAATGCGTCCTCTCGCTTGCAAGCACTCTAGCTCCCCAAGGTAGTTGAAGAGATCTGTGGGGAAGCTCCGGACAAAATTATCGAGCACTAGGGTTTTGATCGCGAGCTTCCGTGGAGTTGTAACTGGTCGGCTGGAGTCGAGATTTGGCCATGCTTCGAGGAGGGAACAGCCACGAAGGGTTAAGTGAGTCAATTGAGGAAAATCGAGGATTGTTGCCAATGAAGTACACTTGTGGAGACTGATCACGATTGTTGTAATGATCGAGCCATGTGATGACAGAAGCTCTTCCAGGGCATCGGATCCCAGATTACATCCACGACAAGGAGGAAGTGGATCTAGCCCAGAGCCTATTGGACATCCGAACTCTATTCCGTGTTGGATGTTCACTGAACATATGGATGGGAGGAACTCCCAAAGGGTCAGTGAGTAATCATCGTTGACAGGCTTAAAAATAAATATACAAAAGATATGAGGAGTGGTCTATTCACGCACTTCAAAGTCATCAGAGGGTTCTGTCGATTCTAGCACGTAGCGGACATCCTTAATGAATGTTGCGAGATGTGGACTTTGAGAGAGGATCCGAACCAATTCTTTGCGCTTTGAGGTTAGAGGGCCACAAACGCCGATTGTGATTTGCCGGAAAATATGGCTTTGACAAAAGGATGCAAAGTCTCTATTGACCAGAGACGATGCCTTGAGGGTAGCTTTGGAGGTTTCGTTATCCTCAGCGGCATGCTCTATGATTGAAAAAAAGATTTCGTTTGGGAGGAGGGGGCCGCAGCTCGACATGTTATAGGACATGCAAGACCAACCTTGGTCGACTTGGAGATAGTCGTGTGTTGGGAACCGTATTGCCTGCCTTCCAGTGAACAGGGAGATTAAAGGGCACTATCGGAGTATATCAGATCTGTCTTCCAACGCTGACTCAGAGGCCGAGTCAAACAAGAGTCGTCAACGAATTTAGATTGTATTATTAATATTTTTCTTGCTCCTTGCAACCCCGACAAAGGACCGCTGACTTCGACTCTAGGCACCCTCATCACACGGTTCACCCTTCATGCCAACCATTTCCCTTTTACCACCACCGGAAGCACGCCTATATGTAAACCACCATCAGTCTTCTAACAATGGAGTAGGCAAATGCATTCGAACGAACCTCCGGTAGGCAAAGGAATAGTCTTCCTCCCAACCGCAGTCAAAAACCCATTAATCCATCCACCATGAGCGGTGATCGAGATGACTACAGGTTCAATGGGCATCAGCGCGTCATCAAGTTAAACCCGAAGCAAAAAAAAAACCGCAGAAAAAGAAGACATACACGTCTCATTCCTATCATTCTCAAACACCCAGTCCAGCACCCTCCCCGCTCTCTCCGCCACCTGTGCCTTGGTCTCCCTCACATCCGCGTCCCACAGTTCGTCTTGTTCAGTTAGACCTGCCTCGATTTCGAACGAGGGGAACGCAGAGGCGATGTACGATCGCGTGTTGCGCTTGTCGCACGTGTGGACGCCATTTTCTTCACGACAGTTCTAAAGAGTTCATAGGTTATGGAAAATAAACACGAGAGTAAGTAAGAGAGATGAAAAGAGCCAGCCTTGACGCACCTCGAGAACCATCACAGCGCTCGCGTTCGGAAACACGCCTCCGTACATCGTGCGGCACGTATGCATCGCGCGTGTGAGTGGACTACAGTATCGCTTTTGTGGCTTCTCTAGCCCTTCTTTCGATTCTTGGAGCATGACGCGTTGAATATCCTCGGCTTGGGAAATACCGAGAGGCGTGAGCTGAGGATCGGCTGAAAGGTTAAAGAGATGTAAGATAGCTACTTGAAGCTGGGAAGAGATGATATGATACGCACGACCCCATACGATTTCACCGTCTCCGTTGAGCTTTGACCAATAACTGTTTAAACAAAAAATGCAGCGTCAATTCAATCCACATCGAGCTCCTTCGAAGACAATAACTGGGAAACCCACTCATCCCACGCCTCAGTTCCGTACTTGCTCTCGGCGACGTTATCTACATTTCCAATCGAATCAGCAATGTCAAGCAAGTCCTCGCACAGTCTCTCGACATGACCATATGAAGCGGTACTCACGATACCCCTGCCCATGCCTCGACAAAAGGAAGAACTTGACGTATCCCCCGTCCTTCTTCGCCTCTTTGTTGAGTGTTTTGATAGCCTCTCTGAACTCGCTCCATCGTGTAGGAGACGTGTTTTTGAGCCCGAAGTGAGGTGCGATCTGTGATAGTGGAATAGAGAATGGGTGTCGTCGTGGATGGAAGAAACGAAGTGGTACGATGTGGTAAGGAAACGAAATAGACCACACATTAATATTAAGAGAATATGACTTACGGTTGGAATCCGATCAGCGGGAGTCAAGTCGTCTTGTACGAAGAACCCAGAAACAGCCTAAGCCACCATAATAACCGTCGTTCAGAAAATCAGTTCATCAGAGAAACGCAGCCACGAACGTCATATGTAAATTCACCCATCGCAAGTCCACAAAGGCAAATTAAAGCAAAGCGAAACGAAATGAAGAATGAAATCCAGGTCTCAAGTCAAGTGTCAGCTGCAGGACTACCAGGTAAGCTCAATCAAGAATGAACGAGAATGAAGGGGACGAAGAAAGAAGAGAATACAAAAACCCCTGAGTATTAGCACCCCAATCAGCATGATCATGATCAGCAAATTTTTATCCGCCATATGATACGCCTTGATACGCATGGGGACAAGATTTACTTAGACTAAGATTGTGGCCGTCCTCCAAATGCTCCGGTCCCGGTCCCTTTTTCGTCGTAGAATGCATTGAAGGCAGGAAGATAAAGATAGAATTTAATATAAATTCAAAGAAAATAACATAAAATGCAGATGGATGAAAGTCGCACCTGCTATCGATAGGAATAAGGGGTTCAATCAGCTTAGCTTCGTCCTTTGCACACTGACAATTCAATGTCAATGTCAATGTCAATTTTCAGCGGCTCATCTCTAGCCCTCAATGCATTCAATGTAATCAATTCAGCTCTCGTGCTCGTATCTATATAAATACTAAAATAAACGGGCCCTATTCTCACATGCAAACGTTCGTTCTCTATACACAGCAGACCCTATCTCAAAAAGAGGGACCGGTGATCACAGTGAGGATGATGCAATCATGATGGGGAACATCCGCCTCCGGCGGCATCGGTGTCTCCATATGCCTGTCCAATTCCGGACCGCCTCCCTCTCAAACGACCGTACCGGACGGCGGTGCGGTACATCGGCGATTGGCGTCGGCGTTCCCGTTTTGTCCTGATCCCCGCCTCTCCTGCTCAAAATCGAACGACCTGAGGCTCGCACAAGTGACGCACTCCTCCCCCTCCATTGACACTGACGTTCTCCACCCCGACATATTCTCCACCTCAATTAATTTAACATGTACAGAGATAAAATAAGAAAGAAGCAAACAAAGAGAAGAGGTACAGATCACAACCCTGGATTAGCGGGGCTGACGCACAGAATATGTCAGTATTAGCATCATACATCATACATGGGTGGTTCGCAAACGGTTTAGATCACACAGCGACAGTCAAAATTAAGAACGACCGTCAACGTGTCCAGGAAGGAGCTTAACTTTCAGGTGGAGCATGAGGTGCGAGAATAGACATGTGGGGTTGGCTGGGTGGGTGGGTGCTGTTGTCTGAGGTGGCGGTCATCAAGAGTCGTGTATTGATAGACGAAATAATCAAACTCAAGCATTAAACGAGCCAAATCACAGAAACCATACGTCGCAGCACGAGAGAATGTAAGGCGTAGAGGACAAAAACAGAGAAGTAAAAAGAGAAAAGATAAATTCAAAACACAAACATCGCACAAGGACACGTAGATATTGGCGTCACAACAATGAGAAAAAGAAAATAAGAACGAGAAACACCGAGAGGCTTTGAGAAAAGGTGGGAGGAGAGATAGAGGAGAATCAAACGATCAAACCAATCAATAAGAGTGCGATGATGGACAGACGTATGATCAACAGGATGAAAGAGAAAAAGAGTAAGAGTAAGACACGACGTGGTATGTATGGTGGTATGCAAACTGGGGTTGTCGTACGTACATAAAACAAGACAGGATGGGAGGGAGGAGAGGCAAGCCCGAGTAGACACAAATGACGGGAGAGGAAGAGGAACATGTGCTTTCATCGCAGTAAGCTAAGGGTGCGGCAGGATGCTACCATCCAATGATCCAAGAAATAGTGTAGGAGCGAGGAGATAGGGGAATTTACAGGATGATGCAGTGGTTCTTCTTGACCTTGTGTCTGCTAAGGAGAGCAGCACGGGTGGCATACTGGAAGACTTCACGAACACCCTCGCCGGTCTTGGCGGAACACTCAAGGTAGTGCTTAGCGCCAATCTTCTGTGCAACGGCCATACCCTAAAATAAGAATAGAGTCAGAAATCGTAAAGGGCAAATTGAGTCATAGAAATTGATGCAGCAGAAACTGCGGAAAGGTTCCGGGAGAATGATTGAATATGGGAAATATGTTGTCAAAGGGAAATCATGCCTGCTGAGGTGAAGAAAGGGAAACTGGAATTGGAGCAACGAAACATGATACGCCAAAGAAGAAAAAGACAAAAGGTGGGGTATGCAGTTCAATAAAATCAAAAAAAGAGCATACCTCTTCGGGGGTGACAGGTCGCTGGCTCGTCTTCCTCAGCTCCTCAATTACACGGGGATCACGCCTAAGATCTTTCTTGCATCCAACGAGGATAATGGGGAGACCAGCGCAGAAGTGCATGACTTCAGAAATCCACTACAATTCACTGTGAATCCCAGAATTCATCCATGAAATATTCAAACACATACCTTCTCCTGAACGTTATCAAGCGAGTCAGGGGAATCAACAGCGAAGCAGATGAGGATCACATGGGAGTCGGGGTAGCTGAGAGGTCGGAGACGATCGTAGTCCTCTTGTCCAGCTGTATCCCATAGAGCCAGCTCAACGTGCTTTCCATCAACCTCAACATCTGCAACGTAGTTCTCAAACACTGTTGGTACATAGACCTATAAAAACAAGGCAAAAAAGGCGGTTAAATTGACGATAAATAGAAGGCTAATATTTCATAGCGATTATACAAGAAAATGAAGACATACCTCTGGGAAAGTTCCTTTAGAGAAAACAATCAACAAGCAAGTCTGGGATTAAGAGCATAGGTGGATGAGTGGTTAGCACGAGGCAAAACTACAGTTGATATTGTCAAAGTTCACCTTTCCGCAAGCACCGTCTCCGACAATGACAAGCTTCCTTCTGATGTCTGACATGATTATAGTAAAATAAAACTGTGTAAGGGATTTAAAGACTCTGAGGAAGGTGTAAGGGCGAGGTGGTTTGAGCAGAACAACGACCTCGTCAACCAACGTATCATACCCGCCATTTAAAGCGGAACTTGAATTTGATCCTTGGCTTATGCAATCAAAGGCAGGGCCTCAATTTTATCGCGCTGTCCGTGCGTGAGAATAAATTGCTGTACAAAGCGCATCGCCTTCTCCACAAGAGATAAGCTTCGTGAATAGCCTTGACCTTTGAACACAGCTTTCAACGAAATGACGATACTTTGAATTGACGCCCGTAAACCACTCGAGTCTGTATTATACGGTGAAAGTGCTGATCCAGTCATTGAGAGACAATATCATTCTGAGTGATGCTCCTTGTTAAACTGTTTCGCATGTCAAAAAAGCGAGTCAATTATATGATGCAGTACTCCGACAACCCTGCATGCCTTGCTGTGATTTCTCAGACACATGTTCATCGAGAAGCGATGGCAATTTGGACCCTCAAACTAGGTAGAATTCAATGGTTTGCGTATTACTATGCTGACAGTTACTTTGTCAATGCAGCCGTAACCAACGACGCTCTCGACGAGGGAAATGACGACAGTAATAACTTTTCTTTTCATGTCAGAGCTCGACACAGTGCTCAGCTTTCTCCTGTCTAATTAACATGCAGGGCGCCTCGATCCCTTGATCGGAGCTTTGATTTGAAAGGCATCAATCCCCCAACTTTTTCAGAGCCATATGCACAGCACCGCTTCGCTCGCTATCTTTAGCTATTCACGCGCCATTTGGCTTCCTCGGTGTCAAAGACCCACCAGCAAATATCATGGAGACGTTACCATCGACATGACATCATATGTATGTCTCTTCGAAGAAGCAACCGCAATTATTCCTCCATCTATGTATATCTTATCCCACAGCATCAGGAAAAACAACACACTGTCGACGACCATTGTGCAGCGTTTTCGTTGCTTGACTTCATGCCGCACGTAGCACCGGCAAAAGTCATCGTGAACGGAGGATCCTTCCACATGCACGATGAATCCCAACACGGAGTACGATCATAATCATTCAATCTCCAAGGTGTGCATACCCCTAGCTTATCCCCTTGGTTATCCACCATATAGCCCCGAAGAACGAGCAAGCGAGGACAATCTCTATCCTCATGCAGAAATACCTCGGAGAATCATCATGGGTCGAAGCCCAGCTAGGGATCCGCCAGGCTTCGGTGGAATAACATGTCCGTCCGCGAGACATCGCCTCGAGTTAGGCTTCACCTGTCCGCGAGACATCGCCTCGAGTTAGGCTTCACCTGTCCGCTTATGTCGAAGCACTTCATGTCGAACTGTTAGCCTGTTATCTAGGCGTGCGCGTAAGGGACGAGCTCTGGATTTACGCTGCCAACGCTTAGAACTAGTAGCGTCAAACGTTCGAGCATGTTGTTGAAGAGATGGTGCGATATTGGGTATAGACGATGCAATATACATAATAATGCGAGTACAACAAACGATGATAGCGAAGCGTGTACTAACGATGAGTCGTACCACGATAAATACAGTGTATGATATATGCGGAATGTAGAAACTGGGAATTGCAAGTAATTGTACCTGGAACGAGGAGATAGTATGCAACGTCCGACTTCACCTCAGCGGTACCGCTCAAGTCATTGCAATCAACAGCAAATATTACGACTGTTCACAGCTTGACTTGACCGCCGAGATGAAACATTGTGCGTATCAGCGCGGATGACTGCCCATATGTACTCAGAACTGGCAGGTCTCCGTGAACAGCCCTATCACCCCAAAACACCTTTCTCTCCTCTGCGAGTCACCACACCCATCCGGTATCTCATCTCAAACACAAACCGCACCCCACCATTCTGAGTTCCCGGTCCGCAGGCCAGCACTTCAGCCAATTCCTCCTCTACTATCTGAATCCATCATGCCAAAGTAACCACCAAAGGGCAGCAGCTAGGCTCATCACCACCCCACCGTCCACAACCCACCCCCGATCATGCCCAGGCCCATCGTTACACCCACAACGCCCGACCGTCCCCATTCAACCTTCCCCAGCGTCGCCCCCGAAATAGCAGGGAACGTCGTCGCAAAAAACGCTGTCGGGTTCGGGCCGCCCTGCACCGTCACCGTCGGCGCATTTGATGCCAACTTCACAGTGGAGGGAGAGGAGGGTGTCGCGCCGGGTGCGAGGATGGTGAATTTCTCAGAGGTGGTGTGCATGATGCCGTGTGTGGAGTTGATGAAGATGAGGTAGTAGTCGTCGCCAGGGGGTACGTCGGAGAGTTGGATGTTGAGGTTGGCGGGTTTGACGGGGACTAGAGATCGGGAGTTGGATTCAGATTTGAGTTTTGGGTTGGAAGAGGAAAGAGATTGAATATTGATGACGAACCGTTCTTTGCGATGAGTGTTAACCCATCTGTGCCCATTCTTGCCATCTCCAAATCGAAGCCGTTGATACCGTCCAACAATGATTTTCGCCATGTAATAACGTTGGCAGCATTGTTAACCCATTGAGTTTGTTTATTAGGTTCTTGGACGACGAAAAAGTTGGCTATGATAAGAACATGCCGAGTGATGATTGTCAAGATAAAAATAAATGGAAAGCGGAGGTCCATCATTTCAGGAGCAGATATTGTGGTTTTATTAGAGTTGATTAGAATCTTGTTTTTTCTCAACATACGGAGGAAAATACAACTAACCAGAGGCTTGTAGCGCCAACACCGCCCAGATCATAACCAAAGTCATCGCGCGCGTCATAGAGGCAGACATCCTCATGTTTTGGTGATCGTAAACGTGTAATATGTCGTTATACAGCAAGAATCAAAGCTTGAGGCCCAAGCGTAAGTAGCCTAGAGCGAAAAAGAAATTGAGTGGCTGAGGACGATAAACCCCAACACTCAGAGGCCAATTATACCAAGAGACGACAGAAGAAGAAAAAGCAAGGGATGGCGTAAAACCCGAGCGCGATGAGGTTTTAGTTATATGAAGCACCTCGGACGCAACGAGGTTGTGATGCTGAGCGGGCAGCCGTGCAACTCGGAGATATGAGGTGTTTCGCTTGGGTGATTTATCTGCGGGCGCGAAGTTTAGCGTAAGCTGAGCCTTGGGTGGAGCGGCACCAGTCACCAGTCACCTTGCTAATGTTTGAACAGCCAAGAGAGAAGGAGAAGTGCGGTTTTACAACCCCAGTACCAGTCAGAGTGTGGTGGGTGATGAAAGTGTATGAAGAAGCGAAAAGGAACACCAAGCAGACAGTCAGGCAGGAGGGAAACGACTGAGAATCTCCGTTATGCCCGTTGACGATTCAAACAGGAGCGAAACCCATTAGGCTGCGGAGGTTGCCCTGGACTGCAGGATAAGTAGGGGTCAGGGGTGGACTCTGTGTGGCTGAGGTGGGTCTCTGACTCTTTGGGACCTGTCATCCTGTAAATCCATTCCACTTCAATTCAATTCTCGTTCATGAATCCCAGTTGACGTGTTATTTTCAGAAAGAAAGGACATGGGCGGCGCAATGTATGGTATGAGGCATTCAATGATCGTTGAACGCGTTCAACGGCGAGTTCAAGGCATGTGTGCCGTTCAGATGCCTACCCTGCACACATGAGCTCACTGATATCGATTGATACACGCGACTTGGTGAGTTGCTAAAATCTTGATGTGGGCGCGTCCGAATCGGCTTGATGTGAACGAACCTCACGACGGGCTGTGATCTCGGCAAGCAACTTTGATCCGCATAGCCCTGCCCTTGGGACTTGTGGAAATCAAGTCCGCCTGACCGCAGATGCTCCCCTGCTCAAGTTGTCGACGTCGTGCTTCAGAATAATAAGTTATAGAAAATTCGACATATCAGACTCATTTATCTACATTTACTCTCATTCATTGATTGTATCGGGCCATGAATCCAGCGAGAATATATGTCAATGCCGCTCTCAATCCAACGGTCTCGACTCTCCATCTTCACAACTTCCGAACGCTATGAGGGCTTTGTGCGCGTCGAAAGGCCTATATTTAGATCAAGATCTTATCAATGATGCACAGTTTCAAATGTATGGTAAATACATATATTAATGGAACAAGTAAAGATCTAGGCTCAGCCTAGGAACCCAGCCTACTCATGGTGATAGGAATATGAGGAATGTATAGCATATCATATTAATCATACAAACGAATCTTGTAAATACACCCAACGCCCAGCATTAGTTGAAACGCTTTATGAGCTCTGTCATGCCTCAAAGCTCGCTGTGAGCAGAGAGAGTCGAATCAGAAAGTCCACAGCTGATTCGCGTTGAGCTCTTGGCACGTCCATGTCTGAATTGGAGTTCCATCGATCGTCGAGCCGGCCATAAGATCCATGCATTGAGCTGTACCCATCACGTCGATACGTCAGAATCAGAATAAGGGATAGATAATGAAATTGAGGAAGAAAAAGACGCACTAGACCCATCTAGCTGAAAATGTGTCTGATTCACATATGTCCAAGTCTGGGCTGGAGAATTGTCAATGCATTGCCATAGCTTGAGCGTAGTTCCTGAGTTGGGGACTATACGTCGTATCGTATCAAATTCAATTCAGTTTCAGGAGCTGTGAGAGTGAGGTACTCACCCGAACCCGCATCTAAACACATTTGTGTTCCTGCGAGCTTGATTGCCCCTTTGGTTCCATCGGCGGGGAATGTCCACCGCTGAGCGGCTGTGTTGTTACAGTCCCAGCTGTATACATGTTGTACGCGTTAAATTGAAGGAAAACAGCGAAGAATGCGTCGGAAGGAGTTAAACGTCGTGAAAGATGGAACGAATTGAAACGAGAGTGTGCAACGGAAGGCAACTCGAACGTTAGCATTAAGTCGACGTCGAAGAAATATGGAAACATTCAAAGACAACACGTACATTTGAACATTCGTTCCATTGGTAAATTGTCCACCTCGAACGTCAATGCATTTATTGGTATTAGAGCTTGGGTGGATAGAGAGCGAATCAGGGGGTGGAGGGAAGGTGCGCTCGGGGCAGAATCTACAGGTTAGGATTCACACATTTCAATCGCTGTCGTATCGCCAAATTATGAGATTAACATACACGATGCGATACCCACTCGCATCTGAGGGGCATTGAAATAGTGGCTGGGTGGGTGCTGTGTCGCCTGGAACAGGGAAACTGGCAGGAGGCTGGTTGAACACCGCGGGACAGGAGGTACTGTCGCATCCAATTGGTTCACAAAATGAGTTCTGTTCGTTCATCAATATCCGCCTTTAGAGGATACGGGTGGTAAAAGGAGAAAGAACGTACAGCCGGAGCTGCATTCGGTACAACCATAACACCCGTGTTGAAAGACGAAGCGTCTTTGACGATATAATAATAGTGAGCCTACAAAGAATCAGTATTCGCAATGTTCCAAAGTACTATATAGGACCAGTCAAGGCGAACATCACCAAAGAATCCAGCTCTCGTCGTCCCAGCTCCCGTGGAGCTGCCCCCATTCGCAGAGGTATAAATCAGACCCGACCAATTATCCGTAAAAGTGATATTGAGCATCCCATCTGGACTTAAGGTTCCTTGATTGACGCCATTGATGAAAGGTGAAATCGATTCCGGACATCGATTGACAATTGTGAAGAGTCGGCCTGCGAGTGATTGAGCGAACAGAGTGTTGAAGAACAGGGAGGTGAAGAGAATCGGGAGGAGCATGGTTAGCACGTGGACTTGAGGGTAACTTGCTGCGCACTCTGTAGGTCGGCGAATTGCTTTTAGACCTGAATTCTAAAGATATATAGAAGAGGTTGGATTTTGAAGATGGCTTTGATGGCGACGACTATCGCTAGTGGAGACGGTGGAGGAGACAAGAAGGCTCCAATGACCTCTTTGCAGTTAAGCCTCAAAGATGACATGCACCTGACACGCGATATGGATGTGGGCAAGGGTGGCTGATAGGGTATGGGAAACAGGGGCTAGGTAATTAACGGACAGGTTCGGACGTCCGAATACGCTAGGCACTCCCGCGGGTGGCCACTTTATCCTACGTAAGAAAGCCAACCAAAAAGATGAAACTTTTAGAATATCTGTATATAAGCTAGAAACTTGTCTGAACAGGAAATCTTTGTGGAAAATAAAAGCATAGCGAAAAGTAAACCCTTTTCTTCGCCGTTTGACAGCCACAATAGACCCAAAAAGGTAAAGGTGATGCCATCAATAAAGACTGTAAATAGGACTCCTTTTCCAGTAGCATTTGCGAAACAAAAAGGAACGCCATTTTTGGGCGACAAATACAATAAGAGTTGTTAACCTTATCTGTTTCTGTATATTTACAGGAATGGTTTACCATTTCGAGTCGCTTTCTGACCCCCAAAAAGTCTGCCTGCCAACTTTTGCAGCGAAGACTTTTTGACGATCAAGAAGCACTCCAAAAAGTCCATTCTTTTGTCAGACATCAAGAACAAAAATAGTATTCCTTTGCTCGATGTTGTTGTCCACAATAAGATTTAATCATATTAAAAGTCGTTTGGATTGGGTAAAGATATCCTTCTCTAGTTCTTTTTGTGGCCTATAATCAAACAATAAGGATATTCTTTTCGATAGCCAAGCAGATTACGAATACTTAACCTGTTCTTGGCATATCTGGGACTCAAAATGATAAACATTTTTATGCGTTTTCATTCAACAGAAAGCCTGGACATGTATTTAATCTTTCTTTTAATGCTTTCTAATGTGCTAAACAGGCATCACCTGCGGGAGTGAGGCCAGACTTCAGAGCCTCGAGGAGGTGTCGAGGACGTCGAGGGGAGACCAAAGGGGCACTCGGCCGGCCTCCTTCACGTGATTATGTCGGGCAAGATGGCCGAGCGGTTAAGGCGTGTGACTCAAGCTTACATAGGCTTGCCTGCTTTGAGCGGGTCTTCTCATAACGTAATGTTGCGTGGGTTCGAATCCCACTCTTGTCATTATTTTGCTGCTCTTCAAGTTCACCTTATCGTGTCGCGACTTCGCGTTTGATAATGGTCTGGTGTCAATGATGCTGCGTTGCGGCACAGTTTTCATAAAGGATGGCTAATTGGTTTAGTATCCATGCTATGTCTGTCGTTGAGGTTTCTGTAACAACGATGACAGGCATCGCCGACGCTTTTGGTGCATTTCGTATTTTATGACTGTGTAGAGGTCAGAAGGATTGATCTTCACGATGGTTTCCTCGACAAGTCGACGGATAATTGACAAGAAGGGATGCACCAGGATATTCCGGTGGTAACAAATGCCGACCAGCCGTCCAGAGAGGATTGTTGACGACCTTTGGCCACGCACGCAGCATTAGGGTCATTATGTATTATCATGCAGGGACCAACCAATTCAGTTCCTAGTTTCCCGCACGCAATTGTTCGGGATGGACAGCTATTAAAAGACGATGACAATCTTATTGCCTACCCCGTCTTCGACCTTTTCTCATCTGTGTCCTCGCTTTGTATCTATACCCACTTTCTTTCTAACGATGTCCGATAACTCTGTTCTGAATCAACCCATAGGCATCATTGGAACTGGTGTCGCCGGCCTGATCAATGCCTACGTACTCACTTCAGATGGGTATACGGATGTAACCCTCATCATGCGGGATGAGACGGTTGGTGGAACTTGGGCTAAAGAGCGCGTCTATCCAGGTCTTCACATTAATAGGTGCATGTTCCGAGGTTCGCTGTTGGAATCACGCTGACGATCATTGATTTTCGTTCTTCTCTTCCACCTTTTCAACTTCTCCATCGTGTTGCGATCATGCTATATCACATGCAGTGTACACAACGAGTACAGATTCTCTGCTCTTGCCATGCCACCCCCAGAAAATGCTGCCGAAAGCGGAGGACGACTCTCAGGGATGGACATGTGCAGATATATGGAACGATTTTACGAGATGTTTTTGAAGGAAAAAGCCAAGTTCATCTTCAAAACGAACGTATTGAACATCCATCGAGATGAGCCTGGAAAGTGGAAGGTCAAGGTTCAGGATAGAGAATCCCAGAAGGAGCGGGTGATGCAGTTTGCGAAGATTGTACTGGCTACTGGAGTATGTTCCTTCCTTGGCGCGACTCGCCTCACCATCTCTGATGATCCTCTCTCTCTCTCAGGGGTGCAGCAATCCCAATATCCCCGAAGCGATGTCGCAGGCGGCTGCAGACCGTGCTGGGTTCAAGGGCCTCGTTGTGCATTCCTCACAATTCGCCGCAAACCTTGATAGAATGCTAGAAGCGACCAACATTTCTGATGACTCGGAAGCAGACGACGTAGTTCTGGTCGTTGGTGGCGGCAAATCCGCGCAAGAGTACGTCCCTCCCTACATGTTCATTTTCAACAATAACTAAAGCGGAATGGTACCCATTAGTGCTGTCCGGAAGATGACACTTTCTGGGAGGAAGGTTGTGATGGTCTTTTCGCGAACTGATACGTTCTTCGCTTCGAAGAGTCCTGCACCCGATTTCATCAGGAAGAGTCGGTGTGTAATTCATCTCGGATTATGTTCGTTTCGAGCACTGAATTTAAATCATAAGTTTGGTTGGCATACTCGCTGGTCATTGTGATCTAAACAGTCGATTGGAGTGGGTCGCATTCTTCTACTCGTATCCCTATTTTTATATTCCCTTCTTTAGGCGATTCTTACACAAAACAACTCTCGGTGGGGCCATCACTCGCGCAATTTGGAGGTCGATGGAAAAGGAAGCTGTATGTTGTATGTTTCACCCAAACAGGACGGACGCTTACTTTATGCATAGTTCAAGGCATTCAAAATCCCTGAAGACTCTCCTCTGCGTCTAACTCACGACCTCTTTTGGGGTGTTCGAGCGAGTGATGAGGGTAATGTGAGCCCCGAATGCTTCCACGCATTGGCGATGGCGAGAGCATTTGAAGTAGTCGCGCCAGCACGCGCTACCGGGTACGCTGATGATGGGGAGAGCGTCCTATTGAGCACAGGGAGGACAATAAAGCCCAAAGTCGTGATCCTGTCGACGGGTTATCAGAGCTCATGGTCAAATATCTTTACACGTTCGTCCCCATTCCTCGGTTCTCCTTGGATATCGCTTACGTTTCGTGTTCGTTAGCTGAGATGGCGAAAGAACTCGGTATAGGTCGACATGAGCCGTTAACAAAAGTCAATCCGAAGTGGAACTACAAATCTTTCAAAGATCCGCCCAAGACTGATCCAGAACACGACAAATGGGTGACTTCCATCTATCGTGGCGTTGTTCCTGCGAAGAATATTCTCCACAGAGATTTCGCGATTGCTGGTGCACTGGTACGGTTTGCCAGCAAAGTTATGTATATTGAGCCTGGATAGGCAGCTAATACATTTGGGTTAGTTTACAGGTAGTCACGGCTATACCGATGAAGTAGCTGCACATTGGATTGCATCGTACTTCCGGGAAGATAAAATGCAACTGCCAACAACTGTTGATGAGGCGCTCGAGACTGCAGAGCGAGGAGCGGCCTGGATGAAGTTTCGCTACCCTGATAGCATATCGTGGATAAACGACAGTTATAGCACAAGTTTGGACTTCTGGACGTGAGCCTATTCTCTGATCTCAATCTGGCTGAACGAGTTTGATCAAGAGGTTATGCTTTCTAGATGGCCGCAAGCTGCTGACCAGTTATTGGATGACATGTATGTTCGGAGCGGGCGGAGTGGGGGGAATTGGTTGAATTGGGCTATCAAGGTCATTGATCTTAACGAGATTTCGACTCTGACAGCGGAGCGTCGTCAACTGCGGGAAGGAAAGACCTTGTGAGCAAAACTACATCTTGGTCAGAGTTCGGCATCGGTTATGAGATGAATGGCACCTTTAATTCAAACCAGTGATCAGTATGGCATGATTCAGCTTTTAATTCCAGTAGATATGTAAGGTTCAGTGCCTTTTATTGTGCAAAACTTCAATACCATAACCACTTTATAATGTTGAGGGAAGACCTATATGAAGGATGAAAGGAAGCTACGAAATCGAGTTCCGTGGTAGAGTACAGGCGATGAAGAGGATCTTCCAGAAACTCTTGAAAGATCCAATTGAGCACCTCCTTCCCATCCACTACCATCGGTGTGTAGTTCATGGCTTGAGAGCTGACACTAATTTTCACGCTCCGTAAACGTGGAAAGTCGTTGACTCGATCCTCCATCAAGACCTGATCCAGCCTTTCCCATTCCGTAAATGACGGTCTTGTCTCGCTGCTCAGCGCGTGGTGGGCATTTTCCATATGCAAGTGCAGATCCAACGTAATTTCCTCCACAATATTCTGCTTTTTCAAAGACTCCAGAGCATCGCACAATGAGCGGACGATGCTTTGATGACATTCTCCCACATTTGATTGGGATCCAAATCGAAAAGATACTTCGACGGCGATATGTTTCAGGGTTTTAAGTTGATTTTGGAAGCACGGCGTGAAGCTGAACGTTAGGTTAAATTCTAATAGAACCAGAGCGTCATAAAGGTGGACATCGGTCAATGACTAGGTGACCCACCTACCGTTGAGATTGATATCAATGGATAGAGTCTCTAGCCGCTGGACATGGTCAAAGACGTCATACACCTTATAAGACTGTATCTGGTCGGGATAAATATGGAACCGGAGAACCTGTAATGAAGGAAAAGCTTGGACGCCCTTTCTCTTTGCTGTGAATGACATGAGTAGCAGTGTGTCAAGGTCAACACGACCACACGCAGATGGTTGTACATTAGGACACCTCCTGGGAACTTGAATTGGGAGTCAAGGTGGATACCCCTGGAGCTGGCCGAGTTGAGTGAGGAGGGAGAATGGAAAGTCGCTGCCACGCCTCAATGTCAGGATACGAAGGTTTTGGGACCACCTTTGAACGCCGCTCAAATAAGAATCGACGTCTATTGGATCTGAAAAAGAAAAGAATTCGAGGTATAATGCTAGTAAGTATACTCGTAAAATTAAGAAGCGTCGGCCATAAGCCTAGAACCGGGGTCTTGACTGTTATCTGAATCTCTGCTAAACGTTCCAACCCAGTGAATTCGGACAGGGCCTGTGCTACAAGCGGGCAATACTCGCAGACGCCGTTATTAGAGCAGGTATGATGAACTTGGAGAGTAAGAGACTGCAAATTGAAAAAGTTGGCTTGGAGCCAGGGAGAACGTAAGGTGGCAGAGGAGTCCTATCTCAAATGGCCCATTCAACAAACCAATATGAGGTTAGGTATCGGCTGTTAACACGGCATACATACCCTGAGCGCAATACATGGTTAAGCATACCGACCGGAAGCTCAACTCGACGTGCACGGGAATCCCCCCATTTATAAGTGAGACTAGTACTGCGGATGTCACTCGATATATAGGGATATCGGGTAAGCAAATACACCACTTTCTGGGCTCCCAGGCCTGCATTCTGAGGTTCGCGGCGTTTGGCGGGAACACGGAAGGTCATATTTTGGTAGATGTATGAGTGGCAGATGGGTATAACGGTTTTAGATCTTAAGCAGCAACGTTGAGCGCGGATAAGTTTTCTGACTCCCCATCCTCATAGAGTTTCCTCGAGTATAAGACGAAGAATTTCGATAGGAAACACTGGATTTTGAATGAGAATGTCTTGATCCATCATGGGTATAAGAAAGTGTTGCCGATAAGGAAACCTGTAAGGAGTCAACAATGGTGAGAGGCAAGACTCGTGTATCTTGATATTTAAAGTATAGAAACTGAACACGGGCGTCGGGTAATTATTTCATGAGTGCGATTCTGCCCGATGGGTCAGTGGATAACGGTTGCGGTCAAGTCGGGCTCAAGGCAAAGAATAAAGCCCTCTGATTTAGATTATCGATGAAAATATCCACTTTTTCCTGCCTCTCCCGTCAAGTCGACATTATCGGAACGAATACTGATATGAGATATAGTATCTAGCCGATCTACCACACACTGTCGAAAAACGCACCGTTTTTGTGTATGAATTACTGCAACACCTGAGAGAGAAAGGAGGCCCCTTTGGAAAGAGACCCTTGTGGGCAACGAAAAGACCAAAAGTGACGCATACGAAGATAGGAAAATGTAAGATGAATTTTGTAGTTCAATAGTCTTGACTCTCTACGAACAGCACAAGCGCACGCCGCACGAGAAGAGTACAAGATAACAATCTCTCTTCACAACCCTTGATTCAAAATATACGTGATGCATGGACACTCGCCATTATAATCCCACTCCAACGAAGAACCGATTTTCCATACACTATGTAACTGTGGTCGATTTGGTAGAATGGATGAATGGATGTGGCGAGCTCCCAGTCAACAAGAAGCCATTCGTGGTGTTTCTTATGTCGAGGACAGTATGTACATCTGTGAACTGGCTGATGTACGCAGAACGTTCGGAAAGCGTTCGTCTCCATGGGGGAAGAATGCAGCCGCAAGGTCGTCATATACCTCATGGATGTCTTTGGGCCTAAGTAAAAGTCAGCATAGGTCTATGTTGGTAGTGGCATACAATATACTTTCACCTACTGTCGTGGTAGTCCTTGCGCGATAAACGATGTCCCAAACACTCCAGTACCAGGATTGCCAGGACGGGAGACTACTTCGGGTTTTTCGAGTTATTCGAGTTGATGCAGTGACATGATCCGAAATTTGACAAGTAAATTCATGAATTTAGAGACCCAAGGTGTGTGCGGCGCCTATTCAGATATGTACAATGCAAGATAGCAGCTCCTAGGATAAAACATTCTTCTGACAGGTGGCCGACTTTCCAACGAACTCAATGAAATCGGCCGCGTTTGCAAAGAATAACGGAGCGACAGCAGGGATAGGAATAGAAACGGGTGGAACGACACCTCCAGAGCAGTCAGGGTTTCTTCGATGTCAAGCAAAGTCAGCTGTGGATCGTTAAATACGAAGTATAATACGTACGGGTGGAGGAAACAGGTGGCGGGCTTGCGGAATAAAGCAAGCGCGGCGATGCCTCCATCGATATCGAAGGTGTAGCATTCGCCATATTTGTAAGTCCTGTAGATGTTATCCGTGTATTTAACTGCAATATACTAAGCAAATGATAAGTTTAATGGGTTTCGATCGAACTGAAATTGGCCTACAGTCTCATTTCCACCTCCCTGACAGAGGCTCAACATCTTGGGGTATACGCCCAGACATCAGCAAAAAAATTGATAGTAGATCTACGAACTGTCGTAGAAATGTAAATATCAGCTTGATATGGTATATATCATTCTCCGATACAACACTACAGTACCAAGTTGTGCATAGCTGTGTCACGTCATGATAGAGTCTTTGTTTATGAGGGATCTCAGTTTGCCCATGCCCTCTCAGTCAAATGACAGAACACTATAACCTGTTATGTCACTCGTCAGTCTGATAACTCATAGATCATCTAAAACCTGAAGAGACTCCACATATCTATGCAAATTTAAGATAAATAATGTATACTAGCTGAATATCAGGCATAAACTGGCATATCAGTTTGGCATCACATTGAAATTTCACAGACTATCGATTGTCTAGTTGTCAGTTGTGTATTATGTTAATTTCAGATTGAAGTCTGTATATCACACACATCTCAGTCTCGCGCCATCTTGTCTGCTTAATTTCTACTTGTAATCAATCACTGACTGTGAACTCAGCTTGAGGTATACACATCAGCCGAATATCTGATTGATATTGAGCATGTCAGGTTGAGATCACATAGACCCATTGAAGGCCAGCTTTTTTTTCAACATAATTATTATCTATACTTCATAAATGATAAGTGGATTAAATTATGGAAATGAGTGTCTATCTAGTCAAAAATACGGGCGGTAATAAATATTATCATGTCCGATTTCTTGGAGGAGCTAGATCCCACGCCTTCGAAGTTTGAGGCGGTCGTGGATATATTTCCTTTGCTGTTGTAAAGTAACAAAGGTTTCTTGGACTAGTGGGTTCATCGCTATAGAATCTGTGGTGTTAGTCAACGCTTGGGTTCGATTCCTTGCATTGGCAAATTTCGTAGATTTACATTGCTGGTGTTATTCAATGCAAATGTGGAATGAGCGGCTGGGCGAACCCTTCCAAAAAAGAAAAATCTTTTTATTTCTCTCTCGTTGCACTTATTCGATAGGTATGTGTAGTATAATCAGACGTCACTAGTTCAGCAGATGTCAGATTGGGACTTAATATCAGGTTGACGTTTGATCTCAGATTGAAGCCCACAGCTGAGTGTGCAGACTCAGACTTCTGTCGCCGCCACATCACAGCCTGATATTGACTAGACATTGGCTGATATCACGGATCTACAGCCTGGTTTTTTGCTGATGGAAGAGGTATGAGTCCCATTGAGGGCAAAGACAGTAACGCAAAAGTGACAAGAGTGCTAAAAGTCTTCATCTCGACTGAGTAAAGGGACCAAGTGTTGCGTATGCTGGAAGTAGCTGGGCAGCGTTGTGTTGAAGGTGCAATTTTGCGCTGTATTTATATCAAAACACACACGACTTTGGGTCAAATCATGATTGGAACGAGTCCTTTCGAAGTTCAGTCCGGAATTGATTGTCTGCATACTGGATTTCTAACACCACGGAAACATATCAGCCACAGATATGGTGGCGAAGGGACCCATAAGAAACTGAGGAAGCGTTGCTCACTTCGAAAGGTTGGGAATATATTTCGAATGACCTGAAAGTGGGACCCTATGCATTCAACTACATTCGAGACTTCTCTCAGTATCAAAACTAATCGACCCAGGTATGGTAGGCTGGCTGTTTGAAACGAACATAGAGCCGTCTGCGTAACATGCATTATTCTGGTTTGACGCTGCGACCTTTCAAATTCATTAAAAATTGACGGGTAATACAATTGGTGGAGCGAACTGAGGGACGGCGTGACATGAAAATGACATATGCATTCTGATTGAATCATGAAAATGTGGAGGACCACAGCAGTCCCCACGACGATGCTGATGTTTCTTTGAATGATTATTTCTAACTTCGTAATCGCACTCCGAAGCACCGCCTGCCTAAGGAGGCATGTAAGTATCATAGTATTAAGACGTAAGAGAGCTATCTACCAACAGGTATTCAGTCTTGCATGTATACCAGCAGGATCAAAGCATTGCTATTGGGCGTCTAATGTGTTTACAATAATACAGTACAAGATGTGCAAAGTATTTTTCAAGACAAGCCATTCTTCTGGCACGTAGCAACCTTCCCAGCGAGCTCAATAAAGTCAAAGGCATTTGGAAGCATGACGGGAACGACTGCTGGGATCGGAATTGGCACTGGCGGAAAAGCACCCCCTGTGCAGTCGGCATTTCTATTTCGGCGGAGTGTCAGTTTTCGATTGATTCGTGAATGTCCATCGAAATGCCAAACTGCACGTACGGATGAAGATAACAAGTCACAGGCCAGCGCTTGCAAAACAAAGCGAGCTCGGCGATTCCGCCATTGATGTCGAATGGGTAGCATTCGTTGAAATCGAACGTCCTATCGACGCCATTGGAATATCGAACGGCGATATGCTGTTATCTACAACTGTGAGTGTTATGAGACTCAAACGGAATGGTTTCGACCTACGGTGTTCTCTCCACCAGACTGGCAAAGGCTCAAGAGGGTGGAATACTCTGACCGGGGGGTCACAGAGCCCAAGGAGGATAAAAACAACGAAGAAAGGATGCTAAAAACTGAAGGTTCAAAGTTCTCATCGTTGATGGTGAATAACTTGAAGGACAGCTATGGCTGGAGTGGGTTGAGTTCAATGTGCAGCTGCATCGCTCTAAATAATTATAATACCCCAATAATCAGGGGTGTAGTTGATGGTAATTGAGATTGCAATTGGAACTAATTGTTAGAAGAACCTTGTGTGGAAAGAGGTGCCGGAATGCTATGATGGTTGACACCATGAAGATGATGAAAACACCAGCTATACATACAAATGTCAATGATGTAGAGAGAAAGAATTCCTCAGGCTGGGGTATGGAGATTATATTGCTTGCTTCGAACGGTTTTTTTGATAAATAAACACACTTGGACAACATCATGTTTACAGCTGGCATCAGTATGCTTCAGAGGCGCGAGAGTGGTACAGACATAACGTGGTAATATTACTATGTTCTCGTGTCTTTCCTCGAGCGGTACCTTCTGAGAACAGGGCCACGTCCTTATTCAGTCCATACCACCTGGGTTACGAGCCTGTCTGGTGTCGTCTTTTTAATCGGTTTCTTGCCCAAGAAGGTAATTTCAATATCAGCGGGAATTTATATGAAAGTTTACAAACGTTTGGAAAGTATTATGGTACAGAAAAATTGTAAAGTACTATGCATTATGATAAACCATTTTTCTGACAGGTAGCTCCCTGGCCAAGCAGCTGTACCCAGTCAGCAGCATTGATGAGAGTTAGACCAGCTACCAGGGGAATTGGGACAGGTGGCACAGCGCCTCCCGTGCAATCAGGGTTTCTGATGCCGGTGCAAAACAAACATCAAATCAATGAGATCAGGGAAACGCCCAGATGAAAACAAAGAATTGAAAGGGCTATGACTTACGGGTTGTTATAGCATGTAACTGATTTACAGAAAACAGCCATCTCGGCCAGGTTTCCACTGACTTCGTATGGATAGCATTCGTTGAATGCGAAAGTCTTGTAGTTACCACCAGCGTAACGAACGCCCACATACTTTGGAAAGATGGTCAATAACATTCAGTTCACAGCTATCAAATAGAGGTATCCCTTACCGTATTGTCACCGCCAGCCACGCAGAGGTTCCAGAGTTTTTGGTATTCGGACAAGACGGGTATTTGACCCATCACCGGCGAAGATAGGACTGCAAGAGTGGCTAGAAAAGTAAGGGAGAGTTTCATATCTGCAATCGTCTCGTAGGCACAAGGCGTTGAGGGGAGTTACCGCAGATGGTACACTGGCATCCTGATTGTTCCTCCTTATATGATGATATCTACCCTGATACGAGACAGGAATGCTCCACTCCAGAACAAAACAATAGAACTAGAAAGAATGGAAATGAGGAAATGGACCTTGACAGATATGAATTTGACAGGTAATCAGAAAGGGTGGACGGTACATGACTGTGCCGACGAGATATCTGGGGAAGTCGGACACCTTTCCTCGGTTTCGGGGGTGTTTGATTACTGATTGGAGAATCGGTGATAGGGAGCGCTCTGAAAGTGAAGCACCGGTTCTCAGCGACAATAAAGGTAGCACCTCACTTATAGGGTAGAAGTAGAGCGGAGAGGCTGCTTGACAGCGACATTCCTTGAAATTCAAACAGCAAAACGCAGCATGGTCAAGCACGAGGTTATCGAAGCTCCCACACTCACCTAAAACAGTAACCCAATTCAACAACTACTTCGTCAACGATACGAAGTCATGCCGACATCTGTGGATGTACCACACTCTTCATACATTGATTGTATCCGGCTCTCATTCAGACTTTTTGGTGTCCGGTGATCAGAAATACCGAAAGGAACACAGCTCACCTGTCGTTAAATATTTACATAGTACCTATCTAATCTGACAGAGAGAGAATGTATCAGCTGTCTATGTTTCAGCTTGAATTGAATGTCATGGGTGGGGTCGAAACATTTCGGTTACGGAAATCAATACATAACCCTCCAGGGTTCCTGTCGCGTCAATTCTGTTGGAAGTAGTGTGGTACTTGATATGGGTTTAGGGACCACTTGCGCGCCGTCATGATGCCTTCGGAGTAGGTCGTGGATTTCGGTCTATCGGCGTCGGGCTTTAAAGACCGCCATCGGCATCAAACCAAACTCTCACGAACAAACTCTTAAGCAGGGATGGTCATATTCATAGCGAATCAGTGTATGCACAAGCCCTCTCAAGCACCAACGTACATTCAACATTAATAGGGGGTATTTATCTCAATCTCCAGGTCCGTCCGTCTCGATGCAGATCCCCAATGAACTTCTCGAAGCAAACGTTCGTCGATCGCCAACCGAACAACACTCAGAAATCTTCTCGCGCTTTGCAAGGTAATTTGAGAACAGTTTCCTAAGAATGATTCAGCCTGCACAACACACACCCTCCCGCTCGCATTTAAAATCTGACAGGCCTCAAGGCGACAATGTGGGAGACTTCAATCATCGCGACAGCGGGAATGGTGACAAATGTAAGTCCAGGTGGCTGACATTAAAACAATGAGATATGTACCGAGGCCTTCGCAGTAGCCGCCTGCAGACACTCGCAGCTAGAATATCAAAATACTCTATCGTTTTCTAATCGTCGTTTTATAACGCGCAAAGGCTTTGGCAAAAACGACAACGTCACTGAAGGGATGGCGGAAAGGTGGTGTACCATGTAGAGACGACAAAACAGTGCATTCTCGCGGTCCGGAAACGGGTTATTTAGAGATAGGGGTGACGGGATTAATTATGTTTAATGAAGTGGTGAGTCATTCCGAGACTATGGAATTAGCTCTAATGAAATGAATTGAGTCGTATTGGGAAACGAATAAGGGACCGACACACGAGCTATGACATCAGGGGCTGGGCATCGCTTTCTCGAGGCTCAAAACAGGGCATGGAAGGGCACGAGGCGCTCGTGTTTGATGATCGTTCGATAGACGCAGCTGATTTTACGATTCTGGATCATTCAAGCTGCCAGCGTCGACCTCGCTCCTGATGAAAGTGTAAACATAACCGAACCGTGCAGTCAACGTGGTGAGCAACATGCTTTTGATATGGGCAAGCAAAGTAACTGTGGCATGTGCAGGTTGTACTTCACTGCACTTGTAAGCAGTGCTTGGAGTGCAACCAAGATAAACACTACGTTATCATATCTATCGGCTCACACCCAGAGCTACAGAGGGCACTGCAGTTTGTGTTTCAAAAAAAAAAACCTCTCCTTCAAACTACGCGTTATAGTATTCGCAGTGATAGGAAGTACACTACTGACAGCAGGCCGTGATGGACCGTAAGTAGGCGCTCGGGTTACTAGCGCTAATCCAGACTGCGATGGGAAGCGAAGCAACACCCACAAGACCGCTACGATCGGACCGAAGATTTTAAACCGGAACTGCAACTCGACATTTTAAATGTATAAGTAAATACCTCGATCTCAACCACGGGCGTCATCCTAAGAATCCGTGGAATTCGAGATTGGGATTTCTGTTCAGGTTACACCGCGTTGCTCGGTATCAGTAATAGCTACAACGTAAGTACGGGGATTTAGTATAACGCCGAGCGCTATTTGCTTGGAGGTGTATTCTCCCCTTCCCGTCGGATATTCGACGAGTGCGTTTGGGATAGTGATATTATAACGATTTTGAAGTAAAAGTCCGACTGTGTTGTGCATTCGATTGAAGTATATCACACTACAGAGCTCAAATGACTGCGTTTCTAAATGTAACATATAGTGGCAATTGTCTAAGGATAACGCCATAATGCCGACACAAGCGTAGGATATAACCCATGCTAAGTATTCCTTAGCCGGTCTCAGGACGCCACAGCTAATTTAAAACGCGTAGAGCGCTATTTCTTCCCAGCCGCCCAATCAAATGGAGGATGCTTCTCCCTCGCCGAGCTGTCTGAGTAAGTCAACTGACATCAGCCCAAATCGCGGTTATGAATGAAGACCCCAATTCCCAAAAGCGTATCACATTGACTAGACGCGACAGTGCAGATTTGACTCTATTTCCGCAGTAAGGGCAAAGAAGCGCTATTCGGCGACTTCTTGGCCTTTATTGCTTCTGTGCTCTGGTGGGTATCTCAAGCTAGCACGGCTATCGCTCTTTAGAGACGAAAAGCGACCCACGGTGTACAGCCTAGATAGCTCACTATCTATGTATAGACGAGAGAAGGCATGAATAAAAATATTCAGGGTTATTTCAGGGTGTGCGGCCTGTGATTGAGATGACTGTATTTGAGGGCTTCAAGGCGGAGGGGGCGATCGCGAAAGGGCGTCTAGGACCGAGATTACCGCCCTACATGCGCTCACTCATCATAGGGGCGTCAGATGACTGATACACCACAATGGGTTGCGGAACCGGAACCTTATGCGCACTACGAGTTTCTGAGACTGATGCATACGCATAATAAGGTGTATAGATCAAGTTCTCTGATTGATTGGTATCAAGAAATGGTTAGCATCATAAAATGCAATCCCGGGTCTGGGACTCTGGGTAGTTGAGCGCCTTGTCCTGTTAGCGCAGCACCATCGCAGAGTGAGCAGAAACCGATGATTTGAATTGCATTATTTCAATTGAACTCGAATTAGGAAGTATGACTCATTGAATTCCTCAGACCCCTAATTTAAGTCGTTGAGCGTCTGATCAGTCTACCCAGCCCCATGAGGTGATCACGCACGAGGCTTCTGAGGTCATACGAGCGGCTGCGATATAATTCGAACTTTATTTGCAATTCATGACCAGCATCTGCACCAAGGAAGCTTGTTTTGATGATGGGTGCTTAGGTGGCATCCAAGAAGGCAGTCCAAGAGTCTAGGCGCATATCGACGTCAGATCATTGGGATCTTAATCACCATGATGCAAGCAAGCTGCAAATTAGGTTAACTTGGAATCAATCCTCGAAGAAGTCGCATTAGGCCAAGATAAGCACAGACGCCTGGATATGATATGAGACGATATGATGCGAGGCTACTATGTATCCTTCAGGAATCCCGAGGATGAAAGTTAAATCCTGACTATCTATCTTTTACCTTTCATCCTAAAGGGAGTTTGAAGGCGCAACGCCCGCGCGTAAATATAGATCGATAGTGGCCTGGACGTCTACCTGGCGTTAAATGTGGGTATGGTCTAATATTAACGTCATCTAGCCACTTCGATAGAACACTCCATCACATCCCATGCACACATTCGTGGTCAAGGTGATGCAATCATTGTGCGTAGCATCGCGGCATGGTGTCCTGCACGTAACTGTGTGTCGTGTATATCATAATTTGGGTATGATATGACATTGGGGCTAGATAGCATAAGCCTGAGCTTGTAGTGACATGCAATTTCATATCGCATGCCGCAAATACTTTTGTGTGCAGTTTATCTTGAGAAAATGAGAGAATAGGTGTGATGGGATGTAATAGAAGGACACCAGAGAAACACCCATGGAAGCCTTCGTATGTTTTTGTGATATGAATTCATATGTCATACGGTGCTAATGTGGAAATGTCATAGAGTCTTCTCTGTTCCCTCATTTGCGAATGACATGGACATACATCAGCCACCACCAGCCACAAACTCTGACCTGACATACAGGTCAAGTGCAGTGAATGGTGAAGATTTGTGGTCGGATTTCGGAAAATATAACAGGAGGACGACCAAGTACATCCGATGATTTGTTGCGTTTAGACCTGGATTTGATTGGGTGAGTGGGATCCCGAGATAAATATGTGAGAGTATTTTCGGGGTTTGAAGTGTAAAAACTGAATGGATGAGATTGGGTGATTGAAAGCCCAGCGGCTATATAAAACTTTGTCAGTATTATGCTCAAGGTTGTTGCTTTAGCCTATAAGTTTCATGGGACGATAAGAATGAGTGGAATGAGGGTGGATACATTTGAATACCACCCCTCCAGTAGGAAATGAATCTGCAGTGACTTGCTACTCAGTTCATCCACATCACTCCTGTCCATTACCTACTGCCTCATTCCCGAAATATCGACCCAACACACTGAATAACCACACCTCTGACAGATCATCACCATTCCACTAAGCATTCCAAGCTCTGTCTTCCTCGAGTCAGAAGCTCCATTTTCAACCTAAAATGAATGTGGTAGGGCTCCTATCCAACCAAACCCACCCACACCCCAAAATTCGTTCACGTTACTTTGTACCCTTGAAATCTCAAAAACTTATTATCCCTCGGAATCCACCCGATCCCAGGTGGGCTTGAGAGACCGGTACTGCAATGGAGCGCGCAAGACCGCCTAATACCCGGGGCAGTTTAGCGCTCTGATACTCGGAAATCTGCAAATGACTCCTTAACGATGAATTGAGCGCTACACGCTATGCTAAAATGCAGGTTCTTGGTAACCAGGCGGGGGTCTTGATGGGAGTGACGGACGGGCGTTGAAACGATGATGTTTGTACGTCGGCTTCCGAAACACTGGGTAACGCAAAGTCATGTGTTGCCCTCGGCTCGCCACGAGGCTGTGCACTTTCTATTCCTCTCCCTGCGCGCCACGCGCATGTGCCATGAGCTGATGATGGGTGTTTTTGATGACCATCGTCCCTTGCGAGGATTCTTGCTTTCTTTAATTTCTTGGATTGTGCGTTGCTGGGTTTGGGGGTGTTGGGGACGGAGTGGAAGAAGGGGTTGGAATGTTGTCGATGAAGGGATGGATCGTATTATGTAGGGCCATTTATAAAATAGGGAGCTATAATTGTAAGGGTACACCAAAATGTTCCACACTACCCAGATGCATGTCCCTGCTCCATGGCATTAGACCTTCACCGCATACCCTGGCAGGCCTGAGATGGCAGCGGTAAAATTAATAAGTAGGACCCCACAAGCCAAGATGACAGCTCATACATCGTGTCATCAACGTGTCAGTCGCATCATTCACAAACGCGCTTAAGGGGTTCCCATTGTTTCGCCATCATGATGATAAGAAAGGTCATGCATTCTGGTTAGTATCTTGCTATCATGCACAATTGAAGTATTAGAAGTGGGGGTATATCGGGATGTGGGAGTGGCAGGAGATGTATATATCGAGATGGTTGTAGAGATGGAGCTGCACTGCATTTGTGAGAAACGGAGGCCAGTGAGTAGAAGCGCCGAGAGGAAGGCCGGCGTCAGCGGTGCCACGGCGTCAGCTGCTGGGAGCGAAACACTATAATCAATAAAATATCAGACGCGCTGTATACATTTGCGGTTACGGTGACCATGAAAACCCGAAGAAACGTGGCATGTGTGGAAGCTATTATGCATGATTGTATTGTGATTTCATGAAGATATCACAAGGAAACATCGATAAGAAAGTTTACAGGACAATGGTATTAAGACGGAATAATGAACTCGATGAAAAGGCCTGAAAATAAAGGAAAAATTTGAAAGGAAATGATTCGTCGCCTTTCCACACATCGGAGTGGTAATACAAAATGATGGAAGAGATGAATTGAAAATGATTGATGTCCGCAGACCGGCTGTCGTTCTCGGACCTTGTTCCGATAGACTATCGTACAACTTGACGTTTGCATTGCGCTTGGGTTTCTTTTTTCTGCTCTCTCCTTTTGTGCTTGCCTCGTTTTATCCAGATTGCAATTAAAAGCGCTTATGGAGTGAACATCTGGACGATCTACGTATTCTTAATTGACATGTTTGGCGCTTGAAAGTGTTGGTGTTGCCATGGACAGAGTTATATTTTGACCCTGAAACCCCCGGGAAAGGTAGGGGATACAATGGAATACATCGGCGGCAAATGAAATCGCAACCGATCTCCAGGCTCCAATTTTGGCGCTCACTAACTTCCAGATCTCATTCATTGGTGAAATCCAAACAGCACGTGCCACTGCCAATGATGTTTCTTTTAAAGCACCACACAACGCCATGCTGTCACTCTTTCCTTCTTCCCATCTTCCTCTAGACGCGCGCTTCTTGGGTTCCCTCCTACCTCTCCCCTTCCTCTCCTCATTCCTCGCCACGAATTGATCATGTATGGCCATCATCCACCAGATCCTATAACACACTCCCACGTGAATGCGAAACATACTTCGAGAGCTTCACATGATTCTAGTAATAGAGAACATGTCGTGTCAAATGGGCATAGCAATGGAAATGGGCATACAAATGGAAACGGGAATAGTAATGGGAGACGAGGTATGTAAAGTTATCAGCCTAGAGTTGAAGGTTCATTGACAGTGATACCCAGGAGCAGACATCTTAGAACGAAGAATTGCACCTGGAGCTTTCCATGATTCCAAACGAACTTATGACCCACCGAAATGTCAATCTCGCTCGAAAAATGGCATCGTTTCAATGATCATTCAGTGGCTTATGGACGCTGGGAAGGATAATGCCATTATGTGGATGTATGGGCCAGCAGGAAGCGGGAAATCGTCCATCATGCAATCAGTCTCGCAGTACTGTTCTGATCAAAGCATGCTCGCTGCGTCCTTCTTTTTCGCCAAAGACAGCGCAGGCTTGAACACGGAGAAACACCTCATGTCAACAATTGCCTATCAAATTTCTCATTCAATCCCGGAGACGAGAAGATTTATCGCCCAAGCCATCGAAAGCGATCCGTCAGTGTTTTCTGGGTCATTGGAGACTCAATTGCAGACGTTGGTGGTCACGCCACTCCTTCAAGCGTACGCGTCGGTGGATAAGAGGGTTTCAAGGAAGTGGGCAAGGCTTTTGGTCATTGATGGGCTGGATGAATGTCAGGGCGCCAATACACAGCGCTATATCGTGCGAATACTCTCCACTGCTCTCATCCATAAAAAAGTTCCTCTCTTCATTCTAGTGTCTAGTCAGCCTGAGCCTCCAATCCGGGACTCATTCAATTCTTATGACCTGCGCGAGGCAATCACGACCCTGGTCCTGGACGAGCATTACCTGTCCGACGCCGAGATTAGGCGCTATTTTTATTCTCGCTTCGACCTGATCAGACAGACGCATCCCATGCGTGCTCAACTCCCCGTGGCATGGCCCAGCAGTGAAAGCATCAACCATCTCATATCCCGGGCAGCTGGACAATTCATCTATGCTACCACAGTCATCAAATACATCCAATCTCCCCAACACAGACCGAATGACAGACTAGACGCCCTCCTCCGACTCAATAATCCACTACAAGCCATCCCATTCGCAGAATTGGACTGCATCTACCGCCACGTTTTTGTCTCCGTTCACAACATCAAAGGCGTCCTCCGTATCCTGGGTGCCCTTCTCTTTGCACAACGTATCTTTTCCAAGAAGTCAGCATCTGGCACGGAAGTACCTATTCCCGTCACCGATCCGCGCTTCCTTGAGGAGCTCCTCTCTCTCAACCGCGGTGACGTGTCCTTCATTCTCGGCGACTTGGATTCCATTCTCAACGTTCCCGACTCAAGGAAGGCTGTTGCTACCAATGGAGCTCAGACGACGACGGGTGGTGCAGAGGGCATTAGGATCCTCCATAGCTCTCTAATTGACTTTTTGACCGACCGCTATCGTGCTGGCAAGCATTTCATCAATTCCGTTAAGGTGCACGCCGAGCTCGCTCGTGCTTGTGTGAGAAACATGTTGTCCGGTGAGCATTGCCCCTTTCTCTGTATTTCTTTTCTTTTCTTCGCACTGGTTCCCTGTCATCCTCACAAACCATCCTTTCTGCCATTCGCACTTGTTTATTCTCTTCCTTTAAATTTCTCCGAGCCAGATTCTGATAGAGGCCAATGTACTGCATTGGTCTTTCATCCGCGATCTAAATCCCGATAAGCTAGGAAGGACATGACTTTTTCCAATCCTTTTATCAATTGTCGCCTTTGATCTGCACTCATCATGTCTCAATTTACTTTTCACCTTTTCAAATGTATCTTCTCGGGTGTTTTTCGCACACATACTAATCTTGTCCTGTTCATCATCAAGGCCACAAATATGTTCATCAATACTGCGGTCAAGCTCTCGTCACGCACTGCCGCTACTCTGTGCTCACTCAAGAGCTTACCAACGACCTCTATCATTTTGACCTCGCTGCATGGCTTTCCACTTGCAAGACGTGGAATGATGGTGGAGGACCTTTTGAGCAGGCGTGGATTGAGATGCCGAATCTTTTCATGTGGTTTAGGTCTCAGGTATGTATTTGACACGACCTAGACACCTCGTTGTGTGCTGATTATGTCCATCGGTGATCTAGGCGTACCCAGACCCTTCGCGCGACCTGTACGAGCGTCACATGAATGCATGGGATCACTACTTGCATGACGAACTCAAGCCCTACCTCGCCAATGAGTACCTCTCGTCAATCCTTGTTTTCCTCACCTTCCCATCTCCACTATGGGACTGGATTCACTTACCTCCTCTCCTCGGCCTCAAGCACGAAGAAAGTCTCACCATCGTCGACGAGGATCGCGAGGCCCTGCATCTCCTTGGCTTGAAGAGTGTCCACGAGCCATACAGGAATATGATGGCCCAATTCTTGGGAGATAGGGAACGCGCAGAGACTTATTTCGTCACGAGCGAGATGTATGCTAATGTTGCTTTGAAAGTCGCCAAGTACATGTTTGAGCCTAAGCAACCGTGAGTGATCTATATTAAGCGTTATCATTTGACTCACCTATTTTGCTGTTTTAGTGGTAAACTATACCAATACCCCCTTCCCACCGAATGGGTCTGGTACAGGCGCGACCACGAGGACAAAATTTACCGTGAACGTAAAACCAAAGAGACGTTCCAAGCTGGCCTTCAATACTTGTCGTTCTTCCTCTCGCAAGCTGGGGAGAACAATGAGCTGAAAGAGTACTTGAGCAAGGCTAAGTTGGATGCCGTTCGCGCAAAGGAGCTCCCTCGTGAGGCTTGGGCTATTGATAAGAAGGCTGTGGAGGACGAGGTTGAGGCGTACTTGAAAGTTTGTGGATTTAATTCGGACTTGTGATACCCTTGAGGTGCTGACCTGACCATTTGTGTTACATTTACAGAGGTATCCTATCGATATGCAACTTTGAGTTGTGACTACGTTGTTGAAGCCATACTAGTACATTTCTTTTTTTTTCCTACTACTTTTTCATTGCTTTTTTCTTGGTGGTTTACTTATTGACGTCAATTTTCCTTCTCATTCTCGACCTTTTTTTCTTCATTTTTTCTCCATGTGCAATCTGCATCCCTTTCCGACGTGGACCAGCATTGCTTTCAAGGCGACATCGCTCATCCTTCATCATTCAACACATTCTTGTTCTCTGTACCAACATCTTGCCTTCACTTTCAGTTGTCTTCTACATCGTCTCGTCCTTCATGTCGCTATTCTACCACTACCACTACCCTATCACTACCACTACGAGACAAACGAAAAGCGACGATCAATTTCATAAATGAACATTACTGGACACTTCCATTCACAGGTCCGGAAACCTGCCCTTCTTCATGATGCGCTAGGCCGCTATCGTTCCTTCCCATGCAACTTCGTCTTGTCATCACAGGTCTGGATAATCTATTTCCAACCCTGACCCTGCGATGCACCGCGAACTGCGATCATACACGGAATTACACGCTCGTCCACGTCATTCTCTTTTTCATTCACTTTTTTTTCTTCCTTTTCTTCCCTTTTTTTCTGCTTTTGCTTCTTTTTCTTTCTGATTTTGATTCCTGTTCCTTTTCCTCACATCTATGATTACAAGTATAATTTTTCCGCAGAGCCATCCCGCACTTCGTCCTATGTCTTTTTTCTTTTCTTTTTGCAGCGTTAAACATGGACTAGAACGTGCAATCGTCATGCTGGCCCTCTATTTAATTATTTAAATAAAGGAATATGCGGCGTCTCCGTGGTTCCTCGCCTTCTGTTTGATGTTATCAATTCCTTTCGGGGTCATTGGTCGCCTGCTACATCGTGCTTATACAGACGTTATAGCAGGTCCAGTGCATCCGGTGTTTGATAGTCATCTCAATGGTCGGGGTGTCGCGGGGATTTCAATATTTTTACCAGTCATCATTGGCGACCAGTGGCTCAATCCCGTTTTTCCTTGTTATGATTTCCCTTTCTCTTTCTTTGTTACCTAGCCGATCACTACATCATTGTTCCTAGTTGTAGATACTCGTTCACTAGCCTCCGCCTTTTTTTCTTCTTTTTTTTTTCTTTCTCTTTCTAGCCCAGTTCTCCATTTCCTGTATCTCTGCTATTTATCCACCACCAACGACGTCCATTATGCCCCCATGCCTACCCTCTCCATCTCCACCAAATATCAAATTCGACTCACTCATTTATCCATCTGCCCCTTCGGGTAGGAACAGGGGAAACTTCGTTTTTTGGCGCCTCGCTTCACGGTCTTCGGATTTGTACTTAGCGTTAGAGCCCCGCTGCTCCCACACCTATATAGGCAGAGGGCTCTCCCATACCCTCGTAACGTTTGAATTTTTTCTGCTTTTTCTATGCTGCATGCGTTTACTTTCTTACTTTTTTCTGATACGCTTTTCCCTCTTGTTTTGTTGTACAACTCTCGTTATCCTCACGACTCACTCACGCACTTACTTACTCTATACCCCCACGATCTCCTCACGTCCCGCACCATCCACGACCCCTCTCTACCTACTGTACATACAATACATACAATCCACGGACTACTTACTCTCAGTCATACATACATTGTTTTACATCGTTGTTTTACGCCGTTTTTGTTTAGTTGATCATATACCACACTCGCTACGTACATCGCTCATTAGAAACCAATACACTCATTTGAGTATGCAGATTTTCAGTGTGGTTATCTATCACATAAACGAGTAAAACAAAAATCAGTTAGGTAGTCATTATCAATGCATCAGTATCGCAAGCACTCACTGTATTCTGTGTATCAATTACAAGCAGTGAAATCAACCAACCCCGTATCTGGGACGCTCATACCCGGGAGACAATACCCCATCTGTGAACCTCTCAAGGGTAGAGTGGTACCAAACACCCTCTCCCACTCGCTCTTCACAAGGCTCACAAACTCGGTGTAGATCCCGTCCCGAATCATCTTGATCTTGACGATGGACGAGACGCCGCCGAGCAGGCCGTTGATGGTGGTGATCTTGCTGTCCCAGGAGACAAAGGCGGATGTAGCTGACCCGTCGATGCGGGTGGATTCAGAGGAACCGTAAGGATCTGGGATGGGTATTGTTAGTGATGGTGTGATAAGAGGAAAAGGAAGGGGTTAGATGGGAAGTGACTCTTTAAAATCGAATGAAATGAGCAGTAAGCAGTATAGAAGAGCAATGATGATGTGCAATGTCACTTCATGAAGGACTGCGACGTTAAAAAAGAAACGGAATGACGGAAAGGAAAGGAAGCAAGGAAGCCTTACTCTGCATCCTCTTCGCGACTGCCATATTATGCCACCATGCCAGACCGACAGGTTTGTTGGTAATCATCGTATTCATTGTCGAGTACGGGGTTATAACTGCAGCACAAAAATCAAATTAGCAGTATGACCTAAACGGGGTAAAAATACTGAATGAGCGCTACTGCATCTATTTCCCATCACCCTTCGTGGATGAAGTGATTGGACGGGAAGTGATGACGGGCAGTATGTTTCGGAATTCGACTGATGCAGTCATTGTCCAAAATAAATCAAAGAGTCACACACCATCAAGTTCTTGAATTGTTTGGTTCGCAATTTTTGGGATGCCGGCGTTTGATATGTCTGATTCAGAACGGGATGCATTGAAAGGGGGGGTCAGCTGAGGTCCTCGTTGCAACTAAAGTTTGGGGGAAAGATAAACGCCCTAGCCTGCCACGATGTGGCGCAAAGTGGTCGGTCTCCTAGTGTTGACCGGAACTTGAACCCAATCGCGAAAAGGATACACTTACACCCTATGATCTGACCGTTAGAGTCGGTAGAATTATTAACGCTCGCAAACATTCCGGGATTCTTGGTGAAAACAGAATCACAAGTTCGGACTTTTTCCATGTTGGAGTAGAGGTTCCTGTAGTAATTCTACGATCAGCCTCATGCCTTTGGGAGTCTAGCAATATGTGAATTTATTTTACGCACTTCATAAGAGGAACATCGGTATATGGAAGTTGCATCCAACCCCAGTTTTCATGGGATGAGAACCAAAATCCTAGACCCAACAGAATGGATGGGTATGTCAGGATCGCAACACGCAGCCTGAACTGAGTAGGGTAGCAGTTCAGTTTGAAAAACATACCTTTCTGAACAGTTACGTTAGAGAATCCAGGGCGAGACCAGTCTATAGCCACCAACTGGGGGCGCTTGAATGACAGCAAGGCGCCTTTTTCCGTCGCATTGAGGCCTCCAAAAAAGTAAAGGAACCACATGAACTGCTGCCCTGTTAAGCGGAAATTAAAAAAAAAAAAAAAGAGGGATTAATACAATCGCATTCAACGCAGGTTTCCGATTGGTTAGATAAACCTTCATAGGGATCGTTTATGAATGGGTTTCCTCCCGAGTTGAGCCCTTCACATTGGTAAGTTTGAGTTGGATCGTCTACGGATTTTGATTGGTCTGCGATATCGGTGACTGCACAGATACGCCCAGCGCCGCGATAAAATACCTAAGTTGACAATTTGAAGTCAATGATCAGTTCAGAGAGCAACTGCATGACTGAGAGTCAATTGCACCTTGCCCGCAGTCGTCGCGAGATATGTCAGGTGTCCCTGCCACTTTGCTGCTAACGCAGTATATTGCGGCCTATTAACTCCCTGAAGCGCCTCTATGAGACTATAAATAGCCCATATGTTCTCCCCATTGTCTAGAGCCGGAACACGGTTTACCCAGTCCCACGTTGGCGATAATTCCTGGAATTCAGTATGCGCGAACCTAAAAATACGTAACGTCAAACAGAGAGTCAGATGAGCCGCCACTGATTTGAGCGAGGGTAAAAAATAAATACCAAGGTAGAAACCCTCCAAAACCAGGATACGTTGCATTGAACTTGGAGTAACTCGCCCATTTCGTGGTGATGATATCGAAGGCTACTTTGCGGGCTTTCTCAACATCGTTTCCTCCTCCACGGGAGGCCAAAATCCACCGTGCAGCGTTTGGGTTGCCTTGGATCACATGAGTGAGGACCATGAAGTGTAGTGACTCTTTGCTGGCAGCTGAGAATCCATGAATACCGTCGACGTCATGGATACCTGTCGTTGGATTGAGCAGTGTACCATCGAAAGTCATCCCATTGACTGCATTGTAGGATACATTGTGTTGGTGGAACATGCCCTCCCATTGAAAGACATCAGCTTCAAAAGCAGATGGATTTTTCAAAATGTCCGCTTGGCTGTATCGATCGGCAAAACGGCATGTTGAACTTGGACCACCGAAAGCCAGCTCAGAAAAAGCCAGACTGGTGATGAGGATGCGTAAGGTTTTCAGAATCATGTCCGTGCTCAATAATACTGGTCGTAGAACTTGGAGGAGCTACTCCAATCCTGCTCGTTGGCAACCAGCTTTTAATGGATCGCGTAGGTAGTGCGTTACGCGACGTCTATGTGGAGTTGGCAGGTGAGGATAGGTATTCTGAGCTTTAAATGTACTTTTTACTCACCACCATATGGTAGATGACGGACGTCAGGGGCTCCTGGCTGCTGGTCAACATTGCTTCTATAATTTAGCTCCGATTTAGGCGTATTCATCCAGGCTGAGCTTTCCGACAAAGCTTCCTGAAAATCATTCCATGATGGTAATTTACAAGCCAAAGGTCAATAGGAAGCTTAGGAAGTATTGTCATTGTTGTATTTTTACAATGGCGCTCAAATGGGATGGATTTCGCGACAGTGAAGAAGTGGAGCGGTTGGATTGTCGTTGGTGTTCCAGACAGTACGCCTACCCTAATGTCACACGTGATGCTACCAGCGCGACGCGACTGAGGACGAAATAGGAGTGCATTAGATGACTGGTGTAAGTATATGAACTGTTGAATCGCAGCAAAGTAAAGTAGCACGGAAACATCTTCATGCTCAAATCTATGGACATGAAAACTCAACCTGCTCTGATACGTAACATTTTTCGGACCATTCAAATAGACTGAATATGAAGATCAGGTTTTGTATATCGGGCGTTTAAACGGCTTGATCGACATATACCTACAGCATAAAGGAATGTCCAGAATCGTAATAGTAGAGACACCTATCTGACACAGTACGCCGTATAAATGACTGCCCATCATTTCATCCATTCAGACAATCATATATCTCTTATTCCCAATTTGGTGATTGTGGGTCCAGTATAAGGCGGCCATGAAGCGGGAACCCTGAATGCTGTATCCCCCTTTCATTGAGTCTAACAATAACAAGAACTCACTGGTGATAGAATTCATCATAGTACATGACATGTGTGACACTTCAAGAGATCCGAAGTTGACAATAGGTGGGACAACCGAAATAAGTGAATGATAGATTGTGGGCGCCGGCTAAGTCCCCGCATGCTTATATTTGGAATAGGCCCTCCTTGTTCTTTTGTTCTGTCTGCCTCTACTATAACACATGGACCCTTTCAATTTGATATCGACAATAATACAATAACTCCAGCGAACGGCCCTTGGGAGATCAAATCCCAGTCTATTCAAATCTGTTGTGTGTTATTACATGTACATGAGTCGTTGTCAGTGGTAACGCCTTGCTTTTCGCTTCGTGATGATAGTTATATAGCCCAACATTTGGATGTCAGTCTAACATCCCTCTTCTACTTTCTGTTCTCTCTTCTTTTACTTTTCTTCTTCTTTATATATTCTAATATTTCTTTGGCATTTGGTCCAATATTATGATGAGGTCCAAGAAATCGAAGGTTATCGTCATAAACTGTGTTCCACAGGTATGCATTTGATCGTTCTACGTATGCGGATAGTGTCAAATTTCATATACTGACTTGGATTTTTAGACATACGGTCCTGGTGGCCCACTTCCTTTCCCCTACGCCGCTGGTTTGCCATACGCGTCGCCTCAATGGCCCACCAACACATACATCACGTCTCCATACACTGTTGTTACCTCTCTTCAACAGCAACCTTATGCATCTCCCGTGCAAGGTCAGCCCCAACAACAGCAGCCATGGCCAGTCCAGATCGTTCAGCAGCCCACACCAGTGCAGAGGCAGCAGCCAGTGGTGGCACCTACATTACTCCAAGCAACTCCATCTCACACGTATCAACTGAATCCCGCGACACCTGCTCCAGTAGATCAACTTGACTCAAATCACTCAACGACCCCTCAGGTCTACCACTCGGAACCAGCGCGGGCTTATCAGTCAGGTCCGCCTTCAGGTTTCCAGCCATTCCAGTCAGAAGTGTGCCGCACGCCATCGATCAAGGTTCAGAGACCCTCCCCTAGGTTATCACCACTCGACATACTACAACCTCCTGCTCAGGCTGCTGGAGAGACCCAGTCCTATATTCGCCTTCATCATCGAACCCCGTTGATTCATACTCAGACACCCACTTCTGTCCTCGAAGAAGAACTTGCGCGACGCGAGTCTTGCATTAATCCCAGCCCCGCATCCTCTCCGAATACGAGGCTTCTTGACAGTCGATACCCTCTGTTGACACCGACTCCTCTCCAACCTCGTCCTCGGTATAATTCCAATCCGATCATCAGCCATTCTCCTTCCTCTGTCACTTCCCAGGCTCAGGACACAGCTCAATCTCGTAGCCCACAATCACACGAAGAAGCCGTGGAAGTCATTCGCCCAGAACGATCCAGCTTATTGCAAAACACGACTCTTTGTGCACCGGAGGCTGCCCTATCGGTGCCAAGCACCTCGACAGTCACCCCCAGAGTTACGTTCAACCATCAGCCCCACAGGACGATGCTGTTCGACCCAGAAGTTCCCGTATCGAGCATGATGGGATCAGTCTCCCTACCTAACAGCCCAGGAAACACTCAGCGTCGTGCTCAGGCTGAATGGCAACAATCACCCGCCACACCACACGCCAGAGTGACACAATCCCAGGGGTACGCTGCGTCCAACCACAGCGCTCAATCAAATATGGGGGATCAATATTACGAGGAGTCTGTCTCGTCTAGACATCCCGCACCCGAGGAAAGGAAACCCAGGCCTAGCCCAAGCAAGTACCACAACGGGAACTACCTTCCTACTCCGCCCCTTAGCTATCGTAGCTCTCGCCAGCTCTCCTCCAGTCCACCTTCATCTCCTGAGCCTCAAACTCCCCAAAGTTGCTCCAGCCGTCGATCCAGACTTTCTTCACATTCTTCGAGAAAAGGATGCTGTACGTGTGCGTGCGAGGAAGAGGTTGAGCGAAGAAGCTTGAGCCGAGGTGGGTGTAGGAGGCGTGTCGCTTCAAGTTGCTGCGAGGAGGATGAAGAGGACGAGGAACAGAACTCTGTGGTGTATATTCGTGGTCCTGGGTCTAGCTGTTCCAAGGCTCACAGACGGGGCCGGAGCGCTACGATTGAGATTCGGTGCTGAGACTGAAGGACAAGGAGAGGCTGGAAACGGATTCAGTACAAGGACTCGGAGATCCCGCTGGCGGGAATGATGTACGCCCATAATGATTGAAGGTCATGAGAACGGAGGAAAACACAAGGACGGTGAATTTTATGACTTATCCGGACTATTCGATTACTTTGACGAACTCTGATGACTTTGGATTTGGATGGACAATAATATCTGGTGATGATCATCGCCCACACACTCCTTTTATGCATAGCTTTATAATTAGATCTTACTTCAATTCTTTGTAACGACTTTACGACCATTTAAAAATGAACCATCCCAGACTCAACCCCCCTACTTGTTTGCTGTCATCTGACGGGCGTCGTTCTAAGCACATCCTCATGGTCGGCTAGCTCCGAGTCTGGTGTTGATTGGGCGTGTCCTCATGGTGGTACGATAAGCAGATCCATCCTTCTTATCATCAACTACCACCTTTTTTCGACTTGTCATGTCCCAGAATACCCTTGAACCAATCTTTCCGTTCGAAATACTCGAACTTGTCTTGAAACAGCTAGAAAATGAACCTTTGAACAACAAATCGACATTCGCAAATTGTTCTCTGGTATGCAAAAGCTTTGTGCCTCTCTGTCAGCCGTATCTCTATCGTCATGTCGAGATGGGGTTCTATGGTCCTGCAGCAAGCAGACGCAAAAGCCTTCTGGAGACGCTTCTTGCCAGCCCACATTTAGGCCACTACGTCAAAGACCTCACATGCATTATGGGGAGGTTCGATCAACTGCAGGAAAACGACCTGAGCTATCAGCACTACGGCGTGAGTATCTGCAGAGCTCATATCGTCTTTTTTTGATTTTGGTAATCTTGTTCACTAACCTCTGAAGTATCACAGGATGAACGACCGCAGTACATGCCTCGTGACTCTTATTCGCTTATGCTGCACGACTTCTTCCCCAACATAGAGTCCTTCAGTGTAGTACATTGGGCATGTGGACCCTCAACAGGCCCTTGCCTTGGTTGCAACGCATCCTGGATGGTCCTCGCCAGCCTTCTCCCATCCCCAAAGCTCAAAAATATCGCGCTTGACGGGATAAGTCACGCACCACTCTCGATACTCTTCCAATTTCCCAACCTGCGATCACTTTCGCTGACGTCTTGCTCTCTCTCTACATGGTCAACAGACTCGGATACCGAAACTCGAGAACGCGAAGCATGGGCGAAAAATCTCGAGAGCCTCATTTTACAGCGTGTATTCGATTTTCCTGTCCAAATTATACCTTGCCTTGGGCGGCTGGAATACCTGGAGTTTTATAAGGTCAATACATGGACTTCCAATCCTGTGTTGCTGGCTAGTCAGCCACGATTCAAGGGCTCTCCGAAGCCGGTTTTGGCTTTCGACAGGCTTCGACAGGTAGATGTAGCGGACTGCGAAATCTTGGACTTGATGTGTCAAGCCGCATTGACGAACACCGAAGGTATCAAGGCGTTTCCCGCACTTAGAGCGCTCGAGTTACGATCGGTCGCCCGGGATATGACGTTTGATAAAGAAGACGTGGTTCTTGGGAATGTGCAGGCGCTGGAAAGACTATCGATTTCGATCGACTGTGCGTGTATCATAATTGGCGAGTATCTTCTTCGCACAATAACATATGTTTCGTCACAGTTCAAAACGAGCCAACCTCACGCATCGACCTCGTACCTTGTTTTCAGAACTGTCGAGAAACGCTTAAAGATGTACATCTGTCGGGAAGGTTTTACTTAGGACAGTCTGAAGAGAGCGATGACTACGGCACCGGTGTCGTTGAAGCACTTTGCGATGCGTTAGGGGCTGTTCAAGACCACAATGTGATAGAAGTTCTGAGTCTACGACTCGAGACCAACAGCGCTCAGAACTTCATGACACAGTGTCGCAAGACGGACTTCAACCAGTGGCGTCGATTCGACGCATTGTTGATGCAAGATAGGTCTTTTTTTTCTCGATTGCGAAGGGTTGAATTGTTCGTGATGGTTCGGGGGTTCGATTATATTGTTACAGACCAAGAAGGGGCGATGGGGATGGAGCTGCAGACCTGGAGAGATGTGCTTTGGCGCCTATTTTTAACAACTGAAGTGCAGTTTCAGTGTAGAATGTTTGGCCTCTTATTTCAGTCTAATAGTTAGTAGTCTTCTGTTGCACTTGTGGTCATAGTATGTAGAAAAATTTATAATAGCTTGAGTACAATATAAATTGGTTGGCGACTTGTGTTCGGCTCTGACTCAGCGTCGGAAGTCATGCGCGGTTCTTGATTGGTTGATGATCCAAGATTGACTCACAGTATCGTATCCCTTCCCCGCTACACACGGGCCAATATCCAAGTCGACGAACATCGTCTTCCACATCCCATCACATGCCGAGCTCAAGCCCCGTCCTCCCCAATGAAATCTGTTTTTCAATCATCGACTACGCCTCTGAGGATAAAGCAACCTCCAAAGCTACCCTCAGGGCATCGGCTCTGGTCAACAGAGACTTTGCATCATTTTGCCAACGCCATATTTTCCGGCAAATCACAGTCGGTGTTCGGGGGCCTCTAACCTCAAAGCGCGAGGCACTGGTGCAAATCCTCTCTCAAAGTCCACACATTGCGACATTCGTCCAGGATGTCTGCTACGTGTTTGGGTCTGAAGTAGTGGCAGGGCCCTCTGGCGGCGTTGAAGTAAGTAGCCAATCCCTCCTTGATTTGAATTTCTTGAAAATCGATGCATAGCGTGCCAATGACAAATACTCACTAACCCTTTCGGAGTTCCTTCCATCCATATGTTCCGTGACGATCCAAAAAAAAAGATGCTATATAAACCAGGATCATCCATACCCTGCTTGTCCTGGGTGTCAGCTAGGATTGGATGCCTTGGAGGAGCTTAAATCATCGCACGGTTCAGCCATTACAACCCTGGTGCTCCAAGGCTGCAAATACATATCGTTGGCAACAATTCTCGACTTCCCTCAGTTGACTCATTTAACGCTCCATGGTTGCGCTCTAGTAGAGGCATGGCCAACGATCGACTCTCATCAACAAGTTGCAGCACCAAAACGGAACCTCTTGATCAAAAGTCTCGTCCTTGATAATATCCAGAAGTTCCCCATTGAGCTGCTAGACTACCTAGGAGAGTTGGAGTACTTTCGAGCTGGAGGCAACATTACGAGAGAGTCGAACAAGCAGGGCACTCAACAGCACCTGCAACCTCGGTTTTGGATGACGACGCCTTATGCCAGACTTAGGGAAGTGGATATCCAGGACGTTGACCTATTCGCAAACGTCTGCCGGAAAGCAGCTGAACTGCATTCACAGACGGATCCTTTTCCATCTTTACGCTCTCTCAAAGTCGCGCCACTCAGACATGGGCTGAGTAATACAAAGGTTATGTGGGGCTGGACTCAAGATTTCTTATGTCTTGCAACACATTTGGAAGAAATTGCTCTCCTAGAAGCCTGTACGTCTCCATGCTTTGAGTGGTTTCCCCCTCCAATAACTGACTTTTCATTCACTCCAGCTCCCGGAGAGTTGCGCGAAATTCCTAACATTGCGCTCTGCTTTCAGAATTGCAGCCAAACATTACGGAGTATCAAACTGCAGGATGTGATGGTTTTGGAAGATGATGTGGTCGAAGACAGCAGCGACAGCTTCGTGCAGATTATAAACGATGCACTCGCCTTGGTCCAAGGTCACAATATCATCGAGGTTCTCGATCTGACCATTTACATCAACAACGCTGCAAGGTTGCTAGATACCAGACGGATACCATTCTTTCATCACTGGCAGCGCTTGGACGCCCTTCTGATGGAAGATCGAGGTACGAATTTCCCGCACCTGCGCAGCGTCAATATCACCCTCAGCTTCCAAATGGACTCGATGACTGATAGCCTAGGGCAGACGGAAATGGATGTGGTATTGCAAAACATCATGAAGGAGCCACTTCAACGGCTCTACTCCACGTTAGAGGTAGATTTCAAATATCGTGTAGAATATCGCTGGAAGAGGACCTTCAGCTACAGGGCATACACTGAATAGCGAGCAGGTGAATGAAACATCGCTAAATTTGTAACTGCAAGAACTAGAATAAATTGGGATACGGGACAGTTAATAGCTCATGTATTTCAATACAGCCCAGTCCCATTCACGCCTTCCAAGTTGTCTTGTGTTTCAGCTGGGAATCGGATGCCTTAGAAAGCTGAAATCATCGCACGCCTCAGCCATTACAGCCCTCGTAGTCCAATACCACAAATGCACTTCGTTGGCAACAATTCCCGAGTTCTCTGAGTTGGCTGATTGAACGTGCCTTGGTTGCGCCCTAAAAAATAATTTAGTGACAACATGGCCAAAGATCGACTCTCGTCGACGAGTTGCCGCGCCAACAGGGAAGTTCTCAATCAAACACCCCGTCCTTAATAATGTCCAGAACTTCCCTGTTGATCTGCTCGACTACCTTGGAGAGATGGAATACTTCCGAGCCAGAGGTCATCTAACGAGTCGAATAAGGAGGGTGCTGAACAGAACCTCCAGCCGGATTTGAGGACGAGGACGACGTATGCAAGACTTATAAACTGGATATACATCATTCTGAACCTTTTGTAAATATCTGCCGCAAAGTTGCTGAGCTTCCTATACCGTTACGGAGTCCATTTCTATCCCTGCGCTCCCCAAGAGTTGTCCACATTATACATGACCCGCATGATGCGCACGTTCTGTGGGACTGGACTCGTATTATTTTGGCTTTGAGACACGGTTTGAAGGAATTGCTCTTCTGGAATGGTGTACGAAAACGCTGCGAGGCTTCTTGATACGAGACAGGTAGTATTCTTTCATGACTGACCGTGCTTGGACGCCGTTCTGATGGAAGATAGAATGACCAATTTCCCGCACTTACGAGGCGTCAGGATCACCCTACCTTACAAATGCACTGGACAGCCAGTGGGGGCCAGGTGGGAAGAGACGCAAAACTGCAGGATATCATGAAGGAACCATTTCGAAGGCTCTACTGTATATCAGAGCTGGATTTCCAATGTTTAAAGTATTGTCTTCTGATATAACTTGCCGTTGGAATTTAAAGCTATGAAAGATAGAATGAACAAATTTCAAGTTCTCAATGTTCAACTCAACCGCTACTGTGACATCGATGCAAACATTTTCATCAAATGTTTTTTCGTCTAACATCCATCTCCAGCGTCGTTATTGAGTACAGCGGGTAGCTGCGACGCGATACATGACCTTGGAACAAAGAACCAGATCGTTTGACCCCACTCCGGAACATTGGCACGAACCATACTCGCAACGCTATCGTGAGTGCTGTAGCGATACCCGGCACCGCTGGTCGTGGCCATGTTGAAGGGAACAGGATCTTGGAATGCCCCTGAAGCAAAGTTGGAGTCCTAGAAACCAGGTCAGCGTTTGTGTATACACCTCAAGACCAAAAAAAAAGTGTTCACGTACGACAAAGTAATTGTAGAACCCAGGACACGCAGAGAGGTTCAACGGGACAATAACTGCTCCGTTACCGGTATGAGGTGCAGCGTCAAAGTCTCGTCCAAATGCACGTCGATCGCACATGCTTGCTGCTGTAGTTGTTGAGCACGATGACGCTATACCCGATATTTTTGTGGAGAGGTCCAGCGACTGGATAACACGTATTCAGGTTGAATCTGAGCTTCAAAGTGTATACAGGAGAGAAAAGAGATATACCGAAGGGATAAGGTACGTGCAAAAGTTTCCTCCTGAACCTCGGTATCGACCGTAATGATACCCATTGTTCTCGGTGGACACAACGTCGAAGCGTTGCCCGGCAATGGCAGTGCCTAGTTTAGACAAAAGGTCAGAGAGTCAAATTGAACGTAGAGGGACAATTCAACACACCCATCACGTAGCCACATGGCTTGTTGGCAATCCAACCACCACTTGGTAGGACTCCACTGTTACCGCACGTCGCAGGTTTAGGTGCATTGGCTAAACGTTGATGAATCAGCCATCAGAGGGGTAAAATCATGTATGACATCAAAAGCTCACCCGCTGTTATATACTGATTAATAGCCCAAACGTTGGTGAAGAAGCCGAGAAGCAGAAGACGAGACAAGAGAGCAGAAGCCATGTTTTTGTCGTGAATAGGAGAAACGACGGTCTTGAGACACTTCTTGGGGCACTAAAAGGTACATTCATTAAACATAATGAGGAGCTTATAGTGCGAATTCTGAAGCTATGAATATCCACAGATATTAATGATGAGCTGGCGAATATTTTGACCATATGGTCGTTAGGGAACCCATGACACGAGAAGGCCACTCTGATAATGAAGAAACAGGATAATTGTTAGCGAAATAAATTTATTTTAAGACAAGGAACGAGCGTACCAGATGGTCTCTTCAATTTAAATCAGTTGATGTGAGAGAAAGAAGTCGACTGAGGCACAGTGGCTGCATCATACTCTGACGCGCCCGTTGTATCAGTTTTCTCTGTTCTGATGGTATTTTTTGGATGAAAAAACCACAACCTATGTCCACGTGAGCATAATGCCACGAGACTAGGAAGCGGTGACCACTAGTGAGATGTTCAAGCGAGAATCTCTGTCTTGACTGTGGAAGTGGCAGGAGGAAAAATTCATAGAGCTCAAGTGGTCGATCTGAGCATTATTTCTGCACTTGATATACATAGTCAATTGCTGTGCCATCTAAAGCAGTGATAATATACGAAGAATGACGTTAATAATTCAGTAAACAGGACACAAATGGATATGAAAGAACCGAGCTTGTACTAAAAATCCGACACGCCACGATGTAGAATATGCTTCAAGACGTGTTCTCGTCGTGGATTAGAACAAAACAGGACTCAGAGAGTTCAAGGCCCTCTGACGACAGAGGTCGATAGGAGAAAGCAACACTCAAGCAACACACGCGGCAAAACCGGTCTAAGGGACGGATTATACCGGCGGAGTTCGAAGCAAGGGCAATCCCCGATTTCTCCTGATTCCCATTTGCTCGCTACCCACTGGAGACAGCAGGGCAGTTCAGCATTACTTGGTTTCCCTCTCGACCTTGACCATCATATACCCTCAAGCAGATCTCTCTCGTTTTCAATTCTTAATGGACCAAACCTCTGCCTGCACAGATCCTGTCTTTCCTAACGAGATTTTTAATCAGATCATCGAGGAACTCTACATGATCACTGGCAGTCATCTTGACATTGAGAGATGCAGCTTGGTCTGTAGAGACTTCGCTTCTATATGTCAGTCTCATATATTCAGAGAGGTCCAATACGATTATGGCTTGTCAGGAGTAACGCGCCAAAAGCTTGTGCAGACACTTACCTATTCCCCCCATCTTTCGACCTACATCCGCAGCGTTAAGTGTGAAATGACGGTTGGCCTAGCGAGTTCCAAGAGTCTTAAGGTGTGCATTATCTATTCTTAAGTTACCAGATTTAACTCATGGGTTAATTGAAATTATTGGCGTTATTCCCCACCGCTTTCACTCTACACAGATGCTGTCCAATGACCTGCGCTCACCCGCCCTTCAAATTTACTTTCCAAATCTGCAATCCCTCAAACTTGTAGTCAAACACGCCTGTTATCAACCATCAAGGTCCTGCGAGTGTTATCGGATTGTGAAGGAAGCACTCGACGAATATGTACCATCTCAAGGCTTGACCCGAATCGCAATCGAGGGATCAGTTCGTGGTTTGCTCCCAGTTCTCCTCAAGTTTCCCAATATGGAGGAGTTATCTCTCAAGAGTTGTTTGATATCCACCGACTCCGACGATATGGTCGAAAAGTGCGATCTGGAGTACTGGTCTCGGAACCTCAGGAACCTGACTCTGATAGAAACACCTGCATTTCCGGCTTCAATTCTCACCTACCTTCAGCGAATTGAGCGTGTTGAATGGCAAAACCCGGATCACCGCCATTATATGGCAGCCAGCAATCAATTTCAAGGCGAAGGCCTTCGACGTGCTCTATCCTTTAGGAACCTTCGAGCGGTGGATAAATTGGAGTGTGGGGTCTTGCTAGTCCTGTGTTCAGCCGCCACACAAGCAGGTGTTAAAGCCTTTCCTGTGTTGCAAGATCTGAAGATCGAACCTGAAGGAGGTGACTTTGTAGCCGATCGCTTGCACCGAATTTTTGATCATATCCAAATACTTGAGAAACTGTTTATAACTCTTGACTGTACGTGCACTATTTTCTTTATTGCCTCTGGGTATTTCCTCATGCTTACTGCCCTTCTAGTCACATGTTCGGAGTTCGTGCCATTCAGCATTGTACCTTGCTTACAGAGCCAACGCAACACTTTAAAACAAGTCAGAATCTTAGCAGGCTTTCGACTTCTGCTACGACGCAACGGTGACGAACACGGGCAGAGCATTATTGGTTTGCTGTGCGATGCTTTGGATTCAATTCGAGGGGGAAATGTCATCGAATTGATTGACTTGGCTATAATTGCCAGTAACGCCCATGTGCTCATTAATAGTCAGAAAAAGCCGTCCATGGATCAATGGGAAAGACTGGATAGAATGTTGACGAACGACCGCAACGACTTTCCGCGCCTGCGCTCAGTTAAAATTCGCCTTCACTTTAAATCAGACCACTACAGACCCAGTATGGATCAAGATGTCGGTTGGTTTTTTGGCGATTTTCTGATGGATCCTCTTCGTCGCCTTTGTTCGACTACGGAGATCGAGTTTAATGGTACTATTATTAGGGGATTTTCTCGGGGGTACTCAAGTTCACATCAGATAGGAAAAACGTTGTAGTAATAGCGCTAGCACTGGAAAGTAACCACACTGTTACTATCCATACAAAGCTTGTCTAGCTCTCTATGTATCTATCATGTACGTTCAAAGTTGAGTCTGATGACTTGAAGATGACCTCCATGTTCATCGGATTCGCTTGGCTTGTGGTTATCCGCCACATGGCTGTTGCCGTTCATGTCGTAAACTGAGCCATAACGTTCGGTTGTTGACAGCATGCACTGTAGAGAAACCACCATCTCTGACTTCCAACATCTCATGTCCTCAAATACGGTCCTTGAAGGACCGATATTTCCCATTGAAATATTCGAAATCATTATCGCAGAGCTGAAAAGTGACCCTGTAGGCAACAAATCGACTCTTGAAAGCAGCTCTCTCGTTTGCAAGGACTTTGTCCCGATCTTACAACCTCTACTGTTTCACGACGTTCAAATTGGGGAGTATGGGAGATATGCGAGAAGGAGAAAGCGTCTTGCACAAGTTCTCCTGGATAAGCCTTATCTAGGCGCATCTGTCGAGAACTTTACTTGCGTCCTGGACCTGCAGGACTTAGATGTTGCCGATCTGGTGCGTACCTTGTTTTCAATATAAACTTTGAAATGGTCATGACAGCACAATAGCCAGCTGTCAGTGACGAAAGCTCCATAATGCTGCAGGAGTACTTCCCCAATATCAAGTGCCTTACAGTGACCCATTCCGGGTGTCGAGGTGGAGGAACTGACTGTGAGGCTTGTGAGCTGTCAACGGAAATCCTGGCCGTCTTCATACCATTGCAACGCTTGACGCGGCTCGTTATCCACGGGATCCAAGGACTGTCGCTCTCAACAATCCTCAAACTTCCTCATATAAATTCGCTCTCTTTCACTTCGTGTCATTGCGCGCCTTGGGACCTCTCAGAGAAGGACACGACCGGTCGCGAATTCTGGGCACGCAACCTGAGAGTTGTTCACCTGGAACACGTTGGAAACTTTCCATGGAGGATCCTGCAGTGCCTCGGGCAGTTGGAAGATCTGAAGTGGCACCATGTTAACCAGTGGCGATTAGGGGAGACAAGTACCCAGCCAGATTTCAACACCCCCAAACCCGTCGTAAACTATGAAAAAATGTGCAAAATCGACATACAAGACACCAATATTCTCGTTATTATGTGCTGGGAGGGTTTTCGCAAGGGCGCGAAAGTGTTCCCTTCCCTGCAAGTTCTCCGAATTCGACCCATCCCAACTGGGGGCAGCTTTGATGATGTCAACTTCATCCTACTTAATGTGGTGGTTCTGGAGGAGATTTGCGTGTCTTTTGATTGTACGTGTATTCCTCATAACATGCTTCGCGTGCAAGGACTCATTATACATCTATCTAGTTTTGTCTTGGCATCTCTACCAGGACTTGAACCTCACTCCGTGCTTCCAAAACTGTCGGAAGACACTTAGGGAAGTCAACATCTCTGCGGTTTTTGGACCTCATGTGGATTTTCTGCGTAACGGTGAAGGCGTTGTTCGACTCTTGTGTAATGCGTTGGAATTTGTTCGAGGTCAAAACGTCATCGAAGTCATTAATATCAAGTTCGAGATCACAGACGTTCGAGCCTTGCTGGAGGGTTCGCCTCATGGCCTGGACATTGAAGGGTGGCGAAGACTTGACTTTTTACTGATGAGGGGCCGGTAATAGTGTCGGAGTTTTTTTCCAATCACAACTTGGAGGTCCGGCACAGTCAGAGCCGTCGTCGGCTGAAGCCTAAGGATTTTACGCTCCGCTTAAAGTTATAACCTCACCATTCACATATTGGCAGCCTCTTGAGACCTCCTATCATGTCGCATCGCAGCCAGAACCTGGATCTTATGCTCTCTGCAGACAACTCGGAATCGGATTCTGGTTCCCCTGTCCTACCAATCGAAGTGTTTCACCTCATTATTGACGAACTGGCTGCACCACCATCTCATAGCAACACTGAACCAGAACCGCCTCTTGTGGACCTTTGGCGCACTCCAGCAAAGCTCCCGAAGAAACCGCGGCCGTGGCTGGCTGACATGAAGGCATGTTGCCTGGTTAGCCGAGACTTTGCGTCAATATGTCGCCCATATATCTTTCAAGGTGTCACAATTACCCCACAAAGCCTGAACTTAGGGTCGTCGGGAAGCCCGCTTGCGAAATTTCTGCAGGAACAGCGTCGCGTCGCGTCATTCATCCAGAGTGCATATTTAGTCCTGGGTGGTGAAAGGACGCACAAAGCAAGGATGGAGCTTCAATCAAACGTGCGCAAACCAATATTTTTGACTTCAAATACGGCCTGATCATTCAAATTCATGTTTACCTACGCCTGATGGAAATCCGACTCAAAATACAGAGCGATCGGACCGACGTCGCGCAGAAGATTCTAACGACCCAAGAACTGCTTCCTAACCTCAGCGAGTTAACGATCACGCATCTTTTGTCTACGTGTGCATGGGATGAAAAGTCCGCACCTATTCCTTGTCTTGAGCACGACTGTCAGGGGTTCACCTATTGTGTGCTGGACGAGTACCGCAGTTTGACGAGTCTGACAACGATATCAATACGAGGACATTGGGTACCCATGCGGACTCTTTTATCGACGCCTCATCTCCAAAACCTCCATCTGTACGACTGTATCTGCAAAGAATGGTACGACGCCTTTGACTCGGACGACGAACTTGAAGCACGACCAATCCAAGAGGCTGACCGACTACGCCTGCCCCTAAAGACCCTCAACGTCACAAGGGTTACCGATTTCGAGCCTGAAATGGTGTACTGGTGCGATAAGCTCGAAGATTTGGCTATGACCCAGATCAAGTTCAAGGGGGACGGAGACATCTTCCTTCACCACGATGACAAGCTGCCCACTCTTCCAAAACTCAATAATCTCAAGATCGACGGCGTGGAATATGTCTCATACCTCTGTTCTCATTCAGAGGAGGAAGGCGTCAATGCACTTACAGCTCTCCAATCCCTGGACATCTGCGTGACATCAGAGGACGACGACATTGCTTCAATTTTCCAACATGCATCAGGCTTAAAAAGGCTTACAGTGCGCGGTAAGATCGACTGATATGAGACTCATTGGAGACGGCTGATGTTCCCTTCATAGTCCCACCATGGTTGTCGTCGACAATGTCAATTAACCTTCCCAGGTGTCTCCCCTTTTGTAGAAACACTCTCACTGAACTTAATATGGTTGTAATCCATAAACATGGGTTCTGCGACCAAGAGACTGCCATTTCGGCGCTTAACGACGGTCTTATGGCCTTGCAAGGTGAAAACGTACTGGAGGCACTAAAAATCGACCTAAAAATCGAATATCCGGCCACATACCGACCTGGTCGCAGGACGCCTCCCTTTGCCCAGCTGCGGCGACTCGACGTTATATTAACCGAGGATAGGAAGATTACATTCCCAGCACTATCCAAGGTAGTCGTCTCCCTCAATGTTGAAGCCAGCTTCCTGGGAAAGGTCAAGGGTACTTTGAAGGAGGAGTGGTGGCAGTGTGGTGATAAACCCTTGCGAGAGCCACTCAAAGGTCTTTTTGCGGAACGGGACAATTTCGAATTCGTTTGTGAGCTGAAGGGGAGATTTAAATAACACAGACTTTTCGTAATTCAAAGTGTTGATAGAAATCATATCTTCTCCCATAGAGTATGCATAAACCATTTTATTTGTGAATGAGTCTACGAAATTCTGAATATCTGACGTTTTCCGTGATGCAATCTGCCATAAAATTCAACTTATCAAGCGCAGCGAACGACTATGGTACCTATGGATTTGTATCTAGTCCCCTTAGTCGCTAGTCACCTTGCCCAATGAATATACCCGATTTGCATGCTACTCACATCCGATATTCTCGTTTCCAAGCATAAAAATGTTGGACGCATTGGGAATTGAACCCAACACCTCTCGCAAACCATGATGCTAAGCGAGCGTGATAACCAACTACACCATGCGCCCTCTGACATATTTATTAGCGCTCGTTTTGACAGCTGACAGGTTTACAAAAATTGTCACAATTGCTCCTCAGTCTACCCTACATCTTCTGGTAAGCCAAAAGAAGGATTGATTAATTAGGATTTGGCTCACATATTGATCAAGATCGAAGAGGAAGTTCATCTCATTTCGAGGCGGAATACCCATCAAGGACTGTATCATTCATGTCGCTCTTGAGCTTGCTCGAGTTGCATTAGTCAGTAAAGGTAAAAATGCGACTAGTAGATATCCTGGTCCCGCAGTTTTGGATAACTGAAATTTATTTTCGTCAAAGTTGGTACGTTAAAACCATTAATATCTAGTAATATGACAGCGATCCATTTATCCTCTCCATGGCCTTGGTCCGGGGACCTAGATACAAAATGAATAAACGATGGAACATATCTCAGCACTTGAGAACTTACGGTGTAGGAAGTGGGAATGGGGTTGTAAATGTTGACGGTGAGACCGGGGTCTGTGATCATGCATGAGCTCAGCGCTTAATGATTTCACACTAACAAAAGGAGTACTTACTGCTGGCAGAGACGTATCCGGGGATGGAAACCTTGGATGGGTTTCCTCCTCCTCCGCCGGTGATGTTGATCTGAGCGCAGGAGATGTACCATTGAGGAGCACCAGCGACGTGGAGACCGACTTGCTCGATACGTACGAGGTACTATAGTTGGGTTTGTTAGTTGACGCGCATGAAAAGGAGCGTGAAAGAAAGTCTTACCTCGCCTGAGGGAGTATTTGAGGGGATGGTGGTGGTCAGTTGGCTGAGACCCTCATCGGTAAATTTGAATGGGTTGAAGTTGGCACCCCACTCGGCGATCTAAAGAAATATATATGAGTACAATCACTTTAGTTATCGGTCTACTTATGAATACGAACCTTGAACCAGTTAGCACCACTTCCGTCCCAGCTTGCAGCAGTGCTGGGGGCCTTGCCGAGGTAGATGGCAGCGGGACCAGCATGGTAGAGGGTGTTGTCGAGCTTGAAGCCGATGGTGCTGCCAGCGGAGACGCTGACGGTCTGGCTAGCCTTTCCTGGGTTGGCGTTGCAGCGGACGTCGTTGGAAGTGACCGAGGTGACAGGGGAGTTGTTGACGGGTTGACGGACGGCAGCGGTGGAGGTGGTGCTACCAGCGATGAGGGTATTCCAGATGTCTATATGAAGTCGTGTTAGTTAGGGTTTTTGTGCTTGATGTAAAAATACAAGCTTACAGTGAGCCGACGCAGAGTGAGCGAGAACGGCGAGGGTGACGATGCTGGTGAACTTCATTGTTGAGAATAAGAGTTTGGTGCTGGAATGTACAGAGATTGTCTGTTGGTGAAATATGCCTCAGAAATGAGGCTTTTATACACCTGGAACTCGGATAATTGGACGTGGAAGCACTTTTGAGTACCGATATTGCGACATGGTTTACGGGTCCTAATCGTGAAATGTCGATAGAACGTTGTAGAACGCGGGGAAGGTACGGAAAAACGGAGAGACAGCGACATCTTGCACTGCGCGCGACAATGGGCTGATATTCGGAAGATTTGCCACGCAACGATAATGATAAGTCGCGGTCGCGATAGGATGCGCTAACAAGGAACTATTATCTCGTCTGTGCATGGTATGAGCATCGGTGAAATGTCTCCAAAAGATACCTCACCTCAGAGTTGAAAATCTCCACAGCTCCGTCTTTAGAAGTAATTCATCCCGTCTAAATTGTCCGCTGGCCTGCTACGACGGAGTTAAGCAATTAATTCGGCAATTAGGATGATGCAACATCAAGAACTTCTGACTACATATCCGCTACGTATCCCAGTCGGACGCTGACACTTTTATAGATAGCCATATATATGACAGCCGAACAGCCATAAACCATAATAATGACTCAAGAAGGTCGAGTCCATTTTGTGAATGAACCAATGTGGTCGCTATTGGGTCCGCAAACGGGTGTCGTGGTGCTCCTGCTGAGTTGATTCTATTGAATAACGCTTGCGCAAATGATAAAAATAGATTACAGACTATCAAACAACCTCGGAATGGCTGGGGATCGTGTGGGGTATGGAGAAACTGGGACCACTGGAGAGTTTAAGAATTCGAAGTCGTGTTGTGTTGTGAAGTTGTAACGTTGGAAGGCATCTTATTCTGCATGTCGCTGCTTTCAAAATGGCTCAGGATTTATTTCTTGGAAAAACAAGATACGTCGGAGGTGATGGGCGGAATCTGGCTCGTTGAAATGGGTAAATGTGCGTATTTAGATGCATCGGATGGCATGTTTAATGAAGAGGGAAGTGGAAGAGATCAATCCTCCAGAACCCCACCGGATACTTTGCGGCGAGACTGAAAAGTCGAAGAAAACGATGGGTTAGACAGATTAAACGCCGTTTAAACCAATTTATAAACGTGCATACCCTTCTTAAATCCCGACTAACAACCACTGTCCATTTCCTCTCACTTATATTTTCGTTTTCTTCAGCCTGGCTGAGAGCCTATGAGCTTGATCGAGTTGATGCAATCATGGTTGGCATCGATGATCAAGGAATGACGAGCGCCTTGAAGCCAAGATTAGGACTCAGAAAGCCATGTCCTATGTCCGCGTCATGTGGTCATCGTATCTGATGAGCGATTATTGGGTGGGTGGTATGGATGGGCTGCTGGTACCAATGAGAGGAGGATGAATGAAACGAGGAAGGCAGGGGTAGGTATGTTGTGATGCTGTGGGTCGGATAACGTGCGATGGGTGGTGCGAAGAGATTAGGTGGCAAGGACAAACAGTCAAAAGGTTAGCAGTGAACACGAGCGCTAGTCTAGCGCTCTCACTTGAGCTCCTCGTTCTCCTACACCTCACCATGCCTCCGAGTCATTTACTTCGTCGTCCCCATCACACGAGAATTTAATCTAGTTTGATTTTATTGGGGCCTATAAGGTCATGAGCTCATACATCACTTACGTCGACGAAAAAGTACTTACACTGTTCCTTGACTCAGAGATGTCCATAAATCGTCCCTTGAGGGTTTTCGTTCTCGCATCTATCCATTGTTATGTGGTCCCTCAACCGGTTGGATGACCCCTTCACGATTTGAAGACATGGTGCTCAAGAACAAATAGCAGCGTGCGTCATAGATTAGGCCACCTAGAGGGGAGTGTATATGCGGCGTTAAAGGGTGAACGTCGGCAAAAATTTGGATCTTTCGAAAAGGTGACTGTTCTTCAATGTCAGATAGGGGACCTGGATAAATATGTTGGTAAGCTGTGAGAATGTCCAGTGGGCTATCATACAATAGATACTGGGGCACACCTCATGGTTGCTGAACCAACAATGGCATCTCAACTCGTCCCTCATCCTGACGTTGGCTGTGTCATTTTCCAAGGCAGGGCGGGGCACTGCTGTGGGAGTAGATGTCATAAGAGTTGTATTACTTTTGTATAGGTTGTTTATGATATCGAGGCAATAAGATGAGAGTGACCTACAGGACCACTTGGCCATGCAACGTTGAACATCTTGCACATTGGGTAGGGACAACGAGTGATGTGGATAACATCGCGGGTTGATGCAGGTATGTGAGTTGGAGTACTGGGAGTAAAATATAAGAAGGGTCATGTCATAGGGATGTACCGTTGCTTTGCCCTAGTGGGCTGGGCTGTGCGAATGTTAGGAGTGTAGCGTTGTTGGCTCCGGGAGAGCAAACGAGGAGACTCAGGCTAAAAAACAGCAGAGGGCTTAGTCAGGATTAGTGAATAGGAGAGAATAATTCTCATACATATGAGTCAAAGACTTGAGTCAGCTTCCAGGAAACATTGGCAATGAGGGTAGATCGTGGCAGGTTGAAAACCTCGAGGAGAAGGAGACAAAGTGAGCGAAATTTCGAAAGTGGGTCAGAGTGGGGGGTCGAGTGAGAACTATCATGGGAGATGGTCTAGACAAAATCGAATTGTGAATACCCATGCGTTATTTACCGTTGAAAATGGATTTCTAACGCCCCATTTCTCGATGTTCGACAGTTCGAGCAATCGAACGCCGTTTGCCGAGAGTATTAAATCTCCGATTCAAATCATGCCGATTACCGTTTTGGGAATCCATCATTACCATGCTTTACCCGCTCATCATACCATCTCGTCGTTGTCTAGCTTGTTTGGCGGTTTCATGTCGAACGAACCTACTTCAATTGAAGATATTAATGAAGTTAGTTGCCTTATGGACTCGCAAATAACTTTACTTACTGGAAATAGTCAGAAATCACAGGAGATAATGGTGAAGTCTACGTATTTCAGTGGTTGTCATCGACCCACCAGAAATTAAGCGGAATCGCCGTGGTGAGTACTTATATTTTATGATTTGGACGTGATAATAATACGCGGAAGTAGGCAGATTTGAAGCCTTTGCAAGGCACGCTAGAGAAAACATATGTCAAGATCATATCTGGTGGTGAACCCTATCCACCTCCTGGACGGGCAATTCGCCAACTTGTCGGGCGTTCTTTGGTTACATTATACACGAGAGGAGAGACGAGGTCATTATTTGACACTCTGCAAGCTTTGATGAGGATAGTGGGCGATGTCAAGGCGCTGGACAAGGAAGTGGTCAAGATGTGAGTACAGAATTACTTGTTTTCTCGTCGGATTGATTAAACAAATTCTAGTGCTGCATTTTCATGCATAGGAGACTTGATGGCAGCGTTTGGCTCCAATGTATGGGCTATGTTTATGTTGTCGGCCCGTCTGACGGATTTCTAGGTCATGTCGTTCATGGCAGAGATCGCCGCTGTTACCATCAAAACATATCGTTCTTCTACAGCAAGTCTTCAAATATTTCATGTTGCATCGCTAATAAATTATTTGTAGTCACCTCTACTACGATACCATGCTCTAATAGCACTCCAGAAGGCTTTATCGACGGGAAAACGCGCGGTCTCAGAGGCAACAACAAGGGATATCATCAAGCAGATGAGATCGGCGTTAACAGACAAGTCGTCGGCAGTTCAACGAGCAGCAGCTCAAGTACGTTTTCCTAGTCAAGTAAATATCTCTGATTGTCCTCATATATTTTTACAGGTCCTGATTTCACTCTACTCCAACCCAGACGCCCTCATTCTCTCTGCCAGCGAGCTAGACACCATCATCACCCAATCTGTCAGGAGCCTGGAAGGCGCAGACCAAGTCACCCGTCGCACACACGCCCAACTCGTCGGCCACATCCTCTCAACTACACAAATAGAACGCGCTGTTGCACCCCCAGAACCACCTAAAGCCAAGAAAGATGCCAATTCCGAACAACGAGACGACGACGACGTAGGCACTGCCAGTGCAGCAGCGGAAATCACCAAACCCATGTTAACGCCCAGTGAAATGTTGTTTTACCTCTCCATCCATTTCAACAAACCCAGCACGTCTCGCAAGACCAAGATCGGGATATTTGATTTTTACGCCGCGTTGTTCACCAAACTCGGCCCATCATTTGTGGAATCCAATTTCTCTCTCATCGTCTCCCACTTTTTGACGGAGATTGTGTCGGCTCAGAGGGTGACGTCGGCGAACGCGAATACCCACCGATATGATACGTTGTTGATTAGGACGTTGGTGGGGATTGTGTTGAGGGATTTGATTGGTGTGAGGATGTTGAGTGAGCAGGGCCAAATTGGGGCTATTCAGGAGCTGGCGACGGGGTATTTGAAGAGGTGGCCTGCGATGATGCCTGGTCAGACTGCGCCGAGTTCTGCGGTGTTGGTTATTGCATTGAAAGAGGTGGCTGGTTTAGTGCAACAGTTGGGAAATGCACCACCGCCTGTGCAGGTATGTTCTTTCTTGCCTTTTATCGTCAAATTTTTATGCTAATCATGAATATCATGATTTTTAGACTGCCCTTGCTGAACCCCTCGTCACCCTCCTATCCCATCCCAGCCACACTGTCCGCGTCGCAGCTGCATGGGCTCTCCGCTGTTTCTGCTACTCCACCCCCCTCCGCCTCCCCAAAATCATCCTAGTCGTCATGGAAAAACTCCAACGTGACCTATCCATGATCCTCACCCCCAGTGCATCCCCCGACACTCCCCAACGCGCTCTAGGCCACGCATACGGACTTGCCGCACTCGTCTGCATCATCCCTTCAAGACCACTCTACGTCTCCTACGATGTCAGCGCAAAGGTGCTGGATATGGCCACGCAGCTCCTGAAACGAGCCGGGGAACACGACGTCAAGATCGCTGGTGTGGAGGTGGAGGTGGCATGGACCCTTATCGCGTCTCTGATGAGCCTAGGGCCGAATTTTGTGAGACCGCATTTACCACAGCTTTTAGTGTTGTGGCGGAATGCACTGCCGAAACCGACGACGAAGGATGCGACGACGAGTGGTGGGAGGACGGCTGCGGAGTGGGCGTTTTTGTTGCATGTTAGGGAGAGTGCATTGGGTGCGATATTGTGCTTTTTGAAGAATAATGGAGGGGTGCTGGTTACGCTGGATGTGGCGAGGAGGATCGCGTCGTTGTTGAGTAATGCAGTGTCGTTTGCGAATGGGTTCATATCTGTGAATGTGGAAGACCCGAATGCGGATGGACAGCTTGGTGGAGGAGGGAGTGCGATTGGGATTGTCAGGAAAGGGTTGAATTTGAGAGAGAGGGAGGCGCTGTTGAGGAGGAGAGTGCAGGAATGTTTTACGGCGCTTGGGTTTTCGAGCATCCCGGATACGACACAGATGGTGTTGTTGCAGAGTGTGGTTAGCCTGTTTGCGAGCCCGGATGGGTATGCGGGGTCGTCAGTACAAGCCGCTATTGCGAGTTCGAGTGGGAGCTTTTCGAGTGTGTGGCAGAGCTGTGATGGGTATGGGTATGGGGTTACGTTTTGTGAGGTTGTGGATATGGGTGGGGTTGAGGGTGCGGGAGGTGAGGGTGATGGGGAGGGAGAAGGGAGAGGAGGTGCGAGGGATTATTTGAATAGGGATAGTGTGGAGGTTGCTATTGATATTCTGGTGCGTTTCTTTTTATCCTAGTATATGAGGAGGTGGCTGATTGAAGGCGTTTAGCACCGTCGTCCCATTCTAGGAGCTGCCGAACACGACCCTCTATCTCTCTGCCTGGCCAAAATTTCAGAGGCTGAACAATCCCAGACTCTGATTGAATCACCACCCCCCTCCACCGCGGTCGTCGATAGCGCTATGACGCTCTTCTCACAACTCCTTCCATTGCAAGACCTGCCGTCCACACTCAAGATCATCACGCAACTCGTTGAATCTGTGAAATCCTCCAAGCTGGAGAGGAACGCTGGGAGGAAGATGGCGGTGTTTGTGAATGCGGTAGTAGCGTTGGTGTATACGCTGAGATATGCTAGCACGACGAATTTCAGGCAGGCGAGAGAGACGTTTGGGAGCGATAAGGTGACGGGGTTGCTTGGTTCGTTTTTAATGGTGTGTTTCTCTTCTTTATCGTTTTCTTTTTGATTGCTTAGTTAAACTATAGGAAGCCATTGTCGATGGTGACCTTGTGCTGCGCTCTGCAGGAAGTGAATCGATAGGTCGACTCGCCAGCTTGTCGGGTACATCATACCTGACGAGTCAAATCAAGGACCTTGTGGATCAAGTCGTCAATAATCGAAATCCGAACGGACGCGCAGGCTGCGCACTCGCTTTTGGATCCATCTATTCACACGTCGGTGGCATGGCTGCTGGACCCCTCCTCAAAACGACCGTCAACGTCCTCATGTCCTTGAGCAATGATCCACACCCGACTGTCCATTTCTGGGCGCTGAATGCACTGGCGAGGGTCATCAATGCCGCGAGTCTGGCGTATGCACCGTATGTGTCGAGTACCCTCGGCATGCTGCTCAAAATCTATTTGATGGAGAGCCATGAGAGAGAGGGTGGATCGTTGGGGAACTCGAATATCAGCGGCGACCTCCCTGCGTACCCTGTCGCGTGTCAGATTATCGATGCGGTTATTACGGTGCTTGGCCCTGATATCCAAGAATCGACGCGTACGAGGAAGCTGGTGCTGAACCTTGTTAAAGAGTTCGAGGTGGAGGAGGACGAGGGCATCTGTGTCGAGGCGATCAAGTGTATTCAGCATTTCTTGATGTTTGCTCCTGAAAGCGTCGATATCCCGGATCTTGTCAAGCGGTTCAGAATTCATCTGTCGTCGTCGAGGAGACCCCTCAAGTTGGCCTCTATCAATGCACTTTATCAGCTTGTGCAGAAGGATGCGCTGGCAATGTCGAAGTTGGGAGGGGATAGGTTGGTGGAAGACCTATTTGGGATGTTGGATGATGACTCGTCGGTCCAGGGGGTGCGGAATGTGATCACGAGCTGGTTGCATCAGACGGTGGTGTATAACCCCTCTGCGTGGATCGATTTGTGTCAGCGTATCATGGCGCGTACCACGGCGAGTCAGCAGGTCGCTGATGCGGCCTCGAGACAGAACATGCGAGACGATGAAGGCGAGTCGCTGGGTGTTGGGCTGAGCAGCGATGCGACGAGGTCTAGGCAGACGTCGAGGTGGAGGACCCAGCTGTTTGCGTTACAGTGCCTGCATGATATTTGTACGAGTGTGAGGCAGAGTGGGAGGAGGGAGCATGTGGATGCGGTATTTGCGAGGAGTCAGGGGATTCAGCAGGGTGGTTTGTTGTTCTCGAGAGTGGCGGATTTGATCAAGATGGCGTTTACGGCGAGTACGGCGTATGTGACTGAGATTAGGTTAGCGGGGTTGGTGGTTTTGAGAGATGTGATTGAGGTATGTCGTTGTGTTACATTTTCTTTTATTGGTATTCTAATATTCGATATAGATATTCGCCACGTCGCCTGATCCTGCATATGATAACGCGCTGCTGCTCGAACAACATCAAGCTCCGATTACAGCTGCGCTTACCCCCGCATTCTCATCCGATTCGACTCCTGAGATTTTGGCCTCTGCTGTCCATGCATGTGCGGTGTTCGTTGGATGTGGAGTGGTGAAGGATGTGAGCAGGATGGGTAGGATTTTGAAGTTGTTGACAACAGCTCTGGATCAGTCCAAGGGTGAGTTAATTCTCTCTCACACTTCAGCATCGTTTAAAATCACGCTGACGCTTGTCTCTTAGATTCTGGTATGCTCTCACTGGGTGAAACAGGCCAGCTCAGCCCCAACGCATCCGCCATGTTGCGCATCTCGACTCTTTCCGCGTGGGCGCAACTTCAAGTTTCGAGCACTCAACAAAGCTACCTCGAGAATGTGGTCAAACCGTATAGGTCTACGCTTTCGTCAATGTGGTTGGCTGCACTGAGGGACTATGCGAGTGTGAGGGTTGATTCGGAGTTTTTGCATGATAGCTCGAGTGTCGCACTTGATAGTTCTTATTCGAGCTTGGGCAAGGAGGTCTTGATGCCGGTGAGTAATATCAAACTGCATTCCTCCCAGATTATCTGACTTAGTATCCGCAAATAGTACTATACCAAATCATGGTCAATCATGCTCCAAGCTGTTGCAACGGAGCTGAGGACTGGTGAAGCTCATATATTGGCAGCGATGGATGGACTTGAAGGTGCCAAACCCGATCAAACCCCCACCACCAAACGCAAAGAGCCGACTCTCTTCTTCTACGTCCTCTTCGGTCTTGTGTATGAGGCTCTTGCTACATCATCCGCCGACGCGTCTTCCGCTTCCTCGTCTCGTCAAGCGGAAGTAATTTCATCTCTTCAAGCATTGCAGTGCCTCGTCCGACCTGAATACTCCGGCGAAGCGATGCTGGAACCTACCATCTTTGAAGAGTTTATCGCTTTGTGTTATAGGATGGGTATGACGGAGGCCCCTGCTGTGCAGACACATCTCGTGGATATGTTGGCGACCTTCGCTGCGAGTCATATCAAAGAGGATAGCGATGCGTTGACTATGACGAGTCCGATTAGTCACTGTTTGAGGATCTGCGCGCATGTGATGAAGCAGACGACAGCGCCGAGAAGTATCACGAATCGTGGGTCATTCTGTTTCTCCTCGATGGAAATGTTGCTGATTTCATATGATAGAAACGCAATTAGCGGATCGGGTTGAGTTAATTATGCACGTTGCATCTGCTTTCACCTCTATTGCCACCTTAATGGTGTCGTCTCAGAGGGAGGACATCCGCGGTGTCGCAATTCTTCTGTACACAGGTGAATTAGTTAGAGCTTTCTTACTTTCCTCGTTACTAAATTCATATCTTCAGACCTCCTTAAAGATGAAACCAGCGAAATTGACTTCGTCAGCCCAAATCTTCCCGCACTTAAATCTCTCCTCAGTATCCCGGTCTCATCCAAGGGTGATGATAAGGACAGATATAGTCGTCTCGTGCATGCCCTTTTGTCAGCTGCGTTGCTTAACATTGATACCATGCGGTGAGCTTTTTCTTCACATCGATTTTCTTATTCTTATGCGGTTCTGACTTGTATCTTAGTGGACGACAAGGTGCCATTTCAACGAAGAAAATTAAGAATAACATGCTTGCTGCCGTGTTGGTTCTGACCGTCGCTCCTCCTTGGGTCAAGGTTGGGAGAGCCGTGATCGAGCATTGCTGCTTCCTGATTTCGCAGAAACTTCTTGATGGAGATGAGGTTTGTAGTTTTCTCGTTACCGTCCAAGGTTTCCCGGGCTGACCAAACCAATTCAAGACATCTCTCACCGCAGCTCATTGCTGCAAAACCCTCATTCTGGCATCTGCGGGTGGATATCCTACACTTATTCAATGTGTTCGCCTTCTCCTACCTGGTCTTGTAGAGTTTGTTGCGAAGATGGTGCCGGGAGTTCGTGATGGCTCACTCTCAGAGTCTCAGTCCGCTTCTCTGAGCGAAGTCTGGAAAGCATTTAGCTCACTTTTGTCTTCTTCGACAGAGGAGAACAGTACGTGCGTTCTACGTTGTGTGAATAATCTGAATTGAACCGTCAATTAGGGCCTCGTTTACTCGCCGTATTCCTCCCAACCATCTCTCTTCTCCTTGGAGAAACACCACCAAGTCAACCCATCGCTGCTGCGGCCGTTAAACATACCATTGCTCAAATTCTATCCTTTGCGACAACATCCCCTCATGCGTTCAAAGAGGCAGCTGGCCGACTGGATCCATCGAGCAGGGAGCTACTGGAGCAGTCCATTAGGAGAGCAGTGGGCGGCACTGCAAGTGCGACGGTGCAGACCCCAACGAAACCCCAGATCTCGTTGAGGTCTTTTTAATGTACCGATGGCGGAGCGCATATCCTCATTTTATCTGTTTTACACTCTGTTCTCTATTTCTGCTTAGTGGTTATTTATTGTTCCGTTTGTTTTTAAAGGATACGCAGCCCGCTCACATCCTCGAACGCGGTCTCGTCTGCTCTATTGTGAGTCCCCTTGTCCTCATGAGCATCAGGTTACTGGTAAATCCCTTTCGGCATATCCAAAGTGCGATAGTGGGAGGAAAGGGGAATCGCGGTCGCGCTCATTCAGCAGAATAGAAGAGGGCGCATGGTGTAGTTGGTTATCACGCTCGCTTAGCATTCATTTCATGGTTTGCGAGAGGTGTTGGGTTCAATTCCCAATGCGTCCATACTTTTTGTGACTTGATCGCAAATTAGGCGATTAATTAATTCAGGGTACCCTTCTGTGCATCCAAACGACTGTGTACTTGGCCAACCCTGAATTCAGGATCTCTTATAGGCATCAAACGGAACGATTTCAGGTCATACATAAATTGACACATCGCTACTCGTTGGACCTAAGCGGCACTCGAAGGTTCAGGAACGTCTTTCTGTTTAACAGGCAAGTCCAATCATAATTAAGCTGTTATACTGAGGCAGTGCACGATTCAGAACGCCCGACATCTAACGCGGTGCGATGAATCCGGCGGTTATACTTTTACCTACTGCTTACCCACATCACTCAACCTACCCCACAGCTCATCCATTCTTGTCATCCTGAACCATATATGTTGGATACCCTGCCACTGGCGGGGGACTTGAGGCGTGCCTCTTGGTGATGGTTCACACTATTGCGGAATTTATAGAAGTTGGACGACAGCTGTCGCCCTTGAATGTGATTTTAAACCTCGACCAGCATCACTTTAAACGTCAGCGTTGTCAGAATGTCACACTTCAACCTGTTGGCGATTTGTTACCTAGTTTCAGCCGCGAGTCCGACTTGGATCTGCGAAGCGAAATAGACGTGGAGGAGGTGGAACTGGAGACTGTTCGTGAATGGGGACATGTGACGGTAAAGCAACTCATTGACGATGTTGCGAAGTTTCCGGAGATGCCATTGCTATCTCTCTCTCGACGCTCTTTCCTACTACATACACTTTTCTGATGTCAAGTATGCCAGCGACATTAGCCAGCACTTAGTCTGCCAGGTGAGAGCGAGCCACAATGCCACATGCAGATTCCGCGTAGCAGAATTCTTTGAGCATCATGACCATTCTCAACATGGAACACCAACCACCGACTGGCTGACTGACTTCATATCGAGCCCAAAGGTCGACCATCTCAGGTGCTACGTTGAGACCCTCCTCTGTTTTCGTATCTTTCCTCGATAGCTACTTTTACTCTTACCGACTGCTCGTACACTCTCGAAGCCAAGTTCCCTTCCATGTCCCTTCGTTAGTCTCCATCCCACTCATGATGATCGTCGTTTCAACCTGAATAGTGCAGGGTCATTTACGATAATTATGGTAATGTGGAGGGAGTTGTCAGCACGAGCCCGTATGATGAGATGACGATGGTTGTTGGTTGGGTTCTGATTTTGATGGCCGAACCGAAAATGGCAATTCACAGGGTCAGCGGCGAGCGCTTCGTTCGAAGGGGTGGGCTTCGACAATGATAATGCTTTATAATTCGGACATATTGACGGTGGGACAACTGGTACTACCAACACGAAATGTGATCACATGGGTAAGTCACAAGTAGCTATATATTTCTACAAGTTCATAAATTCAGATATTTAAAATTGAGGACATATCCACTCATATCAGCTTTCGGTTTGTAAATTAATTTAAGTTATCGCCATGCAAAGTCGAGTAAGCAACGACCAACCTGATCAAACGCAGACAGCATTGAAGGGACCCTGGACCTTGCATCCAGTTGGACTTGCACAAGGGGCAAACAGTACGAACTCAAAGCCATTGCATTGGAAGATGTAAGCATTGCCATTGTTAACACTGGGCGTATTTGCGCAGCCGACGGCGCCTGTGACGTGAAGTATCAGTACGCAGCCTTCTTCATAAATCAAGTCTCTAGACGGAAATGATATACCTACCTGCCTCATTAGCTGGGCACGGTTGACCCACGTCCTGAGCCACCACAATACTGGCGATGAATGAGAGTACGAGAGTGGTAGAAGTAGAGAATTTCATGGCTGTAAGATGTGGTGGCTCTCGGCTGGTTGCAATCTGGGGTTTTGGTGCTGAAAAGCCCCACAGAAACATTGCACTTTTTATTGTCCAAGCAGTGATATAACAATAGCATTCACCCTACATTATTTCAAGCTAATCACCGAGAAAACCGAGCGTAGAATAACCGATCAGAGAAATCGATATCTTTGCTTTAGATTGGAGACTAAGGACAGTCCAAATTTGTAACACGAGGATCACGAGCATCCATACACATAAAAATAAATACTGGGGTATAGCGGGGGATATTTCACCAGACCTATGCCGAAGAAATATGACGTCGGTAGTGAGTATAATTACTTCAGGTTGTGAGAGTATGTAGGATATATGACTACGCTGGGTGTCGGCAGAGCTAGCCGTTGGAGCCTCCAGGGCTTCTATCTGACATACAAGGATCGGAAAAGCTTCTATAGTACCGAGGTGGAGAACGGGGATATGCTTCTCCCCCCATTGCGCCTTCTCAACCTGACCCTCTCCCAAGCTATCGATATACTTGTATACATAAGTATCCACTACTGATCCTTTAATATACGCAACAGCGAAAGAAGGTGTTGTTCCGCTAAGCAAGGCTCATCAGAAATTATATTTAAGGCACAAAAACCAAATCATACGTGCTGCGTTTCTTGGCCGGGGCGCCCATCGCGCTTCTCGGGTTAACAAATCATTTGTTGTCAAATTCGATTGCTTGGAACCTACTATAAAAAATTAAACCTTGGAGCAGCTGCAAATTCAAAATCTTACACATGAGCATGTCCTGAAGCCTACAAGTCCACGTGCATTTGCCTCGCCAGCAAGTTCAACGACTCCAGGTCTCCCATCGGCACACTCTGGTGGCCATGTATCACAGTCTTGATAGCCTATCATCATGCGTCACTGTTATCCGGCTTGTAGCTTCATAAATAGCACGAGTCATGCAGGGAAGTCAGCTCCTCAGGGGTCTGTGTGTTAGGAAGACCTAGTGGCATACATGTGCTTGCGCCTCAAATAAGGGCAAGGATCGACTTCGACTGTTATTCCCTTCAACTCGCAGATGAAAGTGATGTGTAAGGAGGCACGATGTGTGATGGTGAGACCGAGAAGCTCTCAGTGCACTATGTATGCGACCTCCTATGGCTACATTTACGTCGACCTCGTTCACCTGAGAAAAATCGGCAATGTCATAGAAGAAATGCCTCAAAGAGTAGTATGGATGCTCCAGTCTGAGCTGTTCGGGTTGTCCTGCTGACTTTTGATAACGCATGGTAAGCGCTGAGCACTGAGCAACAGCGAAATTCACGATGACCCATGGCCAGAGTATGAAGCGCAACGCTCGCACAATCTCGCTGTCTAATTGCGACGAGCTCAGAAGGATCTCACTCATACACGCCCTCCCGCGCTGAAAATTTTGATTATGTGTCTCATTTATCCATTCCACAAAATTGAATAAGATCACTATATAATCCATATCGATATCGCTCACGCGACGTCTTATTTGAGTTAGATCGTTCGTCAATGTTTCCTGTTTGCCCCCAGGCTATCCTAAACGGCGCGTCGTTTGTGTCTACACGTCACTAGACGCGCTCATGCTTTCGAGATGAGCTTTCCACCCCGGTCTTGGGGTAATATCGCACTCGAATGGGGATTTTTGCCTACATTACACCCACAAGCATGAATGAGGGCATTAGTGGACAGGTTAAGAGAACGCACGTAATGAATCCGCCCTCCAGGAACTCCTCGCTGATGGGCACTTCTCTACCTTCTTTATCTCGTTTGGGCATGATTGTGAAAGATGTAAGGACGGAAGCCATCATCAACCACAGCTTCAGCGTATATTAGCATTACGCATCAGTAATATCAAGTTTGTTCAACGCACAGTATTGCTTGCAAGATAGCGTCCCTGGCACAGACGTCTCCCAAATCCGTAAGCCAAAACTCGGTCGTCATCATTTAAGTTTCCTTCCTTGTCGAAGAATCTGTCTGGATTGAAATCCATCGGGTTGACATATCTTCTTTCATCGTGCGTTAAGAACCTATATAAAAGTACTATTAAGACAACGAATAACCGCGGAGAATATGGTATACCAAATGTTGGCCATAATAATACTGCCTGTCAGGAGAATCGGTAAGCACAATCAAAGTCGACAGCAGCGTACTTACCTTTGGGAATCAGATATCCCTTGTAGAGTTCATCTTCTGGTGCCAATCGAGGAGCGCCCATTGGAGCGCTGGGCGCCCACCTGAGAACTTCTCTGTAGATCGCTTCGATGTAGGGGAGGAAAGGCCGGTCATCAAAATTCGGCAGACGAGTAGATCCAATATAGCTATCAAGCTCAGCCTGAGCTTTACATTGAACATGAGGATGGGTTGCAATGAGGTAGAAAAAGGTTTGTGTTGCAGAGATCGCCTGTTTGATGATCAAATAATTGCCCCTTGGGTAGAGGGAGCGACGAACGCACCATGTGAGAACCACCAGCTTGCATAGTGTGCGCTACATCGAAACACATCTTCTTCGTCTGGTTCAAGCCCAGTCAACCCTTTTCTTTCCAGCATCTGCCCTATGAACGATAGTCCGCCCAACCCGTTGGCCTAACAGTAGGGCGCATGCAGTATATTGCTGATGATGAGATACATATTCTAGAAGTTGAGATGATCACCCACCACGTCGCCCTGAACCTTTTCCAAAGGACCCTGCTTCATAATAGCCCCAAGCCTTTTTGTTTCTTTTGCCAAGCGTTGAGTCCAGGTCCAAGGTACGTGCCTAAGCGATGGAAAAACGTTGGCCATACTCCCCTCTGGGGAGATAACCTTCATCCCAACCTCAAAGCTCTGCACTGCGGCATCAACTGCGGCATCATTGAGAGGTTTGGGGGTATAGTTGTACATAATACCAGTTGAAAGAGATACGATGAAGCTGTGCGTACAATGAATATTAGTTATGTGTAATTGAAGTCATTGGCACGAGTCTGACCGTTGATGATGATCTTCAAACCTGTCTGGGGAACGGATGAGCCCCAGAAGCATGTCCTCTAGTCTCTGTTCCTGAAGTGGACGAATGTTCTTGATTGTCTCTACCCTGAGTACTTGCTGCGCAGCCTGTCGGCGTTTCCTCCAATGCTCTCCTGCGCGCATAAAGGCGATATTGTACCCAAATCCAATCCTAGAAGCGCTTGAGCCTCGGATTAGAATGAACGAATTAGATATACATACAAACCCATTGTGTGAATGGGAGGCCTATCGGAATACGTCCCCGATTTCCGCTCGAACAACTCCTCCACATCTTCAAGGTTATGAAGAAAGATAAAATGGTTTCCAAAGGCCTCAAGATGTATAATGTCACCTTGAGATAGCGTCAGTGTGGACACTGGTACGACAACCTAACATGAATCGGACTCACTGTTGTACTCTTTTGCCCATTCGGCATACTTTTTCGACGGCTTTTCAGCAGGTATGTGAGGGGCATTTCCAACGACGGGCAGTGGTTTCGGTCCTGGGGGAAGTGGGGCGCCGCGCTTAGATGGTGCGTTGAAGAGCGTGACTTTGAAAATCAGAGCAACGCACAACGCAGAAGGTAACACGACCCGTATGAGGGCTGTATGTAAGGAAGCATTGAGGCAAAGATAGTCGTCCAGCATGTCAATCGCCTCTCTGGACGGTAACTTGGGGATGAGTGAGGAAGAGAAGGCAGGCAGATCACTTCATTGACATGGCCACTCAACTTCGCAATTTCAATGTCTGGTGCTAATATATTACCTGATTGCCGAACCTTCTCTGATAATTTACTCCAACTGTATGTGACCCCTATTCACCCTAAGGTCCCTGGTATCGACGGGATAGGATAAACCAAGGATAAACACGCTATTGAATGAGGTATGTAATAATAAGTAGGCTGGTATGCCTCCGAGTCTCGACTCATCTATTGATAGTACTGGATTGAATGTTTAACTGGGATGATCACCCGATGATGGCCTCGAAGTTGGTCGGATTTTCTCACTCCGACGAATGTTTGCACCCTTGAAGTTGAAATCATTCGATATTGAACTCGTCAGAGCCAAGATAGACGTGAAACTTTTCCATAAAAATGTAGGCTGACTTCGAATTCGCCTCTGGAGATCAACTACGACGGTACGGCCTTAAAAACTGCGACACCTACAAAGTTCACATGAAGTCTGGTATCCTAAAGACCCTTCCAGGTGAAAAGTGGGGCTGCAGTAAATAATACATATCTGCGAGGGTACTTATCTTTGGACAAAAATCTCTATTGAAGTAGAAAAAGCTCAAAACATTGGACGCATTGGGAATTGAACCCAACACCTCTCGCAGACCATGTAGTGAATGCTAAGCGAGCGTGATAACCAACTACACCATGCGCCCAGTATTAGTCATCGCGTGTGCCTCTTTGTGCGCACAGGTGTCGCCTTATATCTTGAGGGCTGTAGCGATATCTATAGAGGTGCCAGCGACTGGTGTTGAAATTAAAAGAGAAAAATGCCATCCGTACAGGTTTCTTCTACTGTAAACACTTGAGGTCCAGATTACGCAAACATTGTACTAATATCAGGGTATATGATATATGTAAAAGTATGGAAAATCATGGAAAGAGAAGGAAAATACTCGAATCTAGTGAAACCAAGAGCGCTCGGCGCGTAAACGATACGCTGATGCCAATAGAAATAAACGGAAAATAAGAGAAAAACCGAAAAATAGGGGGATACCGGTGTGGTGCTCATCAGTGGTTTGGCTGTAAGCTGCTTTCGGATTCAGGAGGGCGCTTACATCCTTCTGCTAACCAGATCTACCCATCGCTCTCACTCTAGTGGGTGGTCTCTACAGGAAATTCGAAGGGAATGCCATTGTAGAAAATTGTCCATGTCCTTTCCAAATCAGAGTTCAAGTTCAACAGCGAAGATGAGGTCTCGTAGGTCTGATGCATTTAAATGGTATTGTAGACGTTTATCAACCTAGAATATTTGAATGTGTAACCTACGAATATATGCACCGTTGACAACCGATACGCCCTAGAGTCTACGCTCGGAATGAAAAATACAATCTATGTCTTTTCATAGTCAATCTTCCCAACACTCGATAATCCTAATCGACCATGTTGCCTTGTCAGGCTAGGCGATTGGCTTTGGAGGTGAGGGTATGGCCTTAAAATGTCATGATATGTATCGTGCTTCAGCCAGAGGTATCGAAAATAATAAATTGTTTTTCATCGCAGGTGATCGTGGAGGATGGAAAGGAAGGAAGATTTTCCCTCATATGTCAAACGACAGTTTATATAGCGTTTGCATAGCCCCACCTCCATTCCCGCGAGGTCAGCTGCCTGTGTGTGAATGTGAATTCATTCGAAGACGTCGTGAGATGGAATTGGCTATACTGAGAGCGGATGAGAGCCTAAGTATTTTTGCACAATCTCTGACTGTGTAGCAGGCATTGGTGGTGCGGTCAAACCTAGAGATTTGCACTGATTATTCTGTATTCAGTCATGGTTTCAAGATGTGAAGGTGTCGACAATAGATCTCGCATTAATTTGAGAGAACCATAGAGACATCAGATGCCATTGGGAGGCAACGCTGTAGGCCTAGGTAATCTGCTTACCTCAATTCCGACACCTTATAATACAGGGGAACATAATTCGCCCCGACGACTCCTAGTTCAGCTCCACGTTTACGAAGGGACGAAGGCAATCGAAGGAGGATCCATCTGATGATGATGTCTGATTTTGGTTGTGGGATTAGCTTTGTAATCCTGATGCCGAGAGCCTGTCACTTGGCCCCTAAGTCGATGGTCAGAGTCATCCTCGCCCTTACCAACGGAACCAACGGCCTAACACCGTTATTCGTATCGTCGGAGAGCCATTTGTATTAGAGCTGTCTTTATATCCTTCATAAAAACGTGATAACCAGCCTTGCTCCACATCGCCAGATATCATTCAAGTTCGGCCATGGGCATCACCGTGAATCCGGGAGTAATACAGTTTATCTCGGCTTTTCACGGAGTGGCCATTGTTCAATTTGTTGTAATGGACGGTGGTTGGGCCATTGTCCGCATACCCTAACCATCGACGATACTGCTAGGACAATGAGGGCACGAGGGGAAGACGTTGAACAATGGAGCATCTCTTGCGTATAAAATCGTCCTCAGTGGCGTCGTAGGATCAGCTCTCTCTCGTATCATCACACCACTCCAACATTTCCTAGATTTTTTTGGAAGTTTTCGGTCGTTACATATCAGACCTCCCATCGAATCATGTCGTGGAATAATCCCAGTGCTTCAACACTCCCGAATACAAACGAGATTCATGGAGGACCGGGAAGTTACCTCCTGACCAATGTGCTTAGAGGCTTCGACGGAGTTATCAGCTCGTCCTCTTCGGCTGAAAACACCCAGACGCTACGTGGATATCGAACAAGGCTTTACATCTGTTTCGTTCAGCTTGATAGCGCAGTTATCTCAGGCAGACCTAATGCTGGTGGCGACGCGACAAACCTCACTCACACCTCCGCCAAGCTGAGTAAGTCATGCCGCTGTATTAATAGAGCTGCATGTTTATTGACTAATAATTCATCCCTCCCTCCCTCACCTTTAGTCAAGGATATGCTCGCATTACTACCCCCTTCTCCACAGATTCAAACTATCTGTCAGCATTTCCGCACATACTGCCGTGATTTTGGCGCATTCCGTGGCGTGGATCCAGTATACTTGACCCTTCTTGGCCTTTAAGTCGTCCTTAGATCGTGGTGACTCTGATGATTACTATAGTATGAGATTGACGCGCTTTCCATAGTCTTGCATTTGCTTTGTTTTCGAATTGCTTTCCCAGTTTTTTTACCACCGCGAACCTAGTATGTGTAGCGATTCTGGTTAATCATGATGAAATTGTCATGAAAATCTGACATTTTATTGATTGACCTTTGAGTCTGACTTGTGGTACACATCGCCGTCGATGTTCAACTCGCTCCAAAACAAAAGTATATTCACTCCCTCGAATCCCCGTTTGATGAACAAATGTGAACTAATTAATAGTCTTTTGAAGCAACGTTGATTTCCGAGATACACCTTATACATACCAATCGATCACACTCCGCTAAAAGTACACCTCCAAGGATCCATGAATGAGCTCACAGGTCCAGATGAACAAGCCATATAGGCAAGCTACATACATGATTATAACATTTTAAATTACCCTAATTAAAAAGAACCATCTACTACATCACGCGTCCATCGTTACCTAAACAAACACGACCGCATGGTAAACGCAGTCACGGAAGTGAGATAGGACATCAGATCATAGGGTATCCCTGTGCAGGACAGCAAGGTTAGGTGCGTGAGCTGGAAGAAGATATTGGGGTCAACGTTCTCGATGTGGGCCTTGCTGGGATCTGTCCATTCTTTAAGCTGACATGAGGTCAGTTTAAGGTGTGTTAACTCCGGGTAATGGCTTGCTAAAGTCCACATAGGAACTTCCAAGTGGCCCATTGTAATCTCGCGGAGATGATTTCTCTCGGAGAAATTCAACAAGACTTGTTTTGCGAGCAGGTTGCACTTGAGGTGACTGTGAAGGTCGCAATGGACTCCGAGGAAATCGGTGAAAATGTGCGAGATTTGAAGCGATCTAACGTTAGGGAGTAGCCCATTGATAGAATGATTGCCCATGTTTTGGTCAGCTGTCAAGCTATGTCGTGTTGTGGTCTTCATTGGATATCGGGACAAATATCATTGTTCAACGCTGGGGACATCCGCTTTGCCAATGACATAGTGAACCCGCTGCATGTACACGCCAAAATGTGGGTTCTCCTTCAGAAACCTGGCAAATCCATCTGGCTTTATTGGGCCGAGGTGATCTACGTACGCTCCAAATTTCACAGATTGAAAGATGTATGGGCGACTCAGTGAAGCAAGTGCCGTACAGGACAGGCTGCATGCCACAAGAGCACGGATTCTGTCCAGTTGGCTGGACTCTGAATCAGATAAGAGTTCTTCAATTATAAGCTGAAATACTTCAGCTGGAAAAATGGGAGATGCGTCCAACATTGTGTCATAAGAATCAAACAATGTGAACGTTGATTGGGAGGAACAGAACGAAAGGCTTCCCACGAGTAGATTCTTTTAACCAATCTCAAGCCTTAGTCAGGGTCAGGAGATCGTCGGAACACATGTGGTTCCAATCAGGACGCTGTCATGATCAAGATACCTTCCAGATGTGGTTTTCACCAAAGCAACATGGCAGAGTCCTACTTATGCCTAAGAAATTTACCTAGAAAGAGAGACAATACCCTGAAAATTCTATCTCGGATGTTGTTAAGAGACCCCCCAGCGTATCGCTCAAAGGGTTGATGTATCCAGGAATCAGGGCTGTAGGAAGGGCGAGGAGATTGCCAACCTGGCCACTCGAGCTGAAATAGACGTCGACTCTCACCAATCGAAGAGCTGGAAAGTTTATCGACCAGTCTCGATTACCTTTCGTACGCGTATCGAGGCGAGAGCGTCGCATAGGAGTCCTACCAAAGTCTCATGGTATATGCCCAGCACGGGTTCTTTGTGTCAAATAGAACTTTGATGATTGACAGGCTAGATTTAGACGCGACGAAACAGGTGACCAAACGTAGGAAGATTAAAGTAATACACAACAAGGTAAGAGCACGAACATGTCGCAAGCAAGCGTTAAGCGCTTGGATATCTGCCAGCGAAGCAGAGTCTTCAGAGAATATGAACTCTCTCAGCCGGGGAACGCAATCAACCCCTCTTCATCGGCCCTGTCACATAGACCCTCCAGATTGCCAATGAGGGACTCATAGATCCTAGCCCTCGAAAAACTCTGCACTCCAAGAAACCTTTGCTCGTGTCCATATCATAAGAAATCCTGTCCACTTCTAAGACTGTTGAGCAGGGAAAATAGGAAAGCGCGTCAATGGGAAGATAGTCAACAGAGCGCAACCTCAGATTGGTAATTTTGTGAATCTTGTAGAACCCGCTTTTTCGTGACAGGCAGTTGGCCCCAGTCAAAGGCGCTACAGGAGAGGTGGGTGAGGAATGGATTGAGGGTCATGTTTGTCCACATAGGCGCCATGATCTGTGATAACGAGATACGATTAATGCCATGCGCCCTTGTAACCTCTTTCCAATTACGGAAGGGTTTCAGCTGGCAACGGCGCGCCTCAGTATCCCATACAATGGCAAGCAAACATGGATACATGGCTTGTCCATCTTTGGGTTTGGGCGCCTGTATTTTACAAAAATTTACAGCTCCTTTCAGCTTTGATTTATTATAGCGAGCACTGATGTGCATGTGGGCGGAAGAGCATAAAAACGGTTTGCCAGGCACGACAACGCAACCAACGCCGTAGCTCTATAAATACTCACTCCCAAAATTATGAGAGCGTATCAATTTCCCTCGTTTTATCTTCCAATACTCTTACGGCACTCTTCGAAGTCAACATGAACAACCACAGCAGCGAGAACAAATTGCCTCCAATTGGCGACTTGGTTGCCCAATTACCAAGGGAAGCCATAGCCGAATCAAAGGTTCTGTCAAAACACTCTCAAGCAGCAGTTCAGAATCCAGCTACGAACAGTAACGGGTCCGCTCAAATGGTCCAACAGCGAAGTTATTTTGGGCGACCCGGGCCTCTGATAGTTGTCCCTGAGCGCAAGATGCGCAACAAGGCCGATGACTATGGTCAGGAAGGCCGTATTATTCAGTGCCAGTACGACAAATGCGGCCTGCTTCCACACGGGGCTTCGGTTCACGAAGATGATTTCATACAACACATGAGAGGGATTCATTACTATCATCAACCCGGCAGTGAGGTTAAGCAAATGGCCTGCAGATGGAAAGGATGTGGTGAGCAAGTCTTGAATGGGGGAATCAACGTTCATTGTCTGCAGCAACACGTTTTGACACAACTGCAGTAAAATACAAATGCTCGGAGTCTGGTTTCTCTACCTGATAGGAAGCCAAATTTCGTTTATTCTATTCATTTCATTTCTATTCTACACGAGCCACTGTTTTCAGCATATATGTTATTGTACTTTCAAACTTACGTTTTCTGCAATGTAATTACTCTTTCTTTCTGAAATCCAAGAAAATCCAGGAAAAACTGGATTTACCGAACGCATCGGGTAGTTTTCATCTGAACTCATAGCCGATCCTACGGTTTTTTCAGCCACAGGCATCGTAATAGGGGCTATCGGTCATTGCCGCGCTTTGAGTGACGATTGTCACGCTTCGTGACCATCGTGTTAACCAACTGACATTGACAAACATCTGCTGTCCGTCCTCTTCATTGTCCAAGTTCAACGTCCTCTCAAAACATCTCATCCTCGACGCGACCGATTATACTTCATAATACAGTTGAATTCAATGTTTCATCGTTCTTCATGACTGGAAGATGGATAACAGAGCTTTAAGTGGAAAACTATCGCTGACAGAATACATGGGAAGCGACGACAGCGAAGGTATGAACATACAAAACTATTTATTTGCCATCCATCTCATCGTCATGTATAGCCTATAGGCACTGAGAGTACCAAGGGTTGGAATATTGACGTGTTGAACCTGAGGCGCAGACTGTGCAACCTGTGTACCCTTGAACTGCACACTGACCCCACTTAGGAACCATACAAGGTGGATTGGGGTTATTGGTCGTCGTGGGTACTGGGGTTGAATTGGTCGTTGGTCCAGTTGGTCCTGGGATTGTCATGCTTGAAGCAGGCCCGGTTGGAGCAGGAGAAATGGAAGGGTTGTATCTGGCTTCAATGAGATCTGCGGCCTGTCGGTGACGTGGAAGTTAGATGGAATACTAGGTTGGAATCAATGGGAACATGCAAAACCTACCTTCTCAGCGATGGCATATACTGTCGCGCAAGGATGGGTTCCTGGGATAAGGGGGACGATGGAGATATCCCCAACACTCAACCCGTCCACGTCGTACACGAGGAGCTCTGGCGAGACAACCCCTCCTTGCTCGCGGGGTTGCATCAATGCTGTTCCGCAGGAGTGAGCTGTGCTGGCAGTCATGCCGTTCGCTGTCCAACTGGCTATCTGAGAGTCGGTGCTAACGCTTGTTCCAGGAGTTTGCTCAACGGGAGTGAGTTGCTGGTGGGAGGGAGCCTGGAGCCATTAGCGGTTGAACTTAATCATCCCGACGAAGATGTCGGTATCAACCGGGTTGATGTTGACGTTGTAGTCGATGACGGGCTCAGCATACTTGTCTGACGGGTTGAGGAGGACCGTTCCTCGGCTCAGGGGCTTCTCGAGAACAAGTGAAGAGCTTGCTCCGCCCGAGAATGGGATTTCGACTACTCCGTTGTCTTTCTTTGGGAAGGAGGCAAGAAGGACGTCTCGCTGAGCGACGAACCCGGCAACCTGAGCTGAGGTGTAACCCTTGGGAAGGAATGAAGCTGCGTTCTGTATTTTGGCTTTGTCGATGGTGGCTTGGTAGGTGGTGCTGAGGATCGGCCATGGGACGGCTGCGAGACTGTTTCCAACCCCGAAAGATGTGGGACCTGGTTTCATGGTTCGTGTTTGAGTATAGCCTAACTCGCTTCTCTACCGTTCTCAACTTTGCGTTGCGCCCATTGGGCAAAGGTCTGGTTGGTGTATAATGATGCCTGGTTAAGTGTCACATCCGTTCTATCTGTTGACAGACCTCGGCAAGTCGTCCGCATTTATTCAGTTTGTTTTGCTTACATTGATATTGAATTCCGACAGCAGGGTGATCCTGTAGGTTTCCACCGACACCTGGAAGGTCGACTACCAAAGGAATGTTCGCCTGCTGCGAAAGACTCGCTGGACCGACACCACTCCTCAGTAGAATCTGCAGCGTGTGTAACCACCCAGAGCAGAGGATAATCTCCTGAGCGGCTTTGACGATATCATCGCTGCTCCATTAGCGGTACCTCTGGCCTGGATGCGAACGCTCTCAGCACGCTTGTTGGAGTTGAACAGAACCTCGTTCACGCGGTATCCTGTGAGGAGCTTGAGGTTGGAGCGTGCCGAACGTTGTCGAAGTATCCATTTCTGGCGTAGGAACGACGGTATTGCTGGTCGACGTCGGAGGGAACCCAGTAAGCACCGTGTGCGTTTGACCGTAATATTCACGCTCTCATTTTGTTGTGACTTCACTCAGAACTTACTGAATTTATCTCCCAATCTTGCGCAATATTGGCGTCAAGTTGCTTACATCTCGACAGGACCTTCAGCGCTCTCTGCTTCACGGAAGTGACAACTCGACAATACGACAGACGTGAGCCATCTTTTCGGGCATTTCTAATTGATTTCTAAGGAGATCACTCGGATGAATGGTTGAGCTGAAAGAGAGTTGCGGAGGTTCAGGTGGTCATAACGGATGTGGGCCGGGACTGACTTTACTAGGACACGACGGTCCTCTCCTCTTCATTGCTTCTCTATCCCCCTCTCTATACAGTAATCCCCTTCCCTTATCCGTCCCTCGTCACCCTCGTCACTGTTTAGAGTCACACTATATAGAGTAGAGAATTTGAAATGATTTGCATAAATACGATGTGTTGACTAGCAAACTTGTATATACGCATGTTGCAAATGACGCGCGAGACAACTCGTCGTCGGATCGAGGCATGCGCTGAATTAGATATTCGCTGCACCGCATACCCAGATCATCGATAAGACCGATGATCAGATCCGGGGGTGCAGCGGCTATGCTATCAAACAACTGAAAATAAGACTACGGGGACTTGCGATTGCAATTGTGGTTCTGGATGCAGGACCTATAGTTACTGTGTTTACTGACCATATTTTCTCATGAATGGCAGACAAGGGAAAGGGATCGAATGTGATTCTACGGGTTCAAGGGTATTTATACCTGTTGGACCCCAACCCCCTTTATCTCCGAAGATATGATAAACGCAAATTGCCATTGGCTTTCCTGAATTTTTGCATCGTACCCATATATTTATACTGAATCATCTCAGGGATCGTGAAAATCGTCGATCAGCTATACTATGGCGGTGTGAGGAAACTCTACAACGAGCTAAACGAGTAACTCTCTCAAACATCTACAGGTTGTAATTCGTCGCATCCGATATCGTAAACATGACCTGAAACCTTGAACTTCCTTGAGGTCAACCCAGGGAGTGCAGCGCGTAAAGCCCTGACCTGAACGCGCACGTTCTCATCGATGAGATCGCGCTCGCTTTGGCCCACCATACTCTTTGCGAGATGGATGAGGTGAGTAAGCCAGCATCGAAGCGGCCAGGGAAGACCTGCTTTGTGGTCGGGATGAGCGACTTGGTAGGCGGCTTTCACTCCACCGCAGTCTGTGTGGCCTACGATCATTATTTCTTCCACAGTGTCGAGGCTGACTGCGTGAGTGAGAACGGCCAATGCGTTGATGTCAGTAGGGTTGAATTGGCTATGCGATGAAATAACTAGGATGAGGATAATCTTTTAAAAGAACGTTGAGTGTATGATACCCACTTGGCGATATTACGGTGAACGAAGATCTCCTTGTCTGGAAGGACCTTTGCCTCAGATACACGAGCATCGCTGCATCCAACCCAGAAGATCTACATAGGTATATGATGTTAGGCGTGTATATATTACACAATGGCATTTAAAAGACGATACATACAGTTGGTCTTTGAGCAGCGGGTGTGCATTGGGTGATGTCTCCATGATACTCAGGTTGAGAGTGGACGTATTTCGCGAAGTCTGCCATAGCTACTGAAATTCGGGGGGATACCACGTAGTCGTCCAAAACTTATGGGACATCACCAGGCCGCATGCAGCCCATATATATATAACTGATTCTATGTAGCATCGTCCCAATCCTTGCCTCGTGGAAGTTGTAGTATTGAATATGACGGAGCAACTAAAAGGGTGTGTTAATGTGATGAGTAAGAGTGACAGGACCCCATTTCTCGTTGAATTAGCGCCTTCACATGCACGGCACCCGTACTTATATTGGAGGAGTCTAGAAGCTTGAAGTGAATTGACTTATTTAAATAGAACTGAGTATGGATCGGGTCGAGTTCAGAAACGGGTAGTTGAAATCGATGCGTTCTCAATACATCGTCTGAATCTGCAGCCAGGCTCAGCAAAAGAGTTCAATTCCTCTGTGACGTGCTTTTATATGACAATACATATCGTGCAAATTTTAGTACCCCAGTTGACTTGGGGCGTGAAACTTTACCTTGAAGTGTAGCAGGCAGCTACTCAGGTCATGTTAGCAACGTTGGCGGGTTAAGGTCCAAACACCTTTTCATTCTGGTGAAGCGGCAACCAGACGCCACTTAAACAAAGCGCGTGGATATAATGGGAGACTGCATTGCTTGCCTTTCCCCTTGCTTCCTGGGCCTCTGACAATTCCTGAAGTGGAACGGATGTAGTATGTGGCCATTGTGCGACGCGTTGTCAACGAACGCGTATAAAGGCGCACTAACATCAGGAGGTGGTGCTCTGCACTACTGTTACACTTACCAACCTTCTGTTATAGATCCACTGAACCGAATTCTAGGAGACCATCATGTCCACCTCTTATCTCGAGCAAATGGGTATGCCAACACTAAATCTCCCGATTATAGCTTCCCCCGGAGGTCATTACGTCTACTTGATTGTGGACTTATTCCAAAGAATCTATCGTGTGAACCCCAACTCACCTGCGACGATGCGTAGCCACTTCTTGAAAACACTACAGCAAATCGTGGATCATTTCGCAGAAATTGATGAAATGGTAATTCAAGAAGAGTTCCAACATCCATACCGAGATGAGGACCTTCAGGAATTAAGGAACCAGATTTCTAGCCTCAGTAGGCCCAATTTGCTATAGCTTATTCCCTGGGGTATTTTGCTGACATCCATTCCAGCTACAGATCTTTGCAGCCAGTATCCACGATCGTGGATGCACGGAAAAATTACACAGGCGTTCGATGATTATTTCGATCAAGATATATTCATGATTGAACATGAAGACGAGGAGCAAACGGAGGAGGATGACACATCTGATACGAGAAGCGAGTGCTCTGATACCGCCAGTGTATCGTCTGAGGCTAGTACTTTTGTCGGGTATAGAGGTCACGAGAGGGAGCTGTAGGTAGACAGACTCAGTACATGCAATATGGACTGAGATATATTAGAGAGTACCTGTAGGTAGACAGACTACAGGTAGTGTAAGTAAATAGCTAGATAACGAGTGGAATAACTTGTAGCTCACCTCAGTACATGCAATATGGACTGAGGAGAGCCAGCGCGAATAGAAACTAAACTAAGGGAGCGGACAGAAGTCATGTGATGGGAAGCGAGATGAAGTAAACAAATCTAATCTAATAATTACGTTAACAAGTACCAGCTCAGATACGACAGTGCGAGGTGATCATGGTGACACAGCATATAATCCATATGATTTGAACAGCATTCTGGCAGCCAACATGTCCGAGGTTCACGACATGTTTTCATAATTTCTATCCTCTCTGTGATTATTTTAATACGCCTATACTTCAAGTTATATCCATCTTACCCATTTGTTCTCTTGTTTCCATGTAATTTCTTTATTGTTTACAGCTTAAAAGCAATAGAATTCTCAATGTGATTTGTCGTAACGATTATTTTGTACACACTCTGTGCATGCATTCACACCTCCACTTATCAGTCAGTCCCACTTAATTGGCCGACGCAGGCGATCGTCGAGGTTAAAGCCTAAAAATCCAGCCGTTGCCCTGGGTTACGAGCACGAGCCCACAGCAATATTTATGCATACCCTTTGTCTGAGGCTTGTCTCTGCGCCCGCATTGTCACAAACAACGCGCCCTCGTGATCAGTTGGTGCACGACAATGCACCTCCCGCCTTTCGACTTATAAGGCCCAACACGCGTCGTGCACACTCTTTGCCAATTTTTCGACAACTTTCTTCAATTCATACATATCATTGCCGGTTCCTCATCAATCATCCCACACGACTATTCAATACGTTATTCCCATTTTAATATGCAACATCCCGACGCTCGTCCATTCCCACCTACAGCCAGATGCGATCCCAGATCTCCCCCTCAGGATATCACAGCCTGCCAGATGCCCTCATCTCCCCCGTTACTTTACACCGTCAACGCGTTTCTGATGCTTTTGTTGAGGCACCCCGTTGTTACACCAGAGGGCGAACAAGCTTACGCTCGCTTGATTCTCGATCTCTCATCGACACTAGCTGAACTCGACGAGAGGGTTCAGGCTCTGGGTAGATTCGATTATAGGAATAATTGGATGAGCAACATGTCCCAGCATTGCTTTCAGATCTGTATGTCATTCTCGTAATAATCGTTCCCCGTAGGTATCTGGCTGATTCAACGTAATGTCCATAGTTGTGGATACACTTGCCCTTTTCCCAGATCATGCTGTGATGCCGAATGTCATCACTGTGTTTGAACAGTACTTGAAGAATCCCCCTCTAGTCCAACCCATTCCTATAGCATCTCCCACAGGCTTCCGTCAGAGGAGGTTGAGCAACGCATCGACCTCTTCAGAAGTCTCGTACATCCAAAAATACCTCAGCAAGCTGAAAGAAGACACGTCGGATGTTCCTTCACGCGCGGAGAGGAATCATTCGCCGGCTATATGCGTTGAGTTTGATGATGAGAGTGACAATGACGATTATTGGGCAAATGGGCGTAAGGTTCGTGCCACTCAGCATGACGTGGAGAGAGGCAAAGGTCATTCTTTATCCAAAAGCCGCGTGATGCGACCTATAATCAATCTCCCAAAAAGGGCTCCTAAGCCTACTAGGCCTTTGTCAAACCTGCGCTTCAGCTTCTCAGGGTGAGAAGCCCAATGCCGAAGGAACGTCTTTTTCTGTTACTTTATGTTTGATTTCTATCTTTGTCAATTGCTTTTCCATCTAGCCCCTATTTTGATTTTCTAAATGCAACAATTATATTATATTCAGAATCAATAATAAAGTCTCATTTTGCTTTGTTTTTATCTGTATAGTCACACGATAGATAATAACCATTCTTACATTGTGGAAGACAGATCTAGTGGTATATATGGCTCGAGCGTTGAGTGGCACCACAAGCGCACTTTCGTGGTCGGGATATAAACAGGACCAAAAGCTTCGCATTCCAAAAATATAAAATCCGCAAGGTTTCCTCAGGCGCACTGAATACTCGACGCTGAAATAATGACATCCCCATCCTCCGTGGTATTCCCTTCCCGCATCATGTCGGATGTCGATTCTCGACCACACCAGGAGCTCCATACGAGCCTCAAAGCAATCATTTCTCTCTATCAAAAAGAGGACGAAAGAGCGTCCATGTGTCGAAGGTTCTCCGTGGTCGGCCATTACATCAACAACCTTTCGACCTTGTTTCTCGAACTCGACGAACTCGTCCAAGTGAGAGGGAAATTTGATGGGACCAGTGTCTATATGCATAGCCTTGCACTTCAATGCACCGAATTATGTATGTATACTCTACCATTTTATTCTTTTTACCGCTAGTTGAATTTTTGATATAGTCCAAGTGCTTTCCATGGCGCTCTCGGGATCGAATATTGGATTGAACGTAGCCATGCGATTCAGGCAATACCTCCAGTTGCATCATCGCGACCCTCATGCACCATTCAACGACCCTCGAAGTCCACGCGTTAGCAAAGTGTCTCCGCCGAGGTCTCCGGCTGCTTTCCCGAGCATCGAGTCATCCCGAAAGAGCGTTGATTGCGATAGTGAGATCAAGGCTGATGGCGAGGTTGGAGAACAATGAGTCGGGGGCGTCGGTCCGAATGCAACTTTCTTGAAATTTTCGCCATCACTACGGGATTTAAATTTGCTTTCATTCTAGACAAATTTAACGTTTGTTCATTGTTCATGAGTCATAAATCTTTGAGCGCATTGTCATCGTTCCAGGCTAGGCGTCTATCTTATCTTATCAGGCGACCGCGCTCCCCATCGAACACGGGACCTCGGACACTGGTTCCGATCACATTCAGGTTGAAATCCATTTCTCCGCTTTCTGGCAATCTATCCCTCTTGATAGAACAGCTTTTAATTAAAGCCTGTTTAAGTCTTTTAGTTCTAGAAGGTTATTCCTGGTTCCCTTCAACTGTTGAGGGTTCCAATGAGAAAGGTATCGGCCCACTGGCAGATGGGTCATGAACACAACAGCCTTTCGGCTGCGTACTGATATTGATTTAAAAAAAAAGGAAAATCCTATCAGCGCATTTAATATTAACAATGAGATGGGATGAGGGTTATCCGTGGTCCCGTTGACTCATAGCATCGGTCCAACTCTGTGTGTGAGAATATGGGTCGTATGGGTCGTACACGGCAAAGTCTCATTGCGTGACGACCACTGAGGTTTATGGACCCAGCAGTAAGCGAGAAAAGTAAACGACACGGTGCTACCCATTGTTCATAAAATCAAATAATTCCCGTGCATCAAAACAAATACAACCAAGCGCCATTCACGAATCCTATTAAGAGCAGGAGAATTGGATGCTCTCCCAACATCTACTACCTCACAATACACGGCATTCTAAAACACCTTAATGCAGCCTATTCTATTTCAATAATGTCTTTCTTTAAACGAGGCAAATCTACCAACACCAAAAATGATGAACGCCGCGACCACAATCAACAAAACACCGTTCCATTCTCGTCCAGCCAAACTGGAACTTCCCAGCAACACGAAGCTAATAGTCAGCAAAGAGCTCAGCAGCAGTACTATCCGGGCTACGTCCAGGTCCCCCATCATCATCATAACCCTCACCAACAAGCCTCTACACAGCAGCAATCCCGTGTTCGCCGTGTTTCCTTTGCTCAACATCCTCCTAGCCAGGCAGGTTATGTTCGACAACGCCATGCATCTCAAGGGTATCCGTCGCATGCACACTGGTCTAACCTTCGCCACTTCCTGGCGGCTGAGCGCGCAGCACACTCTTCGGATTCTCGTTCCACAGTTGCAGAGCCGTCCCGCTCACCACGTGGAAGCATGACTTCAATGTCATCGGACATCACTTCAGCTCGTCACCGTGCGGCGCGTAGGCAACTACGAGCCCATGAGCAAGAGAGGGGCTATGGACGCCATCAAGGACCACCACCACCACCACCACCACCACCACCACCACAACAACAACAACAACAACATGCCATTCCTTTCCATGACCTAAACCGAGAGCAGCAAGAGATGGTTAGGGCACAACTTAGACAGGTGCCCATCCCTCACGGATTCAACGGCGTTGATATGTTGCTCGGCCGACGTCTCCCCCCTGGCAGCGGAATGCCAATTTCGACTGCTAACCTATCTGGCGTCATCAACGGTACTGGCATCAACGCGAACTTCCATTCGGCTGACTTGCGCAATGCCAGGTTTGGACCGTTTCAGTGAATCAGAACAGGATTCGAAGTGGACAAGCGCAACTTGGGCAGGGGGCCTTGAACTCACCCTGGTTGTTTTTTATGTTTAATATTCTTCTCAATATTTTATTTATGCGTAGTTGTGGTCTTTTTTACCTCCCGCACTAGCTCAACGTTTTAGTTATGCCTTTTAAGAGTTACCTGTTTCCTTTGGAGTAGTCGACCGTTCTGCTTCCTTTTTTTCCCTATTTTTTTCTCCATCATTTCATCACATATACCCAAATAAGATCTAGTAAATATAGCCTCATACAGCTAGTTAGGTATCGATAGACCCAGTTTCGCAAAAATACATCTTATGATTTTTGTTTAGTTTTGGAGCTAAACAAACAACGGCTCCTGTCTGGCATGGTTCAGGACAGTCTAACAGTTGACGGGGGTACGGAATCCTGTTTGTTTTGCTCCAAAACTAAATAAAAATCCAAAGGTGTATTTTTCGCAAACTGGGTCTATCGATACCTAACTAGCTGTAATTCATTGTCTTTGCATTTTTTCCGTGTCATCATTCAACTCGGACAACGACCTCAGAGTCATTGTTATCAATTTCGTGGGAATCTATTCCACACAGCCATCAAGTCTGCTCATTTTCAAATACGAACTGAACTTGACCCTGACCTTCACCACCACTGGAATAGTGTTTCTACCGAGTTGGTTGAGTCGAGTCGAGTTGGAAAACTCGGTACAACTTGATTGACGAGTTAAATCGAGTTTCAACTCGGAGTTGAACCGAGTTGGAGGAAAATATCGTGGAACTAGCGAGTAGCCAATGAAATCGCTAGAAATATTGATGCATGATGGGCCATCATCGCTCCAGACCAAGTTTGCTTAATAAGTGGGTAGATATCTGTAGCAAATCTAATCTAGAATTCTTTGAAAGTACGGAAAGCACACAGGTTGGTGGGTATGAAGCAACTAGAGCGACACCTACTGCAGAGAAAACCAAGAATACCTTATGCTGTGGGTGTTCAAATTGAGGTCGGATCTGCCTCGCACACGCATTGAGCGAAGGAACTTATTTATTGAAACATAAAATTAAGAAAAGAATAAGATGCATCAACTTAACAACGCATGTGACATCCAGGTCCCTCTCCCTATATACCTCTCTCATAGTTTATCGACTATGCACATTTGATGCACATTTGTTCTGCGTGCAACTATGCTTCGTTGGCGCTATTGGTTGTGAAAATGATAGCTAATAATATTCTAGAGAATTTAGATCACATTTTTTCTAGGCGAACCCTCAAAGTGAAGCAGAACCAGGACAGTCAATGCTTTTTCAACACCGATATGGACGCGTTCTTAGGCCAGGTGCGTTCCACAAATCCATCACGTGAAACTAGAGAGTGCATAACTCGGTACAACTCCGAGTTGCAACTCGGGTACCTGAGTCGAGTCGAGTTGGCCAACTCGATTCAGCTAACTCGGTTGAAACGAGTTCAACTCGACTTGGTAGAAACACTACACTGGAACCATAATGTTCATCTTCTTTTGTAACCACTTCGTGCTCCTTGAACTAGCAGGAAATGTATTTCTCAGAGTATTCATACACTGGTCGTCGCTGTCCATGACTTAACCGTCAGGAGTACGACTGATTTTGGTACCACTCTTCTGTGGAATGACGGTTTAACACAAAGACTCATCCGCGACGTATGGAAGGGCTTCACAATGAGCATGTGAGTGTTGTTTCTGCATAAATCTCTCGCTTATATGTCCGTCAATGCTCAATGATAAACAGAAGACTGGTAACCGCAACAAAAGCTCTACTATGACATTTAGAAGGCGCCATACCTCGCTAGAAGCGACATTTAGCGATGTTTTTACCTGAGAAAGTGGTCACCAGATTTCATTCTATAGCCTACTACAGGACGCTGAATGGCGCCTCCATTTATATCCTTCACTTCATAGTGTCTTTTTATAACCTGACGCGTATATTTATCGCTTTGGGGCATGGTACCGCAGGTCAGGTGGATCCCACCTATGGTTCCTATTCTCAAGGTTTTCAGTTTTCATTTATTTTTTCATTCTTCTTTCTTTGTATGGTCCGAATCTGACTGGAGGGTGACGTTGCGACGTTCTGATAAATAGGCGCAACATGGAGAAGGAACCATTGGACATGCGTCAATGCTTTTTATCCTCTCGTTTCTCTCATTTGCGTCGTTGGCTGCAGGAATACCGTCTCCCGAGAGCATCGGAGGCGATTTGACACTGCTGTTTCAAAATGATCTGAACTGTAAGTTCGTTCTTGCACCCTTTTTCGCGTCAATCGCTCGCAGTGATCTGACTTCCTTGCGTATAGGGACGACGGCATCACTACATCAAGGCTCTATTCTCATCTCTGCTCCACGCGCGAATAGCCAAGGGGCTCAGGCATGCGCATTGCTTAATGAGGAGCTACTCGCTGACAACGGTCAATTTTTCAAAGACGATATGTCAAGCCTACTACGGTATCAGGCTGTCATCGATTCGGCAGAACTGGCGAAACAATATTGGGTTGCACCATCCAACCCTCACTCAGAAGGGGGTAAATGCAATGTAATATCAGCTGAAGGAGGTGTTCAAGGTGTTCCCTGCGATGCATTGAAGCTGGAGACGCTTTGTGGACAGAGTGCGCCGTATAGGAGGAACAACGCTACGGACTTGAGCCCACGATTTCAAGTACAGGTTACGTCGCAGGTTAAGTCGCAGAAGCTGTCCTTCATTGGGTTCGTCTTTCCCTCTCAGTCATTTTTCTAAGGTGTTTGGCTCATAATTTCCCATCTTCCGCGACGCAGAACCCGCGACAAGCTCTCGTTCAGGTTCATAGGCATCCCATACGCAGACCCTGTTCAACGATTCGAGTACTCCAAGCCTTACAGCAGTTCCGGTATACTCAACGCTCTCAATTACGGCTCACCATGCATCCAACTCGGCGGCACTGGAAGTGAAGATTGCTTATTTCTCAACATCTACACGCCTTTTCTCCCTGTCAGCTCACAAAGTGCGGCGAGGGAAGGAAAACTGAAACCAGTCATGTTCTGGATTCACGGAGGAAGTTTGACAAATGGCGAAGGGAGCGACGCGATTTTTGATGGCGGTAATATGGCGAGTAGAAGTGATGTTGTAGTCGTAACGATTAATTATCGGCGAGTTCTTTCCTTCCACCTTTCTTGCATGATGGTGGACTGGCTCCTGATACCTCGTTCGTTTAGGTTGGGTACAATGGGCTTTTTGGCGCTGAATGACGGGGTAACCAATGGAAACTATGGGATTGGAGATCAGGTAGGCTTCCCCAGATGTGGAACGCGAGATGGCGCTAATGATTTTCGGTTTTCTTCCTATTTTTTTGAACTCCCACCTGCGCCTCGCTTTATCATTTTTGCCCCACCACATCGGACTAAAGATCACCGCCCTCAAATGGGTCCAAACTCACATAGCCTCATTCGGCGGTGACCCCACACGCGTCACCGTGTATGGTCAATCAGCAGGTGCAGCGTCCATCCGCGCTCTCCTTGCCTCACCACCTGCCTTTGGTCTGTTCAAGGGCGCAATTGCACAGAGTAATCTAGGAGGGTACGGGTATGGGCATACCTATAGCGAGTGGATGAGCATAGAGGACGAGTATTCGCAATTTGCAAAACCGATGCTCGGAGTCGTTGGGTGTCCTACCAATGGTACTTCGACAGCTGTGTTGGATTGTTTGAGAGGTGTGGATGGGATGACATTGCAGAACGCACCTAACGCGCCGAGATACATCGTACAGGATGGGACGATGGTGAGCACTCCGCATCTGGTGTTGGATGGAACCGCAAGAACGGCTCCTGCGCATGTGATGCTTGGGTGGATGAGAGATGATGGGGCTGATATTGTTGGGTCGTTCGTAAAGCAGGGGGAGGGTGTTGTTGATGCTATGGTCGGTGCTGGGTAAGTGTTGCTCCTCTGCGTCAATAAAATATGAACCTGATTCGGTATTCCTTCATAGGTGGGACAGAGAGGTTGTGACGAAGGCTGTCGATTCCGGCCTGTTTCCTTTGCCACAGGGGGTTAATGCGACACGCGACGTCTTCAATGTGACGAGCAGGTTGGGCACCGATGGCGAGTTTGCGTATGTCTTTCATGGTTTCACTGCGTTCATTGTCTACCTAGTATGCTGACGACCGCATTACAGATGCCTCGACCAAGCAACGCTCATCGAGGCCACTACTAACAATATTTTCCCTTCCGTCTGGGCATATCAATTCGACAGGACCTATGCGTTTTATGAAGCTATTGCTGGTACATGTACGCCCCCAAAGACGCAGCAGTTCCCAGATGGCGATACATCTTTGCCTTATTTCAGGTATAAGACACCATACCTTCACTTAGTGACATAAAACTAACGATATGACTTGTCCCCAGATGCCATTCAGGGGAAATATACTACGTCTTCGGTACCCTTGGTCAAGATTCCAAACCCTTCCGCGACGCAGGCGATTTGTTGATGTCGCAAGTCGCCGTTGATGCCTGGGGCGCGTTTGCTAGGTCGTATAACCCTAACCCAACACCTAATTACCTCGCTGCGAGAGGGTATACCGCCACATTGAAGGTGCTGGAGGATCAGGGACAATGGGAACCGGTGGTTGGAGATTCGGGATTGGGATTAGAAACGGGGAAAGGCGCGAGGCCGCTGAGGATCATGAATGTACCCTTTTCGAGTGTTGCATGGAGAGAAGCACAGCAGTGTAGTGTGTTGGAATTGCCTTTGAGGGGCGGTACTTTTTTGAATGGGTAGACACATCATGAGGAGGATGTCGGCTGGGCTTCTCGGTAGCTATAATTTCGTTGAAATTCGATTATTTTTTCCCCCCTTTTCAACTCCATCCGCAGTAATAAATGTTCAAGCAGGGCTGTACGAATGAATAAAATTGTTGATCGAACCTATATAAAACATGAAATATAACCCCGTGGTCGAAAGAGCCCGTAATCGCGTATATATTTGTGCATGGTAATAGTCCGCAGTAGATGAGGATACAAGTCTATGGAGCGTTTGTTTTTTGTATTTGGCTCCATGTGAGGTAAAACTCGGACCACCATGACCCTGACCTTCCTCACTGTAGAACAGTTCAGACTAAGAAGACTAGCTTTGATTCAAGAGCAACAGGCCAAATTGACAGGGGGAATCAGGTCTGTGGCCTACTCTGATGGGGGTTGATGAGAACTGTAGTCAGTAGTTCTGATAGAGCGTTTAAATACCCGCACTGTAGTTGCGCATGATTTTAGCAGTCAGATTGTGATAATGATTAATTAATCAGTAACTGTTGAAACGAAAATCCTCGTATTATCACACAGTTTCATAACAAACGTCGTCGTATATTTTTGGGGAAACCTAATGCAACATTGCAGAAGAGCGTGTTTTAAAATATGGAGAAATTGTAACATGACTTGTATGCGTAAGGACACGAGAAGGCGAGGAGATTTCTAATAGAGATTGGTTCAGCAAGCCTGCAGACTACAAGATTTAGTCGTGTAAACCTCCATCTCCTTCACTTGAGTTGTGGAAGGATATGGAATTTCTCGCAATGGGCCACGGTTTCTTCATAGCTACTCGAAACTTGTTGGCCACACCCCTTCCATTTGCATATCATTTGGGTAGCCTGCGTGCCAGACTGTTGGGGCATGTGGTAAATTATCATATGTTCAATGAACTGTTCATGGCGAATTGTGTTGCCGAACTCATGACCGCACTTGCCATAGTGGCATCTAATGAGAAGGCTTCTCGACTCTTTGGCAACCCGAGTGTCCTTTGGGACAGGGGGCTGCGCTTGCTGAGGCATGCTCCCGAAAACGCTGCTCACAGTGGCCGGGCGAACCGGCTGAAGGTATTTTGATAGAACGTTCGACTGCTCTGCTACGTTTCTTGGCATTTGAGAAACCAAATGGCCGAGGGGAGGCAAGCTGTTATCGTTACCGCTAGACATTGCTTTCTTGGAGTAATGGTATGGGAATCTTGATACGACCTGGAAATGAAAAAGTGAGGGAGAATGAGATAATTTCGGGGCATTTTCGAAGACTCTATTTATAGAGTTACTTTCGTTGCATTGTCTCTCTGAGCATGGGGAGCTGCTGCTGCGCTCATATATTTTAGGAAATTTACACATCATGCAAAGCGGGCGCCAATTGAGAGCGATAAAAGGGAGGTGAAAATGCCGCGTCCGCATATGGGCCCTTGCAACACACACTTTTTGACTTACTTTTTTTTTTCATCAAAGGGTCGTCCATTAGAGACGAGCCATTATAGGAAAGCACAAACGTCAATGTCTGGGTTTACTGATGCTAACAAGGCATCATTGACATTCGTCTAAAATTCAAGTTTGAGAATATACCAAAAAGGACAAAAAAAGTCTGATGCATAAACTATCTTATCTTAGAACCACACCATCGGTCGCATTGCCTTCAAAACAATGATCACCACATGCTCAGCAGGCATATCATCCCTTCAAAAACATACTCGTCGGGAATCCCAATAAAGAACACTGATCAACCTCTCTCCACCCAACATTCGAGAACGGAACATCCATAATCCTCAACGGCTTCGCCCCCTTCTGCGTACCGCCTCCCAAAACTTCGTTCCATTTCCCTTGCGTCTCCAAGACCTTGGCTGTGGTGCTGTAACCGCGCGCAGAGAGGTAAGACGATGTTGGGTTCGGGTTAAATGTGCGGGCGAAGGCACCCCAGGCGTCAACGGCCACTTGAGAGATGAGGAGATCGTTGGCATCTCTGAAGGGCTGAGAATCTTGTCCGAGAGTGCCGAAGTTGTAGTATAGCTCCCCGGAGTGACACCTTTTAAATAAGGTTTGGTTTCTGAGTGATAGAGGATGAAGACGTAGGGCGAAGAGTTTACCTGTAGTACGGTAACGAGGGATCACCATTGGGGAACTCTGCCGTGGCGGGAGGAACACATGTTCCTGGGATAGGTTGGAAGCCGGCGTAGGATTTGTCAAATTGGTAAGACCAAATGGAGGGGAAGATTTTGTTGGTGGAAGCGGCGACGAGAGTTGCTTGGTCGATACACCTGAAAGATGGATTCCATGAAAAGTTAGAAAACCGTCGAGTAATAAAGGTGTTCGTGAGTCGACGTACAAGAACTGTCCATCAGTACCGATTCTACTTGTCAAGTTGAACACGTTTGCAGTTGTGTTTACACTCTTTGGCATAGGGAAGAGACTGGATCCAACAGCCTTTTGAGCCGTCTGACCGTCCAACCTACGAGTATAGCCATAAATCAGAATACTGAACCACAGAGAGCATGAACAGAAAACTCACCCAGCGCCCTCCAAAGCCGTCGTTACCGTCTCTCCGGGCGTTGGGAACGAGCCAATAAAATCAGCTCCATCATCACGCATCCACCCAAACACAACATGAGCAGGCGCAGCCGGTCCCGCTCCATTCAACATCAAATGCGGGGTCTTGATGATCTTCCCATCCTGTACCACATATCTCGGCGCCAACGGTGCATTCTGCAACGCCAACCCGTCTGCCTTTCTCAAACACCCCAGCACGTCGGTGGTATTGGAAGGTCCGCATCCAACAGAGGCGATAGTGGGTGCGGCGAATTGGGTGAACTGGTCAGAGATGGACATCCACTCGGTGTAGGTGTGTGCATAACCGAAGCCTCCTAGGTTACTCTGAGCGATGGCGCCTGCGTAGAGACCGAAAGAGGGTGGTGACGCCAGGAGGGCACGGACGGAGCCTGCGCCTGCGGATTGCCCGAATATGGTGACGCGTGAGGGGTCTCCACCGAATGAGGCGATATGGGAGTGTACCCATTGGAGGGCAGTGATCTGGGAAGGGCAAGATGAGCGTGAGTGGCGGAAAGAAGGGAGGGAAGAGGGGTACCTGGTCTGCTATTCCAAAATTTCCGTTTGTTACACCATCGTTCAAGGCGAGGAAACCCAATGAGCCCAGGCTATACTACCCAATCAGTAAACGTGGGTTTAATGATGCATGAAGTAGTCAAACACTCACCGATAATTAATAGTAACCACAACCACATCACTCCTTGTTACCAAATTTCCGCCATCAAAAATCGCATCACTACCCTCGCCACCCGTAAAGCCACCACCATGGATCCAAAACATCACAGGCTTCAACTGCTTCTTCTCTTTCGCTTTCGTCGAGCTCACAGGGAGGAAAGGGGTGTAAATGTTCAAGAAGAGACAATCCTCGTTCCCTGATCCTCCAAGCTGCAAGCACGGGGAGCCATAGTTGAGGGCGTTGATGGAACCCGAGCTTTTCGTGGAGGGTGTGGAGTATGCGAAGCGCTGGACGGGGTTGGCGTACGGGATGCCGATGAATCTGAAGGAGAGCTTGTCGCGGGTGCTGTAAGGTGCGGATCAGAATTTATAATTAAACGGATTAACGAAGTGATGTAGGAATGACGAGGGGTGAATGTAAAGGGAAGATGAAGAGAAAACGATAGAGGGGTGGACGTACCCCATAAATGTGACTCCATTAGATTCAATCTGAACCTGAAATGCCTCGCTCAGATCCGTAGCGGTATTGCGACGATATGGTGCGCTTTGAGCACATAGTGCTTGTAATTTCGTGTTGCACGATACAGACTGAGTACCATGAACGGATATGGCGCTACACTTCGTCGGTTTTGCTGCTCGTTTTGCCTTCTTGCTTTTCCCAGAACCCGAAGAAGACGACGACGAGGATGAGCCGATCCAGAATTGCTTATTCTCGCCGTTATTGATCAACGCTTGGTATTTCAGCAAGTTGGTGATATCGTCGTTAAAGAATTGGCCAGATGGAGTGAGTAGGTTCTCGTTAAGCTTTTGACATGCTGAGAGGGCTTGGGCGTTGGTGACGGCGTCAGATATGAGGATGGAGGAGGGGTGGAGGGGTGCGGTTGTCCCTATACAGAGAGGTTAGCACGATGAAAATAGGGATGAGAAGTCAGGAAAGGAGAGGAATGACGCGAGGCAAAGGGAGGCACATAAGATATAATAAAAATGTGTAAACTATAACACGAGACGAGATAAGGATGAAGAACTCACAATTCAAGTCATTCTGAAACAACAACGTCAAATCACTTCCAACACTTTGAGGCGACGGGAGTGCGACCACGAGCTTCAACGCAGCTGCCGCAAACGGTACCAAGAGGGATCGTAACATAGCGAAAGCTGGCACAGAACCACGTAGCTCCACCCGTCCATTTTAACGACCCAACCCTCGAAGTGGAGAAGCCGACTCCTATTATGCACAGGAATTAAAAAAAGAGAGGAAGCGTTGTGCCTGAGAATTCGAATGCGTGTCTATCCACCTGATCGCATCATATGTCGAGTCATTAGTCTTGACTGAGGTGGAACAGACACACGCGTCGTATAAATAGCGCGTTTTGCGTTCTTGAATTATCTATAAAACCGAGATTGAGGCGTCTTCTTGGATGAATGGATGTATGCGCTCTTAAGTCGCACTCGCTTGTTAATGTTCTTTGAAGAAGAAAGGGGTGGCGTGTCAACGGTTGAATGGGGTCCAGGAGGTGATGGACGGTGAAGGTTACGGAGGCGGTGGGGGAGGGTGGAGAGAAAGCGATGTTCATTTTTATGGGCGTCTTAAAGAAAACACGATTCGTGCTCAACTGAGACCATGGTAAGGTCCAGCCACCCTCCTAAAACGTCCGCGCATTCTACTTGTGATGGCATGCTCGCGTCCTTAGATAAGACATTGAACCCCAAGGTAAAGCGGCGTTCAAAACGGCGTTGAACTGCGCACATACATTTAAAAGCTCAGTCAGATGTCCGTTTAAATATCGTGGGGTTATTATACTCACAAATGTATAAATAGTTGATCTTCGACTTGAATTGCTCTGTTTGGGGTGTGTCAAATGGGCTATATGCATGATGAAAATAAGTTTAGGTGTTCTTGAACATCTAGAATGCGAAAAAACATACCTAAGGGGAAGGTAAGGGTATAAGGCGGCATGATCTGTAAGGAATGTATCGCCCTAAACAACTCGCTCCAATGCAGAATGGTTGGAGAGGGGGGTGATATACATACGCATGACGGACGGAGCTCCTGTGACGGTGGAGTAGAAATAATAAGCACTTAGAGAGTATCAGAAGATTACCGGAGGGAAGAGTGCAATACTTGGCGGTATCATTGAATCCTTCGCAGCTGGAAAGTGGGTAGAGGTGATGGGACGATCTGGTCGTCGTAAGAGAGACGTCGACCTGGAGGAATGATGCAAACGAAGAGGAAATGGGATGGCGTGTCGGTGTAAAAACTTCTGTTCCAGAGGCATAGAGAGATTATCTGCATAGAAACTAATGAAAAAAGGGTATGTTAGAGGGTGACCGGTGAGAGGTAAGAGAAAGCATCAGGACAAACCGACGTGTAGGTGAAACCGCTGAAGTGGTGGCCTTGAAAACCAACAGAAAACCCTTCGAGCCTAAATCTTCGAATGTTCGTCTGTGAACGTTGAGAATATGCGTGCAAAAGGCTTCCCATTCGCCGTCCATATCACAGGTGCATGGACCTTTTCGACAACCACAACAAAACGAATTCGAGAGTCAAACGGAACACGTTACAGTGGCGGTGCACTTCCCAGGACTCGGCAACTTCCTGTCGACGACCCGTCCAGAGGCATTTGGGGCTACAAAAGGAAAGGTTGACGAAGGCCCTAAATTTTAAACAAAGAGATAACACAGTGAGTGTGTTTAATAGCGTCCATTGTTTATAGCTGGGTAAATAGCAATGGTCGGGAATCAGAACATTCGACTGAATAAACGTATCACCAACCCCTCGTGACGGCAATGCAAGCATAGTATGGAGGCAGGGATGCATAATTCCTTTACCATCCAATCTTCTACCACTACCTATAATTAATCATGCTCTATCAGATTTACATCCCCCCGTGTACCCTCGCCGTCTCATGCCCATCAGAGGAAGTGAAGTCATACAAGGAACTCGACGCTGGCGAATACAGGAACATAAGAATACACGGGCTTCTACAACACATCATAGATTCACATGTACATCAAGTGAGCACAATAAGACCAGTTTCATGGCTGCGTCTAAATCCGATACGCCCCTGGTAGTCATTAAAGAACTCGCGATTGGTTTTCATACCCTGTGTGATTTGATCAGGGCATATGAGAGATTCGACTGCCAAGAATGTGAAACGGTTAAATTTTTGGAGGAGTCTACGAACCTAGGTATGTTGTTCGTTCATGTATGCCCACCCATGGCGGTTATACCGATTTAAGAAATCAAACTTTGACAGTAAAACGATTGAACAAGCTTTTTGCGGTGAGGCAATCCACAGTCTATACTGTATTATATTATACATGTATTCTAGTATTTCCATACATCATTCAGACATAATATTTGTATGAGTTCATGAGTTATTGTGGACCGAGATTTACACCAACCGAACACGTCTTAGCGCCGGGGACTGCGGTGCGCTTCCTTGTGCTCGCTTCGAAACTTGGAGGTCAGGTAACTGCCCCAACAAAGCTCCGTCGGTGTTGAGGGGGCAATAATTGGACGAAAAAACCATTCTGGAGGCCCGAAATTTTAAACAAGGAGATAACGCATGCATAGTCTGTTGCTTTGTGTCTATTGTGTATATCAGGGCGAATTGCAATGGCCCCAAATCAAAAGTGATTGAGCCCCTAGCCAACACCCTCGTGACCACAATGCACATCTGGTATAAGAGGTGGAATGAGTGATTTTGAACTATCTGACTTTCCTCATCCTCTAACTATCTTCGACTCCGCGTTTCATTACTAACTGATATGTATCCCTACATGATCGCCGTCCCTCTTCCTTCGGGTGAACATCGCGCCTACAGGTTCACCAACGCCAGAAATGAGCCTGGATTACGCCTCCACGGGCTATTGCAACACATCCTAAATATGTACAGAAATGAGCACAAGAAAACACGATTCGTGACATCCGAGGAGGCGACCGTCGTTTCGAATCTTATTGAAGAGTTGGGAATGATTTTCAACATCCTGAACGACCTAGTCCGCCTTCACGGGATGTTGAATTGCGCTGACGTTGAGTCGGTGCACTTTGGCGGGGTTTGTACTAGCATAGGTGCGTGGTATATTCTTCATCAGCGATAGTGATTGACATACTGACTTCGATCGAACCTCTACAGTCCAGGTCCTCAACGATTTCTTCACAACTCACAATTCCGGTATTGGCTTAAAGGCCAATGCATCATTCATCACGTATCTCACACTACACCATGTCTATTGTCCGCCACGAAGGGCGCAAGGGAGATGCGGACTCAGAAGCGCATGTGCCCCAGGTGCACCAGCTAAAGATCGATTTAGCGCGAGCCTTCTACTCCAATCAAGGGAAATATTTCAAGAGACTCGACGATGGGTCGTTTCTGGTAGCGAGGAGGATCATAGACGTCGCATTAGCGCTGAGGAATTGGATTTCTATTATTGGAGGCGGGTAGAGGCCTTGGCATAGAGCTATACTGTTGGTAACCGCCTGCGCACCTGAATATTCGCTTTTTCTGCTCGTTTTTTTTTTTGTCTCTTTTACTTGTATTATTATCATATTATAGCGCCCAAAGATGTATATTGCTAACGTGTGCCAACTCAACCTTCCAAGGGTAATTGGCATTATAACGGACTAGCCCGCAAAGCTTTGAAGTTCAACAAAGCGATCTCCTTGCTCCGGTTTCCGCATCCATTGTGTTAGCCGGACAAACTACAATCATAATCAAGGCCGCATTCTTTAATAGAGCCAAACACATTTAAGCAAGGGAATGCATCTGTTTTACGTATAAAAGGTGGGTATCCTTCTTTTCGCTTCTTCCACGGTACTTCGAACAAACACTTTTGATACATCCCAGGTCAGATATGCACTCCAATACTATCAATGGGGGGGATTCGCTCCCTGAAAGCGAGCTCCCTTCCGTAATCATCACAACACACTCCGAAGGTGTCGATATACCAAAACTTCATCCACTACTTGAGCAAGTTCTCGCTGTCTATTACGACCAACACCAGCACGCGAGAACACCACTTCTCAACACGAGGCGCATGCCACATCTCACTACTACAGCCAAGCTCATTGAGCAACTGATGCATCATCTCCGAACCCTCGATGGTCTGGTGCAACAACGTGGAACGTTCGATTCTTCCGAGCCGGAGATGCTCAAGGCCGCATTGGACTGCTCAGATTTTAGTGCGTTGTTGGGTTCGTTACCTCAACTGGGGCTTATACTGACCGATTCTCTCAGTCTGCATTTTGAACAACACTTTTAAACCGCGTAATCCAAGAATCTGCCTCGCTACCACAGTCCGATTCTCGCGTTATCTCAAGCTCTCGATGGACGACAGAGTTGGACGTGGATAATTGTGGTTTAATTAATTGTATTTTGGGCTTGAAATGGAGTCTCGAATTCGCTTTCATATTTGATGTTCCGTGATTATGGAATTTTTCATATTTTTATGCTTTATCGCCTTTTCATTTTATTTTCCATATATTTTACAATTCAGCTTTCCGTTACTTACCTTCTCGTTGTTGTTGATAACTCCAGACAAGGCGTTAATCTTATCTAATCGGCCAACCTATCAATATGTTCAGGCCCCCCGGCCACCGCGGCGATCACCGAATTTGGCAGCTTGGCATCAAAAGTAACAAAGGTCAGGAAGTTCGTAGGGTGGAAGATGGATGAGTCACTTCAGAATTCACCTAGTACAGCCTTGGCCTCACCGATGTGGGAGTTGAGCTGGATTGAAAGTCCATTGTCTTTTATTTCGATGGACAGGATTCCTTCATCACGATGAGGATGGACTCAAGATCAAGGAGCGACTTTTTAGACGGGGATTAAACCAACACCAGTGAGGTATCACGTCATCCACCTGTTGCTGATACCAACTAGGGGTACTAATTTATAGCTTGACTTGAACCATAGGGATAAATCTAATGTAATGCTGCCACGGGGTACGTTACTGAAGACGAAATTGTGCGAACGAATCCCAGCCACCGACACCGTTTCCAGGCTCAACAGTCTTGCAAGAGCTCAACGACCCCGTTGTCGATCATCTTCGTCTAAGTTTCAAACAGGACACTAAGGGACATTTGGAATCGAACATAGAACGTCATCGAACATCCCAGCTCGATCGTATCCAATGGACCGATCCACCAGGATACCCGAGTGGCTCAGTGGCTCAGGTCACACACGACAGAACTCGCTCATTGTCTTCAAAAATTTCATCAACCAATGATTCCATATTGAAACAATGTGCAACATTGAACAGTGGAAATTCTCGTGATGGTTATAAACCAAACATGACCAAGCGCGCTGTTGGATTGGGTATATTAACCTCGAACGTCGCGCTTGTGTTTTTTCTTCCAACTGCAACAACACTCGCTGGGATTTCCTTTATTTTGATCACCCACCTCACTAATTCGCTTCGAGATATATACGTGTTTCTACACAGACGCACCTCAACGAATAACACGCGACATTTACCATGGATAAGACCAACACCATCACATTCCCCACTAAGCCTCTACCTGAGGTCCAACCTAGTGCTGCAAATCCCGCACCGCGAATTATACGGGTCCCAACGAACCCGTTTTTGCTTACTATCTTAATCACGCTTCATGATCTCCACAGCCCTTTTCTGCCGTTCCTCCCCTACTGGTTCCGGGTGCTCCTTCACAATGCGCTATGCACTTTAAATGCAGCTTTGCTCAACCTCGCGGACCGTATCTCTCATGTGGGATACGACCCCTGTGACGAGAGGACGAAGCATATGGTTTCTGAAATTTGGCGTATTCGTAAGTCACCCCTGTTCATCTACAAAACCAACAGTATTCTGACCTGAATTTCTTTTAAATATTTTAGTTCTTTTCATTCTTGAATTATTCCCTCCAACATTGCGGCCATACAACGTCCTCGATCTACTTGATGGATACATCGACTGTCACTGGCCGGAGGACCTTCCACCCAGCGTCCGTGAATACGATGAGGACGGTTTGTTTATCGGCTACTCTACTAAATACCCTCCTTGGCCCATTGACGCAGACCCGCGCAGCCCACGTGGGAGCATGTTATCCATTCCTGACGCCCTACCTCACCTTGATTAACGGGGTGACGGTAACTCGGAACCGTCGCAGCGTGCGAGGTGTGAAAGCAATGCCTCTACGGATTCTGAGGTGTCGTATATCAAGAGGCACTTGGAGCGGAACAAGAGGGACGGGGAGTTGAAGTTTGCAGGTTGCTGTGAGGGTGACGATGATGAGTACGAGGGAGGCGAGGAGGAAGGAAAGTACGAGGAAGCCGAAGATGAGCAAGAGCAAAGCGACACCACCGAAGAGAACGCGTGCGAAGATAGATACGAGGAAGATGAAAATGAAGCATGGCAAGTTAAGGAACCCATCCCCACTCTCAGATCATACAAATACCTTCCTTTCCGCCTTTGAATCCAGTGGTGTCGAGTAAGGAGCTTGGAGTAGATTTTGGTAGGGAGTGTCGGGGGGTTTCGCGTCAACGATTTCGATACAAGTTACACCGTCATTGGCTATTGTCTTTCTATTATTCCCTACTTTTTTCCTCTCGTTTTCATTTTCCCATCTGATTCATCTATGACTTATGATCACGCATTTTACGGCTTTTATGTACTATTTTACGCTCCATTATTTTTACTGTATGTTTCTTATTGACCTTGTAGCCGCGTAGTATCAGCAGGCATATTGAGTATGACTGAATTATGTATCAGTAGGGATTGCGCTTGTAGGAGTTACCTATATTTGATGACCACTGGTTTTCTTCTCAAATATCATTGAATACATCGTGGTCTACCTACTTCACTGAAAATGAACTCAAAGGTCGATCGCTCATTCAGATGACAACTAATCGTTCTCTATCATCGCCAAAAACCATCAAGTCGCCATTTATACCAGAACTTATCATCTGACAGTACGACAGACAGTCTTACCTCTTGCCCCATGCCTGTTCGAAAATCTCGGATAAATGATGTCGCCACCACCTGCGCCGATCTACGGGCAGAGATCAAGATGGGTCATGGAACCGACGTAGGGAAGATCCGAAGATGAATAGAGTACACGCTAATTCTCCTCGATGGCAGAATGGTTTTCCCGAAGGTTAAGCTTTCCTGGCCACGAGGAATATGATGGAAGACTTATTATGGACCAGTCCTGATATCGTCTTAAACGATCTTACTACTGCTCAACTGCCGGAGGTCTTGCACTGCATCGTATTGAGGTTGAGAATTATAATTCTTGTATATCGACGAGGTCTAAGAAACGGGGTGTCAATACAGTGTTCCTGCATCAGACAGGATAGATTTATGAGCGACACGCGGACGAGGAATGTGAACTCGAGAACAAGGAATGCCGGCGTCTTGTTTGACACTTTCACTCCCTCGATCCGGGGTTTACACCGAGGACATCCCGAGCCAAGACTCTGCATGATTGGCGTCGTTCATGCGAATGATGTCCGCTGCACATCTCTACCCACTTAGGTATTTTACGCTAATACATTCCCTTAGGCCTACTCTAACTTTAGGGATGAACCTCGTCCTGACAATCCCCACGAGACTGATGACCCGTCTCCAAGCCCATGATCGGAGTAATTCTTCGTTTTGACTCGTCACTCTCTCCCCCACTCATTCTTGATGGTTGGTCTATCTCTATTGATTGAATGCATCTCGGAAAATTACTTGTTCATGCACCACTGAACCACCGGTCCGCCTAGCCTCGAACGAGCCGGGTGGAATTCATATCTCTCGTCGCGCGTTGGGTAGGGGATGTGATGTTCTGTGAAAGAGAAACGGGGGCCTCACGCGTAGGTGTTCAACAGGCAATTTTTCCGCTTGTATTCTGGGCGTATATAAGTCTGCAGGTTAGATCCAAAGACTTCAAGCAAATCGTTTACCCCTTGTAATCGATCTTCGACATGACTCTCAAGTCCTCGCTCGTAGCTCTCGCTCTGGTTCTTCCTGCTTTTGCCCAGACTCAACAGTTATGGGGACAATGTACGTGATACTCTGACCGTCATCGATAGTGTACTGACCGGTTTATTAGGTGGAGGGCAAGGATACAACGGTCCCACCCAGTGTGTCTCTGGGTCGTACTGTAACTACCAGAATCCCTACTACTCTCAGTGCATCCCGGGAGCGGGACCAACAACGGCAGTCCCCACCCCGACTCCAACACCCACCTACACGCCACCTACCTCAACCGTCGATCCACCCACCTCTTCACCTACGACGACACCTGGACCTGTAAATCCAGGAACATGCCCCACCCTCCCTTCCTCCATCACTCTCAAATCCGTGCCTCGTCTCAACGACCCCTTCACCTTCTTCAACGGACAGAAGGTGACCACTAAGGCCCAATGGGAATGCAGACAGGCAGAGATATTACAGCTCGTCCAACGCTACGAGGCGGGTACACTTCCGCCCAAGCCATCCAGCGTCACTGGCTCCTACTCTGGTGGTCGTCTCACCATCAACGTATCCGAAGCCGGAAAGTCCATCTCATTCCAGGTCACCATCAGTTCACCATCCGGTACCGCTCCTTTCCCAGCTATCATTGGATACGGTGGTGGAAGTATCCCAACACCTGGTGGAGTCGCTGCTATCAACTTCAATAACGACGACATCGCTGCGCAGACCAACACAGGTAGTCGTGGCCAGGGCAAGTTCTACACCCTCTACGGAAGCGGGCACACTGCCTCTGCGCTCACTGCTTGGGCGTGGGGCGTTTCTCGTATCATCGATGCTCTCGAGGTCACCACGGGCCACAACATCGACCCCAAGCGTATCGCCGTCACGGGTTGCTCTCGTAACGGCAAGGGAGCGCTCTTTGCTGGAGCGTTCGACAAGCGTGTCGCCCTCACCATTCCTCAGGAGTCTGGATCGGGAGGCGCAGCGTGCTGGCGTATCTCGGACCAACAGAAGCAACAGGGAACCAACGTTCAGACCGCGTCTCAGATCATCACTGAGAACGTGTGGATGAGCAAGGCCTTTGAGGCATACGTTAACCAGGTCCCCATGCTCCCCTTCGACCACCATCTTATCGCTGCTCTCGTTGCACCTCGCGGTCTCTTCATTATCGAGAACACGTCCATGGAGTGGCTTGGTGCTAGGGCAACATGGGGCTGTATGAAGACAGCCAACAAGGTCTGGAGCGCACTTGGTGCCGGTGATCGCATGGGCGTCTCGCAAGTTGGTGGCCACAACCACTGCGCGTTCCCGTCAAGCCAGCAAAGCGAACTCGATGCGTTCATCAACAAGTTCTTGAAGGGCAACTCTGGCGCCAACACCAACATATTGCGCACTGACTCCAGTAACCAGAACGGCTTTGATGAGAGCTACTGGGTCGACTGGACCACACCCACCTTGTCTTAGGTAGATACTGTCATGTAAAATGTAACGATTAGTGACTGTAAAATTTTTCAACGTTTGTGAATCTGAGTCATGACCTTGTTTCCACAAATGATCCAAATCAGGCATCCTGTCCGAGCTTGGAGATAAGCTTATGTATCTCTTCAGTTTAACTCTACTTGTATCAGATGCACATGGAATGACGGGATTTGATAAGTACTACGAACGCAGGAGAGAAATGTTTTGGATGTTGAACTTTGCAAAGATGCTGTTGGCATCACCCTCCAAACTGAACAGGAACAAACCTTTGATTACATTGCTCCGCCATCATGTGATACATACAACAGCACACCAAATCAGGAAATTGGCCCGAGATTGCAGAATAAATAATTAAGACGTAGACAGTGTCGGGAAACGAAGGAAGAACAGAGCGCATTAGTGGGCAGTTTATTTAATTCCTTTTCATTTTGAGCTGATCGTTGAATGAGGATCATGCAGAAGACGTAAATACATCAGACTAGTCCCTCCTGGTGCTTAAAGAATATATTGCTACGACACTCAGCTACCGCAGGAAGAGCGTAGTGTTTTTGATTTTAGGACCCAGCTTCCAATAGTGACACGAAAGACGCTGATATAAAACTGTAGAATCACGTACAGAGAGGGAGCCCCCGAACGGGTGATTCTCCTCATGACTCCAGCTGATCCTTGCAATGCAATTATGCCAAATCAATGTGCACTGTGCACCTGTATGGTCTTTAAGTTGATGGCCAGGCCTAACTCATATGATGCGATATTATTATATGCAGAGCCAGTGTATTAAGCATTGTACATGATAGAGAAAACCACTCCCACAAGGTCCATAGCTATATATACAGGGCTAAGGATCAGACGACATCGCCTCGCCTCTGGGACGCCCACACGAGTAAATAGGTAGAATATCAAAGATGTTATTGTTCTGGGGAAAGTAGAATAAAAAAGAGCGTTAAACTACAGTAGGACTGAGTGAAATAAATGTCTAATTTAATGTAACGATGTTGAAGTTGCGTCAGGCTTCAGTAATGCGTCAAGATAATAATAGAGCTCAGCGTGCACTCTGATGTCACTTCCTAATTGGGCTTCAGGCTCCAGGATTCGACCTACACGGCTCAATACTAAATCAACCACCTATAACCTGATATTCATATAATATCATCACTGCGGCCATCAATGGAGATTACACAAATGGTCAACTGGACAACCAGTGGTGACATTTCGATTGAACCCGTTGCGACAGTGCCGTACTGGTCCTGGCGATTTCTGTGTGTAGATCTATTCAGTTATGCGTGGCGATGAATTGAAAACCTCGATCTTCAGACTCATGGGACCTACTGGTTCTGGAAAAAGCAGTGTGAGTTAATATAGCACCATTTAATGTTAGAAATACTACTAAGAAGGTGACTTCCTTTGATAAACGCGCAGTTTATCGAGGTCCTAAAGGGGGAATCACAGAATCTTTCAATCTCAAAGGATCAGCTCTCCGGCCATACCCAGGAAGTGTGTGCATACAAGCTCGTGAATGTGACCAGACTTTCAGTGCCAATCTATTTGATTGACACACCCGGTTTTTCCGACAGCAAAATCTCGGACATTGAAATCACGGAGATGGTTAGCAAATGGCTAGAGGATAACGGGCTAGTGCTATCCTCTTGTGACTTGTAAATTTAACTAATGTCGTCTCAGTCATAAATCCTTCGATAGAATCTACTTCCTAACACCCATTACGGACACAAGGCTCACTGGATCGAAGAGAAGAACTATCAAAATGCTCAAGACTCTCCTGAAAACCAACGATTGGGATGGTCTCGGATCAATCATCTTTGTTACCACTAGGTGGGACATGCTGCATAACGACCACGTCAAGCAACGTGCGGAGTCACGATTTGCACAGCTGCGAGATGAAGTTTTCAAGGTTCCCCGTTACCATTTGTTTTCTCATCTGAAAGCCGACTTATTGAGCTTTATTCAGGAATTTATTCAAGGGGGTTCCGACCTCACGAAGTTTATGAACACCAAAGCATCCGCTTTTGAAATTATATATGTTAATGCTTTCGGCGACACAGAACTTTCCACGTCAGCGTCATCTACAGCGCCACATCTGTATCAAGACCTTCACCAGCGAATTGAAAATGCACTTCAGGTCAAGAGGACTATCGAATTGGAGCTGTCGCAACCCGAAGCCCAAGCCGACATGGAACTTAGTTCCATTCTTGTGAAGAACCATCATGAGAATGAGGAGACACTGAACAAGTTCATTGGGCAGTTTGTCCACTTTGTATCGCCTCCGGCTGGATTTTATCTTACGGCGCAGCAACTGCGGAAGACGATCGCTGCTAATGTTCAACCAATGAATTCCGAATACGAAGAACTCTTCCGAAAATGGACCGAGGAGCCAGAGATTCTTGAGGAACCGTCTACCATCTCTCCCTCAGCATCTCTACGGGCCATGGAATCGTCCGATCGCAGAAAGGCACTGGCCCTGAGAGGTCTTATTCATCGTGCACTTCATGCTATGAAGCGCAATGGAAGCAAATAGTTCGAGGATGATTAATCTGGCTGGTGCGTTGGCTCCTCCTTTATGGAGCAAGACTCCGTAGATGGAATCCCACATTGATGTTACGATTATAACTCTACTAGCGGATTTGACTCCAGTGAGAGCCTGGAATGCGCTCGGAACCTGCCTTTGATATGCGGTGATGTGCGCGTTACGATAAGTGTAGATATGAAAATGATATAAAATAAAATATAAATGTGAGGATGTGAGGATGATGTGATGATGTGTGAGTAAGCGCGACGTTGCAAGGTCGTGGGGTCTGCGAGTGCTAAGGGAAAGGTGGGAAACGAGAGGAAGGGCAGTGCCGAATGCACGCGGAACGACGAAATACGAACGGAAACGAGACGAAATGCGAAATACGAAGACGACGAGGGACGAAGGCGACGAACTGGGGCGAAACTGAGGCGAAAAATTGTCTATTCTGTTGGTGGAAATAGTACAGTAAATAATATACATGAGCCGAAGAGGTGCTACGAAGGTAAACTAAAGAGGTAATACGAGTGAAAACAATAAGAAATAAAAGGATATAAGCAAAGTAAGCGCCGAAGCGTTTCAAAGAATCGAAAATAGAATGAAAAATAAACAAAATAAGCGAATAGGGAAGGCACCATGCAGCCAAGGTCAGCTACACTAAACATGGTTGTGAACGGCAGGGTGACGATGTCGGGAAATGAAGGATAAACGGTGCGTCGTAAAACTACCGAAAACGCGGAATTTCGGAGGGATATAGGTTCGGAGCTCATCAGCGGGCAGGCGAATGGATGTAATCGGGGCCAAATAGAGAATGTGATGCGAAAGGTCCCCTCTGGCATGGTATGGGAGCGATTAGCAAGCCATATACAACGAATTTAGAGACCTTCAGGAGTGATCTCCCCTGGGCAATGATGATGCGTATTCAATTTCTTTGGTGCTTTTCTGTAACATAGATACTATAGCAAACTCTGGAACTTTTATGTTGTATTCCTTGACTGTATTTGGCTCATATATGAATCTGGAAAATACTGTAAACAGGGGTTGTAGATGATCTGAGAGGAGCAGAAGTCAGACACATTAAAATTAACAGTTGTTCTTCGAATTGGCATCAGACCGATTCAGACGCCTTGCATTGCATGATGGTACAGAAGAACTGGATGCATATGACAACAACTGTATACTGGGTCAAATGAGAATTAGGTCATATGCGAGTGGGTCAAGTTTTGAAGTCACAACGCGGTCCTCCGCGTCGCGCTTAGTTTGTTATTTTCAGCTTGTCTAGGCATTGCTCGACCGTCTTGCGTTGAACACTGAATGATTCGTGGTTTTAAAAGTATTTGACGCACTATTTCTATAGTAATAAAACTGGTATCATAACCAGCATTATTCCTTGATGAGTATAAGTATACGAAAATCAAATGAAAAAGCGACGAGCCCTTTGAATGAGTGCAGATTAGCTTACTTATTAAGTCTGGACCCCGTGAAGGTTATTTCCCGAAAATTTTGACCTCGCGATAGTGAGGCAAGAGTAGTACATGTTAGGCTACAGGCAATGTGCGTTGGTAGGAGAAGTACTTTTCTCCTGTGCTCAAATCCAAGCTGATCGTGGATTTGGCTGAACATATCCACTGGAAAAACAGGGATAATCTCAGTGCTCGGACTCAATGGGTGGTCAGACATCAGGGATGGAGCAAGCAGATATGCTGATGAGAATAGAGGTAGCATCCTCCACCAGTTTTGTTCGTGAGATTAGATAAGACTGTTCAGCATGTGGATGACAGACCTGAAGGTAAACGCTGAACACCGAGGCAGCACATCGCCTCGCGTGCATAATTACACGCATCTCAAACTGAGTGAGTTGGGGCCATCAATGATCATTGATCAGGTCGTTCCCTCAACTGTTCAACCAACTGCCTTTCCTTTCACTTCCAGGTGATTGATTGCGTGTAATAGAGGTAAAATATAGAATATGGCGCCAGTCGTATATTCATCGAGCCAACGCTGATATCTTGGCGTTTGTCTCTTTCATGTTGGGCCCCGCACTTCAAATAAACAAGGGCGTTCACCGTTTCCACGAATAGTTGATGAAACCAGCGGGATCCGTGCTGATCGTCATTTTCCTAGTAATAAACCTAGTTTGTCACGAGCATTGCACTTAAATGCCATAGGTATCAATTTTTTCGAAGAATCTTTATTCATGCATTGATGTAATGACGACTGGAGTGGTGCGATTATTTCAGGATACTCCAATTGCTGTTGGAAAACAACTGCATAGTGACTATTTTCAGCTTTCAGCCATATGGCTCACCGACTCCCCACTTCTCTGTCTATTGGACGAAGTTCATCAGGAAGCATACACGAGATAAGGGCCTTAACTTGGTTCGGACTTTGTAGGTATAAAAGACAGGTGACTAATAAGGTTGGAGGACTCAGCGCATCGTGCACCAAGTCAACTCGACATGAAATACCCGTCTTACATCGCCATCATCTGCACGGCACTTGTCTCTCTCGCACCACTCGGACATGCATCCCCTACTATCAATGACGCTCAATCAGGTACATATAATGCGCCTCAAGTAGGTCGTACGATTCGCTTACCATGAATTTTCGGATGCAGTCGTTTGTCAGTAGCACCTCTGTTCGCCATGTTCAAACTGGTAATAACTCCACTGACATGGTATCGCCTCCCTTCGTGCAGGTCATGCCCCAAACGTTGACTGTTTTGGAGTGCAAGTGTTTCAATTGTCATTATATTTGTTTTACTCGCCGCATAAGTCTTTAGTTGCGTTCCTCTCCGACTTTGCAACTGAGCCAGAAGGTTACGAGGTAGACAATAGACCGCAAGGGGGAAACGCACCTTTATACAGGCTATCATACGTTCAGCGTGGTTGTACTCACCAAATGTGATTCTGGCTGACCTTCAGTTATATGCCCATTTGACGAATGAACTGGGGAAGTAACATCAAACCAACCGATGTTGATGCGGATGAGATGGGATTTGGGTAACGAAACAAGGAGGAATGGAAACAATACATACTCACCGCCACCGTTCAGGTCAGCTTCACCGATAAGACATTCCCGTCTCGCGAACGATGGTATAACCCAACTATTGAATATGAGTATGTCGGGTATCAAATCAGTACTCACCTTGTTATATGCACACTTTACCCAACCTCAAACGGTTGACCCTCAAACCAACTTGTCCGCAGGGCGACGCAGGTCAACGAAACCCTACCACCCTCGAAATTTCCTTTTTATGCTCCAAAATACCTGCTTCGCTTCAAGCCTTATCTCGATTTCAATACCGGATACGGTCTCCACGCGACCGCAGAGTCAGGGTATATGCGGGTGGTGCACGCCGGTGAAGACGAAGGCGGTTCACAAAGTGATATAGGAATGGTTTTCGGCGTTGAGACGTTGAATGGTAGAGTTAACGGAGGTCTCTGGAGTATCAGACGCGACGTGGAACAAGTCCCACCCTTGCTTCAACCTTGGCCCTATCAGGTTGAACGGCGTGAGCTTATGTGGAGGCAGGTGGTAATGACATGTATGGACCAGGGATACTGGATCAAAGGTGGTGTATACTCACCTCGGTGCCTTTATTTCCAAGATCACTAGAGCAATTTTGAGCCGTATGCGGGTGGTGCGTGTATGAGGCTGTACGTGAGGGGTCGCAGTGATGTTAGCGGATGCGTTGTGTGAAACAGGGTTGAGGTGGCTTAAAGGATGGATACGGATAGCTGAAGGTGGATTACGGCGCCATCTGTGGGTGGCTTCTTGATAGGCAGAGTTAATGAAGCCATGCAGTGAAAGGGGTTAGTGCGGCAGGGGGCTTGACGAGGCGATGGTATGGCAGTCCTGGTCGGGAGTAAGGATAGACGTGAACAGAGCAATCACTCTAATTAACGTAGGGGGGTTCAAATGAGAACGGTCACGTACCTTAACAGGAACCGGGGCCAAATCCCTTTCTGTTGTCTATCACGGGTCGTTGGATGACAGGAGCGAGAAAGTGTGAAGCTAGGTACAGTTAGACTCGTGACGCAGTCCCTCACCCGAGGCGAAGCCTCCGTGAGGGACTGGCGAAGCGGGAAATCCCGTGGCAGGAGAACTTTTCATTCAAGATTGGTCATAGTATTCTTGAGCCAGTTCATGCCCAATAAGGCAGGTTTGAAGGGTGCCCGAGCGCACTTGCCTTATTTGGTGAACGGTCTATTTTTAACTTGGTTAATTAGAGCGCGTCGCGTCGACAGTATAGCATACGTATCTTCAATAAATGCACTTTAAACCAAAACCACGATGAGTCTCCTCAACCCGGATCTCTCCGCAAAGCTCAAGATGCTCCGGGATGCTACTCCCATTCAAATTTCCCTGATATCCTCTCAGAAATTGCCTCAAGAGCTATTGCCACACACTTATATCAATAGTTTAACACCTGAGGAACGTGTTTTTTGCCATAGAGCCTCCCTTGTTTGCTGGTATGCAACATCCAAAACACAGGTGCCACGCGAAATGCAGCTCCGCACCATGGTTGCAGAAATATTTCATAAAAAGGATGTCCTGGTATCCGCTGGGACAGGGAGCGGGAAAACTCTTCCCGTTGCACTTGCTGTATTACTACAGGACCCTGATGATCACCGGATCACGATTACAGTGTCGCCGTTGAAGAGATTACAGTCTACCCAAGCCAACGAGTTTATAAAGCGTTATGGAATACAAACAGTTGTTGTCAACGACACAACATCACGGGAGGACAGTCTGACTTCTGGTGGAACGTGCGTTGTTCGCGAGTTTAAATAATTTCTGTCGCAATTCATCAGATTTCAGGCTCATGTATTTGGAAACACCAAGAAGAACAATCTTGGGAAGACAGCGCAGATCATTATTTCAACTGTCGAGCAGCTATTCAGATCACCAGAGGGTCATTTCTCAAATCTCGCAGAAGGGCTCCGTGAGAAGAAGCACTTCCAGCGCAGGATCTCTCGCATCTGTGTCGATGAGGCACATTTTATTGTAACTGCTGGTCAGCCACAGCACGGTCAGAAGGCATTTCGTCCAGCCTGGGGTTCGCTTGATCAGCTTAAAATTATTCTACCCTCCAATGTACGCTGGCTTGCATTTTCGGCCACTCTCCCGGACTACGTTTGCAAGGTTGTGAAGACGAAGATCCTCAACTCCGATCACGTCTCTATCAAAATGACATCTAACCGCCCAAATACGATTTATGCGACTCACCAAGTTGTAAAGGGAATCGACCACCTTCCAAACTATCAGTGTTTTCTTGCCAAACCATTCTCGCTCGAATCCCAACCTCACGTTATTATATTTGTGGATGATAAGAGTCTGGCGCAAAATATTGCTGTTTATCTTAATACCTGTCTCCCCACACCTATCCAAAAGGTCGGAGTTGTTCGACACTATCACAGCACCATGTCAGAAGAATACCTCCAGGCGGCTCACGACGCATTCACATCCCCAGATGGAAACTGTCGAATTCTCGTCTCAACCTCGGGGCAGTCAGTGGTAATAATAATTAAAATTCATATGAGCTTCATTTGGTATAACATTGACTGATTTGAACTTATATACTATAGGGCGTTGACTTTCCCAACGTTAAGATTGTTTGTTCAGTTGGTATCCCAACAACGATCATCGATGCACTGCAACGTGCAGGTCGCGCCATTCGAACATCAGATGATCAAGCACTGTTTGTGGTGTTTTACGACAGCTGGGCGCTCTCAATCGAAGAGTCAGAATTCACCTATGGTGATAAATCAAATCCAGACAGGCCACGAAAGGAACTCAAGTCGAAACCCAATCAACGAGATCGTGTCCCATTGTCAGGAATCAAACTCATCAACTCCAAAACATGCTTACGAAGGTTCTTTGCTGAATATCTTGATGACACAGCTGATAATGCCCTCGAAACACGAAACGATTACTGTTGTGATCGTTGCCCTCATCGAACAGATTCCAGTTGCCGCTTCAATTTGCAGAACTACATTCCTGGACATCTACTGACCTCAGAGAAGCACCATGGTCTTGACATCAACATACAGACTCAGCAAGACTTCGCAGAAAAGCCAACCAAAGTTAAATACCGATCTGTCCCTCACCGAATCGCTCTTGAGCATGAGATTATCCAGTGCATCAATAAAAGCATCGAATTACACCCCCTTTCTGCTGTCCTCATTCCACCCTACATCTTATCAGACAGCAAGAGGGAGTCGCTTGTGAAACTCCCAGCTGGCTCTATCACGACCGTTTCAGGCTTAGCACAGCTTGTAGATGAAGATGACGAGTGGGCGAGAGAGTGGGGCGAGAGAATTCTGTCGGTGTTAGTTTCATTTGATCAAACATTCCCTGGGCCAGTAGCAAAGAAGGGGCCTCAAAGTAAAAAATAGTATAATGAACCTGTAGTAGCTAATATATACTCGTACTTGTACCATCCTCTTCCACTAATGTCAATGGCAGTCGCACCACTTCCATTTCGTCTGTCTCAACAACAGTTGTAAACCCACATTTTATACCTGTAATTTTCTCGTTGAACGCTGCCAAGGAGCCAGCTTCGAATTTTTCGTATCCGACCAGTTGCAAATTTGGCGTCATCTTCATATTCTTCCCTCGATTATCTACTTTCTTCTGAAGGTTCAGCTCGTTTGAAGTGTCAGCAACCTTCCAGACCAGATCGTCTGTCTTTGCACGAGTGTGTGTCGAGCCCTGGTAGCTTGTGTGGATGGACTCGTATGCACCTCTCTTGAGATTCTGAAGGTGCTTGATCGCCGCAGATATGTGTCCTAAGCGAGTCCAGTTTGGGGCATGCAGGCCCTTCCCAGCAAACATCTCCTTGCAGTATCCGATGTGATGTTCGATGTTGAGATCAACAGGCATGAAGTGACCTTCACGTCCTGTAGGGTTGATGATCATGTTATCTCGAACGACATTCCTAGATATTAATATAAAAATAATAGTCAGCAGCTGCGTGAATGAATAGCAAATCAAAATTTACGCAAACTCAGGTGTCCATACAACCTTGAGGTTGTGAATAAGATGAAGGAGCTCCATCGAATAATTGTTTGAGCCTGCACCTCGGAACAGACAAGCAAGAATGGGCAATATATCTTCAATTCGACCGAAGTCTCCATCCTTGATGGCCGATCGAAGCTCATCAAGGTAAAGGAGGTCGCGAGTGAGGAGGATGATGTTGGAAAACGTAATGTCAGGTTTGGGTTGTGGCACGGAAATGACAGGCTCGGTGCTCGGTGCCTTCGGTTTCGCCTTCGATTTTGTCTTGACTTCCTGTGCAGGAGGTGGTGTACCGTACTTCTTCAAAATATCTCGTGCCTTTTCCAATAGCTGTTCGGGTGATGGCTTTGTTTCGGCGTACTGGTCCAGATCTCCACACTCAATTCTCCATGAGTTGAGAATGAGACCATCAAGAATCTGCATCTGAGCGGTGATGAGTGTGTGGTAATCGGGTTTATCAGAACCAAGTCGTGTCTTTCCCATGACAAGATAGAAATGTGAGAGACTACCAGCCTCCTGAATAGTGCCTCGATGGGTATTGTGGACCACGCAGTCGAGATTCATTTCTGTATGGAATAGACCTGGTGAGGGCTGTAGTGGATCGCGACGTTCAAACACCGACACATCAAATTTACGAGAGATTTGGCCACTGCGAATTCGCGAATTTGTAAGCTGGTCATTAATTGAGAGAATGGGAACGTCCTTGTTGAGCTGCTCGGTGTTGAACTTGAGCTGGTCTTTGTAAGTGTCGTCATGAATAAGCAGGTTCCCTTCGACTGTTGCTTCCTCGATGGTTGTTGCTCGAAGCGGATAGAATCTGGTGCGTAAATCTCGAGGGAGGCGGCGGCGAGGTTTATTCTGAAGCAAAGGATCGTGCTGAAGATATTTGAACCCAGTAATGTATCGAAGCAATATCTTGACGATGTTTCGTGTCGTATTATCGATGTAAGATGTTGCAGCATCATTAGAGGGTCGGAGGTCGGCCATTTTAAGATGTCGTGCTGACGACTGGCGCTCCAAAATCGGCGAGAGCTTGAGGTCGACAGTGGGGTCTGATAGGTAGAGCGGATAGATGATGACGAAGCTCCCCGATTGCATTTTGTTTGGGGTTTTAGATGTCTGTTCAACGTGGATGGAGGTCTCGATGTTGATATTGTCATAGCACATCATATGGGGCACGACTGCCTCGACTCTTGCCTCGTCAACGCTGCTAGTAGCCAGAGATTCAACGATGTTTGAGACTGTGGGGTACGAGCTTGAAAGCGCGCAGCGCTGTAGTATCTCGATGAGCTTTCTTGATGCTCCTGCACTCCAGGAAAGAACACCGAGTCCCATTTGAATGAAGGACGAATCGCGTGAGCGCAGAAAGACAAGCTGAGAGGCGATTATGTTTCGTGTCTAACGTGTAAATCAACCGATTAGAAAAGGTATTTCTGTAATGTAAATTTCACGTACCAGTGCACGGTCTCGCGTGTCAACCAAATCCGATCCTGAACTCTGACTTGAGTTTGAGTAGCGTTTGAGGGGCTCCGTGGCGGCACAGAGGACACGAGCGCAGGTCGGCATAACATCGCGCATGATTGGATCCATTATTGAATTGACTGACCAATTCTCGATGGGCAACTAGAAAACGCCGTGCAAAGACGTGCGCTGCCGTGAACTCACTACCATGTCCCACAGCGAATTTCATGGCCTTGCAGGGGTTTGAACGGCTCTTCACTTGAGCACACAGTAGCACGGTAGTGAATCAATAAGTGGCACACTATTGGAGCGACTATTTTACACAGCTTTCAACGGCTCTGTATGTCTGGGACACGGTAGGGACACGGCTCATCACGGTTGACCACGGCAGGGTCACGGCTTTGCACGGCTTTGCACGTCCTTGCATGGCTCTTCACGTCTTTGCACGGTTTTCGGTGTTTTCAGCACGGCAGTGGCACGTCACTCACGGTACACTACACGGTACTTGCCAGGCATTTTAACTCATTTATTTCATCACTCTACTCGTCACTTCTCCCCCTTTTGTTGTTCAAATCCTGTCTCTCCCCTCTGCCTATGATCATATCAGGTCATTTCTTTTATTTCGAACAATTTTTTATGTACCTTGGCGCTTTCTTATTTTGGTTTTGAACCCCCATAGTCAGTAGTTTAGCTCATTTCGCTTTGTACTTCGGCTTTGCGAAATGGACCAGGTTACTTTATGATTTTGAACTGTTGAACCTGTGTAATTCGTCTCAGTCTTAGGAAGCTTCATTTGCTTCAGTTTGAGATTTATTCTATCATTAAGAAGGCCTCATCAACTAAGGAAACACCCACATACACCCTCAGAGCGGCCACAGTGACAGTGACCTCACATCAGTCATTGAGTATGTAGTTTCACATCCACATCAACAATCGAAGTGATTGTCGACTTACACGGCATTGCGGTATTTCTCGTTCCTAGGAACTACACTAAATTTCGCGCACGGTTGTGCATGGTACATACACGGTTCATGCACGGTTGTGCACGGCTCGCTCACGGCCCCACACGGCTCTGCACGGCTTTACTATGACCTTGCACGGTAATGCACGGTCGCGCACGGCCGTGCGCGGCTTTGCACGGCGTTTTACCTATGCCCATTCTCGATGTAGTCGGTGTTGACCTCTTTTGTCGACATCTGTAACGGCTTCTTTGCTGCTTCGACCTCTCTCGAAACCTTCTCGCAAACATACTCAACCCCGTAATGCGACAACCACTCTGACATAACCTCCTTTCCTTTCCCCTCCTCTTCGTTCCAAATGAAGGTGAGCAACTTGTTGAACTTTTCTGGTCCCTGTTTGCTGTAGAATCCCTTTCGAAATTTCGCCAGGCTTGTATTCTCCGAGGTGTGGATAGCAATCATCAAGTCGAGGGGCGTGATATTGGCGGCAGATAGCGATTTTAGGGCGCTTAGCATACGTGATACCTTGTCCAACGCTGGTGCATGCTTTCGGCCCTTAGAAGCACCTAAGTCAACTGGTTCGTTGTCCACCAACTCCATGTCAGAATCCGGGCTTTGCTCCACAAGGGTTGCAGGAGTTGGGGGAAGATCCATGGTGTCGGTTATTGATGTCATGTCAATGTCGTGATCAAGGTCACTATACGACCACATGCGAGAGTCTCGGGTTGTGCCTAAGTCGGTGTCCAACAAGGTTGATGAAGCCGTATCAGTGCTGAGAGGTGATGTGAGGTGCAATGGTGATTGCAATAAAGTCGAGTAATCCGGTACTGATAATGATGGATATTTGTAACTTTTAAAGACCATTAATTGATTTAGAAAATTTCTTGAGTGAACGACTAAGCTTACTACGAGTTTAAACCATTTTCATTCACACGGAACACGGGAATATTGGAGATAGGGGCTATGCTTGGATGTGGTATGTTGTACGATGTTGATTCCCCAAGTACACTTGAACTACTGGTGTATACGGGGGCAGAAAATACTCCAAGATGATCCTGAGGTACATTTGGGATAACATTTTCCCCTGGGTCGCGTTTGGTGCATGTCCTTGTGGATTTCTTCCGGTTGATGGAGCCTGCAACTGAGCCTGTCACTGATGTATGGGCAAATGTAGACTCAAAGGTCTGTTGCTGACTCCTTTCAGTGCCATTGACAGGTGTTTTGGGTACTTTAAGTCTGAAACGAGGCAGCATAACGGGAAAGGTGGAAGTGTATTTTAAAAACACTAATTAACGCGTTGACGCGTACGCGTCATAACTACTTAAAATGGCAGGTGTGCTTGCGCACCCTTCAAACCTGCCTTATTGGGCATGAACTGGCTCAAGAAAACTATGAGTGATCGCTCACGAAAAGTTGTCCTGCCACGGGATTTCCCGCTTTACAGGTCCCTCACGGAGGCTTCGCCTCGAGTGAGGGGCCGGTCACAGGTCTAAGGTACAGTACGAAAGGTGGCAGAATTAAGTAGAGAGAGATGACGTAATTTGCTGGCCGAATCATAGGACTGAAAAAAGAGATGTGAAGAATGAGCTCCAGAGCACCAACAACCAATATCTCCCTTCAGAAAGCATGAATCAGCTCAACCGCTCGATCCAAGGCAGTATCCTAAACACCATTCTGAATAGCATCAGCGAAATGTTGCGCGCATGAAAAGGCCACCTAAGAACATTTTCATGCCTTGAAAGGCACTAAGGCTGTCCTAAGGTCATTGAAAGGCTACTCAGCCTTATTCGGCAATACGTGGGACTAGAAAAAATCCAAAGGCCTTTCAAGGTTCACTCAGGATTTGTCGAGTCTGAAGAATTATTTCAGTTCTAATTATTATCCGGCCTTGCAAGGTCATTAGAATGAGATTCCATCCTTAAGGACTCTTACGAGCTCAATATCTTATTTATTCTGTGGATGCTTACATAAATGATAAAACCACCTCCTGCTCAGAATCGCACAAATCACAAAAATCATTTAAAAATCATTTATTGATATCTACCACTGCTCGGTAGTACTAGTAATACATCATGTACCATAACCTAGACAAAATGCTCCAAGGGGGGCTCACGTTGTTTGTTGACTGTGTTGATATATGCGGTCGGCACACCACAACAGCCCTATATGTATCTGAAAACAGACAATTAGAACACAATGCTAAGTTTTGTGAACAGTAAGGTAGCTTGCCTTCAGTGCAAAGTATGAAAACAGGAGCATATATAATGACCTAAATGCTGAAAGATATAGTGAGAATTCATGCAAACATAGGAGGAGTCAGATCTGGAGTTGAACACATACAAGTTTGAAGTGGCAAGGCCTGGCTGTTCTAAGTTATTATGACCCGAACCAAATGGCACGCTAGAGTCACCTAGGGGTCTTCCTATGCTTTTCAGTCAACAAGTCAAAAATAAAATGAAAATAAATACATACTCACTGGTTATGACCCTAGTGGAGCACGGTTATATCAGAGGCAACGCAGCGAGGGAGCTACCATGGCAGTGATCATGGTGGTAGAGGAGAGAGTGAGACAATGCACTCCCGGTTTTGACCGAGCGGGTTTTGATGATTTCGTGAATGGGTTTTGCCAGGGTCTTGACAATGTCATTTCAATAGAGTTGCCATAGATTGGGAATGATTAGTGTCGCGTTGAATGGCATTTCAATACACAGTTAATCATTCATCTCACTTGAAAATGCAACCCAAGTATTTGCTTCAACTCACAATACTCAGATAAGGATCAGAAAAATTATGAATCATTTTGGATACCTTCTAATGCTACTCTAATGCTACACTAACGATTGATTTGACTTCCAAGGAGTCAAAAATGATTTCAACAACCTTAGAAGGTCGATCGAGCCTTAGTTGCCATTTCAAGGTACTAATGGCCTTTTGATGCGCGCGACATTTTGCTGATGAGGGCGGTGAATGCCATTGATTCAGAGTAAACCGCTCAAATATTGAGGGATGAAACCCAGTGAGAAGCGCGTCTGCTTCGTTCTGTCAATATCTGCAAATTTAGGAGAAATCTGCCAAAATCTGGGTTGTACCGAGAATAGCCGCAAAACGGCGTTTTTGCAGATTTTATCTGCTCATATCGGTTCGATTCTGCTCTCGATTTCCCAAACATGCAGCCATCATCAGGCAATATCTGAAAATATCTGCTTAAAACTGCGCGTAAAATAATAATAGCAAAAACATTGATTCATCTTTCATTACGGAATATATCTGCTAGAATCTGTTCAACATGATGCTCCTCCTGTGTCGTCCACGCTACCTGCCATGACCTGCAACTTGCCGTCACCTGCTACAGCCATACCTCCACCGTAACCTGAGGTTATCTACATATGTCTAATCACAATTAGGATTGTCAATGTATCGAAATTTGAGTCTACGCGGTCGTCCAAGGTGGTCAGCGAATGCATCAAACGTTAGAAATAATAAAGACTTGCCTGATTTCAATAGTGCCTTGTCGTCACCACACTGTGGTGTCTGCGTTTAAGGTCCTCATTGCGGAACATGCTCCCAAAACATAGTGAGAAACTGATTTGAAATAACATTGAACATAGAAAGGTCATCTCACCTTGAATCAATTCAGATTTGGTCATTGTCTTCATCGTGTGAGGTGCAGAGATCCTTTTCTAAGCTCAAAAATCAGAAAAACCAAGATATATGCGCATATATTTTGAAGAAAAAGCGCACATTTGCTCCTCAATTCCATCTATCAGGTTTGAGACACATGATTATCTCATATATCTTGGTATGGGGAGCAATCATGTACATTACCGACAACCATTAGCCATCGAGGACCCTGAGACCCCTGCCAATATCACTACACGTTCAATCAGTGACCATTATGACCAAGATCGATAAAGAGGAGGATTGACTTACTGGATTATGATCACCTTATGGGGAGAAATGTTAGAGCACACAAGGAGAGACGGAAATATGTAGCAGGATGGTGGTGGAATGAAAGAGAAAAAGATAAAAAGGAGTTGACTATTTCGACTTGGAGTTCTTCATGTGCTTATATCATCGAACCGAACAACTCACTCAATCCAAACACGACACTGGGAAGAGTGGGAACGAAATGGTGAGGTGAAGTGGTTTTGAGTTGCACAGAGACAGACGGAGTAAGGGGAGGTCAAGGAAGAGAAGATGCTTCCTTGCAAGTGACTCATGCATCCCCAGTGAGAAGTGCATCTGCACATTTCTGCTGTCTCTGTAGGAATCTGCAATAAACGGCTTGTTTTGGCAAATCTGCCAGAATCCGCCCATCTGTGAACTTTGACGTCACTTGCAAGGAAGCATCTTCTCTTCCTTGACCTCCCCTTACTCCGTCTGTCTCTGTGCAACTCAAAACCACTTCACCTCACCATTTCGTTCCCACTCTTCCCAGTGTCGTGTTTGGATTGAGTGAGTTGTTCGGTTCGATGATATAAGCACATGAAGAACTCCAAGTCGAAATAGTCAACTCCTTTTTATCTTTTTCTCTTTCATTCCACCACCATCCTGCTACATATTTCCGTCTCTCCTTGTGTGCTCTAACATTTCTCCCCATAAGGTGATCATAATCCAGTAAGTCAATCCTCCTCTTTATCGATCTTGGTCATAATGGTCACTGATTGAACGTGTAGTGATATTGGCAGGGGTCTCAGGGTCCTCGATGGCTAATGGTTGTCGGTAATGTACATGATTGCTCCCCATACCAAGATATATGAGATAATCATGTGTCTCAAACCTGATAGATGGAATTGAGGAGCAAATGTGCGCTTTTTCTTCAAAATATATGCGCATATATCTTGGTTTTTCTGATTTTTGAGCTTAGAAAAGGATCTCTGCACCTCACACGATGAAGACAATGACCAAATCTGAATTGATTCAAGGTGAGATGACCTTTCTATGTTCAATGTTATTTCAAATCAGTTTCTCACTATGTTTTGGGAGCATGTTCCGCAATGAGGACCTTAAACGCAGACACCACAGTGTGGTGACGACAAGGCACTATTGAAATCAGGCAAGTCTTTATTATTTCTAACGTTTGATGCATTCGCTGACCACCTTGGACGACCGCGTAGACTCAAATTTCGATACATTGACAATCCTAATTGTGATTAGACATATGTAGATAACCTCAGGTTACGGTGGAGGTATGGCTGTAGCAGGTGACGGCAAGTTGCAGGTCATGGCAGGTAGCGTGGACGACACAGGAGGAGCATCATGTTGAACAGATTCTAGCAGATATATTCCGTAATGAAAGATGAATCAATGTTTTTGCTATTATTATTTTACGCGCAGTTTTAAGCAGATATTTTCAGATATTGCCTGATGATGGCTGCATGTTTGGGAAATCGAGAGCAGAATCGAACCGATATGAGCAGATAAAATCTGCAAAAACACCGTTTTGCGGCTATTCTCGGTACAACCCAGATTTTGGCAGATTTCTCCTAAATTTGCAGATATTGACAGAACGAAGCAGACGCGCTTCTCACTGGGGATGAAATTTGAACGTGGCATATTCCTAAAAAAAGGAGGTTCGAAAGGCAAGGACGCGGGACGCGGTCAGGACTGCGACGTTAGGGAAAAATGAACGTTTTCGTTGAGCATTTCTTTCAAACACCACCAAACAGTTCCACTCATCGGCCGAGGTTTTTGTGGCGCCTTGACTGGTGCAGTAGAACAGTTGATATTTATGTGCTTCGGCCAATTTGAAAAAGGCAGAAATGTATCGAGATGAGACAGCTTGGCAGCGGACGCGTCACTTCGGAATCAATTCCATTGCCTTGCCTCGCCCGATGCTCATCATATCGAGTCATGTCTTCTTGGCTGGGTTGACTATAAAATAAAGGCTATCTCGCCGAGCTAAGCCTTCATTAACTCTCCGAAACACCTTTCTCCTAACCAGGTTATGACGATGCCTCAATTAGCGTACTTGAACATAACAGGTAGAATTTCTGTTCAACCTGTCATACCTGCAATGAAGAATCGACGACCCCCTTAGATAACCCAGATCAGATTAGACCCTGTTACCGCTTTCTTCCGCAATATTGCACAAAATTCGATGACACACGGCCCACACATATTTCATCCTCCGACATGCCCGTACCCTCTCTCTCCCCGAGTTAGCTGCATACCAACAAGTTAGAGAGTCCTTCATCGTTGTCCGGTGCTGCGCGTTACAGCGTACCCATCACAGGGTGCCAATAGTACTGAATTTAGACCTAAATCAGGCGAGCACGAAGGCGATCAAATTCGGATCGTAAATAATACCTGTATACACACGGTGCAGAAGAAGTAGTTGATAATGTGTCAAGGAAAGGAAAGCGTAAAGGAATGTGGAGGGGTTGGTGTTTGGCCAATGGGATAAGCGAGAATTTACAGGTTAAAAATCGATGTGAATTTCTTGAATGAAGCCGTATCCTTCCAGCCTGTGAGAGTATGGCGACTGATGTACAGAGCCTGCAAGCAAGCCCTCCAATGGTTTGAGTAGAAACGGGCCACGTATCCAAACTCCAGTTGGCGAAAGCTTGTCCCCACTGTCCTTATGGTCAACGCTCGGATCATACATCTTTACAGTCACATCCAGAAATTGTAGTTTCGAGAAGTTTATGGAGCGGTCACGCAGGATCAATTCCTCGAGCCTTCTCCAGTCGTTGAACAAAGGGGTTTCCTTCACCAAGATGTCGTCCATAAAGAAATCCAATTCTAGTGTTATTGCCTCCATTACGTTGTCGGCTCGTATGGCGTCAAGTCCGGTGCAAAGAGCTTTAACGTGAGTATCGTAAAAATCTGGCTCAGCGGAACCATCCCCACTGGACCTGAGCACGACATTCGAAAGGGTGGATTTGCAGGCGGTGAAACATGTCATCAGATCCAATGGGGCATCATGGATATTGGCTGTTGGACATATTGGAGCATTAGAAAGATTTTCAAATGTCTTCCTATCAAAGGTCGTGTTACTAACCTATGCACATGTCCAGGCTGACAAGTGAGTTGACGTGTTGCAAGATAATGTTCAGTGACGAGACCCTCTCGCTATCGCTGTAGTCGGAGTCGCAATCTCCGATACGGAGTGATGTGAGCGCGGGAAATGCACAAGTGTCAATGGCTGTGGCATTGTGGCATGCATCCATGAGGGGAAAGGCACAGCTCATTTGCATCTCCTGGAGGTGCTTTAATGCAGGATTCTGCCGGGGTTGGTAACGATGCAGAAATTCCGGGTCTGCTTCAACATTGTTGCGGCACCCTACAACACAGAGGTGAGTCAACGACGGGAAATAGCACAACATAGAGTGTGAGAGATTGTCGACGTCGAATAGCGAGAGGTCAGTGATTTTTGGAAATATCTTGGGGTCCACGACCTCCATATCAACATTCGCGAGCTCCCATTGTTTAAGAGAGCAAGAAGATATGGACAGTGTCGTCAAATAAGAGTTGCGACTCAGTATAGTCCACATCGGAGCTGTAACATTTCCGATCGACAGACGATACAGGTGGTGGTTTTTGGCATAGTTTTCTATGGCACGCTGAGCAAAATCCTCGTGTGGTGTACTATGCATCCAGCTGGAGTAGTAAATTGGGGGCCTAATTCGAAATGAAACAACATTTGGCAGGAGCTCATGGAGCGTATCAGAGTGGTCCCCTGCCATTCTTGGCTCTATCTTAGCAACAATTTATATCATACGATATTATATGTGAGTTCAAACTGAACTGACTAGCAACCGTGAAACACACCAAATTCGGGTCAACGATAAATGTAGCCCGTTGAACGCAATTCGCAAGGTGAGGCTTTTCCTTCAGAAGTATTGCTAAACCATGGGGTTGTCCTTTACGAGATCCATAAGGGCCGAAGGTTATTGCCTGGAAAATGTGGGCTCGCGATAATGAGGCCAGAGTAGTGCATGTTAGGCTACAGGCGATGATCGTTGGTAGGCGGCGTCCCTTTTTCCTTTGCTCAAATCCGAGCTGATCAAGGATTTCGCTGAAGATCTCCACCGGAAAAACGGGGATAATCTCAGTGCCTGAACGCACTAGATCGTCAGACATTTGAGATGGAGAGAGCAGAGCTGATGAGAATAGAGATCAGTTTTGTTCGTCCTAGAACCCCTCTCAGTTTTGGATCCGACATTTCATTCATTTTTAGTGCATTGAGATTAGATAAGACAGTTCAACAGGTACGTATGGACGACAGACCCGAAGATAATCGCTGCACGCATCGCCTCGTGTCTATAATTACACTTATCTCAAACAATACCACATAGTATCTCGCCTCGACCACTTCTCCTACCAGGTTCACATATAAGAAGCCATTCATGACTTGCTATCACCACCTGCACCAAGTACAGTTTACTCATGGAGACTGCTCAGGAAGCGACACCGAATTGGGACAATTCCGAATTTCACAAGTGGAAGATTACGGGTGATATTTCCGTTCTACGTGTTGCAAGGGTTGCACCAGGGGTAACCTGGAGGTACTTGTGCGTGGAGTTATCTCATCTGAGCTGCACTAAGATCCATCACTTATCAATATCTTCAACCATCTTAGGATCATAGGGCCTACTGGTGTTGGCAAAAGTAGCGTATGTGAGAGGTTCATGAGTATTCTCGACGCCTATCAATTGAATGGTTCAAAATATCACATTCCTAAGTTTGTGGAGGCCTTATGTGGGGAGTCGCAAAGCCTTTCCATTTCTAATAACCAGCTTGCTGGGTACACAAAATATCTGACTACTTATCAGCTTGTAAATATTACCAATTCCGGAGTACCCCTTTACTTGATCGATACCCCAGGCTTTTCGGACGTCAAGTTCTCTGAGATAGAACTTGTGGGTATGATTCGAAAATGGTTGGAGGATAACGAGTGAATTAACCTCTTAGTTTAACGTTAGTAATTCTATTCTCAAATCTTATTATTGTCAGCTTGGTCACCTTCGATGGGATTCTGTTTTTCACTTCTGTTACAGACACAAGACTGGCTGGATCGAGGCTAAGGACAATCGAGGTGTTCAAGGCATACCTAAAACAAACGGATGACCTTCGCTCAGCGGTTTTCGTACCCACCATGTGGGATGCATTATACCACGAACGAATCAGGGAGCGTGCAGAATCTAATTTTGCACAGCTGAGGGACAACGTCTTCAAGGTATCCAGGTCATGTTGTCATCCTAAAGTTCAATACCGTGCTTATGTGTTTTATTCAGGAGTTTATTGACGGCGGCGCTCAAATTACGAAGTTTATTAACACCAAGAAATCGGCACTTGAAGTACTGCACATGACTCGATATGGGAGTGATGCACTGAAACAACCCCCGACGTTGTTTTCGGCGTCACATCTATACCAAGGCCTAGTCCAGAGGATTTGAAATGCCCTCCAAGCCAGGAACAGCGTAGCTTTAGATCTAGCTCAACCCGAAGCAAAAAACAACATCGTTCTCAGAACAGTCCTGGAGAACAATTACAGGGAAAACGAAGAGATCTTGACAAAGTTCATCGGACAGTTCCTCAATCTTGGACCCCCTCCTTCTGGATTTGAAGAAACCCATCAGCGTCTTCAGACGTCTATTAAAGCAGTAAAGTGTGCTCCCCCTGTCCAATTATCCTTGCTCCCGACAGCCGCTATTGTTAAACAACACTCCACGTTGGAGGAAGGCCGAGGACGGGATCTACTCTCGATTGCAGAACCATCATCTGCGAATATCGTTCAGTTACCGCCTGGCCATATTGAGACGCCTACCATGAAAGGCTTACTCAGACGCTTGGTTCGCTCTATGAAGCGCCTATGGAAGAAATGGTTCAAGAAATAATACAAGTAGGTCTCGATGAATTATTTGTTTTGACGTGCTGGTGGCTATGACTGACATGGGTATTTGTTGTAGTCTGACACTGCTTCTGTCCGCCCGTGGGTATATTTACATGGTTTTCTACTACCTCATACGAGTCCGGGTTTTTTGTTCTCATTTCTTGTGCATTGATATGGTTGTCCATACAAACGCCCCGGCCGCGGCTCTATCCCCCATTTTATCATTGGTTTTCTTCCTTCGCAAATGCAGCTCACTTCTCTCGTTTCATTTCTTCCGATGTATTCTAGGATTATTAGGTAGATGTGATGGACTAGGCACACATGCAATTTGGATATTTTCAAGCATGCACGTTGATGAACTGAAACCTGAAGTTCTCATTTTTATCATGCAGGGATAATGATGATACATGAGATGGTTTTTTAATATTTTATGTGAAGTCTCCACCTTGATCAGTGTCTCACTGCTTCCGTCTGTTAGCATGACATCATTCTATATCCTATCCATCGTTTCAGCCCAACCGAAGTGCGAACAATCATTAGACGTGAACCCATCGCACTCAACGTCATCCACTCGTCTCAACCCTAACCCCAATCCCACAATCCAACCCCCCTGCAACAAAGACAATCCCTTCACGATCCAGAGTACGCAGCCAGAATTAGGAGGCCGAGAAAGTAGCCTAAGGTGTTCAGGTTGGTCATACAGAAGGAGTGAGCCCCATCCTGATACTCCAACCCGACATAGCAGCCAAAGTCTGAGCGGACATTCCGCACGTGTCAAAACCCGATTTCGCCTTGCGCCGTCGTCAGTTCCTCCTCTCCTTGTGTTTTTTCAGTCTGTAGACTCTGTACATGGTTGCGCTGCCGGTACTGATTCAAGTGAGGTTTGTGATATACGTTTTTAGACGGAAATGGAAGGGGTAAGGAAAGTTGTTTGGGGCGCAGGTCTGTTTAATGAGTCAGGGTTGCGATGGTTGGAGGCAGGTGCTGGGTTTTGTGGAGTTGCGACCGTTGCGTTGCGTTATGTTGTAGGGTATTAATTTGGAGATGTAGGGCGTGAAGATGACGACGAATTCTGCAAGTGGGAGTCAAGGATGGTGGTTGACGTCGAAGAAAGAGGAGATGGGTTGTGGAACGGGATAGGCATAGTTAATAACGACGGTAAGTTTAGGTCGAAGTCGAGCTGGTAAATTGAAGTGCAACAACGTTTCAGTTACTCTGCAGACAGCGCTAGTGAAAGTGAGGTTATCGTCGTCGTTGTCGCCGACAGTGATGGTAGAGGTGAAGAGTGTCAATTTCACGCTGCTAGAGAATAGAAGACGCCTTTTGTAGGGACTGCGTCTGGCTGTCGTCCTCGCGTTCCCACCCATCAAGAATAAGGGTTTCTCCTAGTCGCTACAGGATAGATACTAAAGGACGAACAGATCAGCACTAGGTCGTAAATGTGAACGAGAAAAAGCCGAGATACTATGCGCAGGACGAGGAAATTGAGCAATGTAGAGGGACAAGGTGACAGCCGTACTCACTTAGACGTTCAATGGTGCTGGCGAGACCTCCCTTGTGGCAAAAAGGTACAATTTTCCACTGCGTATCCTCATCCTCTGCCTTCCTTGATCCTTGATTGGATCCTTCCCTTTCAACCATTCCCTTCGCATCCTCTCATCACGTCCATCTCCTTGTTAGGCAAAACCCGATGGCTGTCCAAATGACCACCATGAAGTAGGTTGGTGGGGACAATGAACGAGTTGGAGCGCTAAGGGGTTATCATTCTTTAGGTTGGGCAGAAGGAGATATGGTTAGATTGAACGTGGACGACGCCGATGGTGATAGGAAAAGGGAGATGAGATGTTGTGAGTGACGGTCGGTGATATTTTTGCGTTGTCCTTAACGTCCAACAATGCCCATTCCCGCACGATCCAAAATGCCTAGCCAGATTCGTGAGGTTAGAAAAGTAGCGTAGGACGGTTGGGTTTGTGATCCCAGGGGAGTGAGGTCCATCTCAGCAACCCTCCCCACATTAGTACCCAAAGTCTGAGCGAACATGGGGTTCACATCTGAATTCCGACGTCTGCCTTGTGTCATCATCAGTTAGTGCTCTATTGTTTTGAACACGATTTTGCCGTTGATCAAAAGCAACCCAGAATTTCGGTGCGGAGTCTTGTTTGGTGAGGAAACGTTCAAGTAAAGTCGTACTGGATATAGATCGGTCTAATGTGCTGGGATGTGTCGGTGATGGCGATTGGCTGGGGGAAAGTATCGGTTTCGCGGTCAAAACGCAAGCACGGGAATGAGGTCGCTTGCTGAGAGGAATAGACCACGGGAAGGTTCGGAAAGTGAGGGTAATGGCTTGGAATTGACGGGAAAGTAGAGCCATCGTGGGATGGAGAAGTGGTACGAGTGGACAGTGTGGCCATGTACAATGACGCTGGGGAGCGTTGGTCCAAATTACAGCGGCGACGTGAAAATTAATGACGTGGAATGCTGTAGACGTCGTAGGGGATCATGAAATGCAAATTATGGAATATGTTTAAGATGCCTTGAACGGGAGTGATGAAACTTGCAGGATATTAGACAGAAGCGGTGACGGGTAGCTGAGCACGCAGCAATGATCCTTGTCCACGCGATCCCAATACTCGCTCAGCAAAGTGAAATAAATTAATAAAATAGATTTCAAATTAATGATTCTATATTCCTAGAAGTTCAAAATTACACTGTGAGCGTCATATTCAAGTCAAATAAAAGAAACGTTCGACTCACAATGCATAAGCATCAAACCATTCTTTGATACTTCTCCGCCATCTCATACGCCTGCACTCAGAGAAATGTATATAACATGATAAAGGTCGGGATTCGAGTCTGAGTAACGAACAGAAGTGTCGGTAAGACGATGTGGTGGTTGTGGTCAAAAATGTTTCGACGGTGTTGATGGCCATTGGCCGTCCAAAACAAACGAGGACAAACAGAAAAAGTATGGGAGGTGGTCTTGCGCCGTTCTCTCTTTTTTGGTTTTTGTAAATTTCTATGAATCGAGGCCTTACCGTTAAATTAATGAATCTGCTTTTGACCCCACTTACTGCTGATATACCCACATTGCTGTACACGCACACGCAGGGCTCACACAGGACGGAAACAGGTACGAAAAAGATACCACCTACTTAGTCGTACTCTCTTCAGAACTGCAAGAATTGTGCGCCTGGTTAGGAAGGATATGGAGTCTGTATCTTCTGTCTACAGGTTATCTGTTATTCGCTCTGTTCATCCCGTCATTTAAAGACTACTTCTTTCTGCATCCCCTTCAAAGGGGAGACGATACCTTTGACGCGGGCTGACAATGAATCGCGGCATTCAATAGCTGGAAGAGGAGGGTGAGAGGATTGTTGTTGTTGTTGAAGTGAGGTAGTTGACGCCTCATTGGGCCAAGGTGACGAGCCTGTGCTTGGATCAGCGTCGTCGGACACACCCGACAGAAGGGTTTCTAGCGCTGCGCGTCCAGTTGAGCTGACGGCAGCAAGGTCATCCAGAAAAGACTGAAGAGCATCCAACGCCACTTTCTCCTCCCGGAGGACAACTGCGAGAAGAAGAGGATCTTCTCTTCCGGGGGTGGTCGCAATTCGCTTATCCTCTGCACGGAGGCGAAGTTGCTGTTGGGTGTTGGCGACTCGAGCGAGTAAATTGTTGCAAATGAGGGATTGGTAGTCAGAACCAAGATGATCTGATAAGTCTTGGTGATGAACCCATCTGCCATATAAGTAGCATGTCTAGAACTTTTAGTGCCGAGTCCCTGGAAAACAGAAACTTGGTGACCTCGATGCCAAGTTTATCAGAACCCTGATAAAATATTAAATCATTTTTTTTATTGTAGCAGCGTAGACCACCTACCACGACAGTACCATCTTCAACGAAGGTGAGATGGTGGTTGTGATCAGGAAGCTTCAGACCTGTTGGGGGTGCACAGCAGCGCCAGATTTGCACGGTATTTTTTAGTTTCCCGTTTCAAACACCTATCCCTCACTCGCACACGCGACGGTGCCTCGAAAACCTCTATCAGAAGAACCACATGCATATTGACACAATGCCAGAGCCCGATAGATTCTCGAAGATGAATATGGGAGTCTGATGGCAGTCACAACATAGGTACTTGGGCCGTTCGGACATCTCCAGTATTGCCACCGGTTATCGGTGAGCAATTGATGTCTGGTAAGGTGGTAGTCATCTGTTAATCACGACACGCGGACTCACTCTGAATAAAATTGCGACCGTAGAGTATTTTCTTCTCGTGACATTAAACACAGGCCAACTTCGTTCTCTTTTTAAATCTTAACAATGGCTGCCGCGCAAGAATATGGAATCCTCAGATTCAATGGTCCACTAAGTGTCATACCAGTAACTCCGGAAGAGGTGAAAGGAAAACGTCTGTGGGTCAACCTGTGTGTGCTGGTCATCATGGTCCATCACATTCAAATTGAATATGACGATGCTCTTTTCTAGTCTAATGGGCCCCACAGGCTCTGGGAAGAGTGCGGTAAGCATTATCTCACTGTGTTATCCAAGTACCATTCAGTTTGCATTGCTCATGATTGGTTCCCTTCAGTTCATCCAGGCGCTTTCAGCAGATCACGATCTGTCCATATCCAAAGACACACTTGAAAGCGTAACTCAGAACGTGACTTGCTATCAAGTAGTCAACTTGAGCAACACATGGGATCTGACTTACATCCTGATGGACACCCCCGGCCTTCTTGACCCCAAGCTGTCTGAGAGCCGAATAACAAAGATGATAAAAGAGAAACTGGATGATTTGCGGTATATTCTCTTGTGAAGTTAAAATGATATGGATTCTAATATTGAGAAATGGTTCTGGGCAGCAAAACTCACAAATCCATCAGTGTAGCCATCCTCTACTTCCAACCCATCACTGATATCCGAATAGGGCGCTCAAAGGGAGGTGCAGTCAAGCTTGTTCGAGCATTTGCGGGGTCATTCCATGCCTTGGGGATTGTTGTAGCCACTACCATGTGGAATTGTATCTCAACTGCCCAACAAATTGCAGATGCAAATTGCCGGTTCAGCTGCTTGGAAAATGAAATATTTGCAGTAGGTGGCTCACAGCATTATGATGCAAATCCTGATGGAATTCATTATTTTGTTAGACATCGCTTGAACTTCGCATCCAAGTAACAAAGTTCAAATTTTCTAGGGGTTCAGCACTGTCGATTCTGGACATGCCATCTATTGGATGGGCCCATGACGAAGTTTTATTGCAGAATGTCGATCTGCAATACCAACCCATCATCTGCAACAACTTGCTTGAGCGTATTTCTAATGCTCAACAACAACTTCACAGTCTTGAAGGTGACAGGTGTCATGCCAGCAGACCTGGCAAGGAAGATCCTCTTCTGCTTGGGGTTGTTCTGATGGATGAGAGGGCAGTATTAAGTGCACTGCAATCTTTTCTGGATGATCTCTATGAGATTGATCCTCAAAGTTGCTCTTCACCATTTCCTCAAAAGAATTCCCCTCAGGCTGAATCTCCACCAACAACCAAGTCCTTGAGGTCACACCTTAAGACGATGACAATCCTGTCCTTCAAAAAAATCTTTAGGAAGACTCCCTAGGTGTTTGTCCTGATTGACTGTATGTCGAATTTGAACACTGCTTCCCTGATCAGGCACTGTACCTCTATATTCACAGTTGATTTGTAGTCAAACACTATCATATTCATCTATGCCCTTGTTTCCATTTTGTGCTTGATCTGTAAAATCTACTAAATTCACATGTACGAAGGATACTGCACTGTCAAACCTGGATGTACCAACTGTTGGATTGGGCTTTGGCCCATACAGACCACAGAACGTTCTATATTCCCAATACATATCCCAGATCCAAAACAATCTACTCGAGCGCATCACCAACGCCACGGAACAGCTCCATATACTCACATAGCGGGCAACAGCAACAAACATCGCACTCCGCAGCATCCTCGAAAAAATTCCAAAGACAACCAGGAGGTAATGATCGGGTTTGTCGACCAGTTAGTCAGGCTCGGAATCCCCCTTCTGGATTAGAGGATCGTCACAACTGCCTTCGGATTGCACTTGAAACAGAATATCTAGAGGCGCTCCTCCATGTCTATCACAGGCAATCATTGGCATGTAGGTAATTAGATGTAAAGTAAGATCCACGTTCGGTAACGATTGTCCATTACACCTGCAGTGCCTATACGCATAGCCCTGTCCGATACAACATCCGACGCCCAAGGGCAGTACCCTACCATGGGTCTCCACCTTTCAACTCCCTCTCGATCATACCCTGAACAGTGCAAGCATTGATTGTCAGACAGCTATCGCAAAAAGGGACGATTAGTGCACCGTGAAATGGCCCTCAATGCAAGACATACACTCCGTTTAATTTACATGGGACTCTGCCTCGTTTACCTAGAACCGCGTGATCATTAGATGTGATTTTATCACCTCCTTTCGAGTTTGAGACACGAACATTTGTTCCCTCCGAGTCGGTGTATGTAGAAGGGAAGTCTACTTCGGACTGTGAATAATTCAGTTGGTAACTTGCAATCGATGCTAAGGCAAGTGCTTTACCTGGGATATCAATATAAACGGACTGCCGCGGACGCTTAGGCAAGTCTTCTAGGAGGAAGCAAAGAGCATAAATACAGACGATGGCAAAGAAGGACCATCTCGGGTTCATCAGGTTCTGTTTGGGTGTCAAAGAGGGTGATCCTCAGACGCGGTTATATATGCACATTCACTAGAGGGCAGTGAGGATACGAGGAGAGAATGGTATTCTGGGTAAATTAGCCATTGAGCAGCCTATTATAATCTATGTGCGCGAGTAACCGAAGTCATCCCAGAGCATTCCTAATTAAATCTAAATATACAACACTTGGTAATGATGCGGAGCAGGCGGATCCACATCAATGTCTTCAGGTTCTGTGAGAGTGACCTATTCTGGTGGGAGAACGGCGCGGTGAGCTGGATATAGCGAGAAGGAGAAGCTGATGGAAGCGTCATAGTGGACTTCGAGGAGGAGTGGTTGCTGTGACGAAACGCAGGTGCGAATTTCGACGTCTTTTTTCTGCAGGTGCGTTTCCACACGCTCACACCTCAGATATACACTTTTCATGGATTTGTTTGTTGTATTGAGTGTCTCAACGTGTCCTCCTCCGGAATGAGGGGCTACGTCGAAACGCTGAACCTGAGGATCGTACCGTCGACGGCAAGTGCCGGGATGTTTGTTGGTATTTAATACAGAGGTCGAACCAACGAACCTTGACTAAATTTTATCCTCACTGTCGACGGTTGTATTCTTCAAGCTATGAGAAATCTTGGGTACCGTGATTCGGGTGGATGGTATATGAGAACATGGTCTTCATGGCGGTTGTTCTCAGGTGTTGGAGGGACAGCGTTTTGAATCCATCATCGGGGACTGTTTCCCCTGCGTTCGAACTGACAGTGGCTCGATTTTGGTGGTGACATCACATCCTGCGTTGATTCCAATTCTCCTTCATCTGCGAATCGTTGAGCCTACCACCTTCCATCGCCCTTCACTTGATGCGGGGCGTCATTCAGCAGCACCATTCCGAAGCACTGTTCAACCCTACCTTATCCTAAGCTTGGTTTATACCACATCAATAAAGGCTTTGCTTCTCCAGGGTTAATCAGCACATGTGCACCATCTTATCAGAAATCAATGCAGTTACATAATGGATGTCATATTCCGAAAATGGCGGTGACTGTCCAATTGCCTGCATTGTGCGACACCCTTGCGCTCACTGCTGCGTCATATTCTGAGCACGTCGCTGATAAGAGCGCCTATCGATCACTGCCATAAGGTGCGCGTGTCAAATTGTCTTATTACAATTTATTGCATTGCATTATCCGAATCCGGAGATTCGAGGTTTGAGGACTCTTGGTGCAGTGACACAGTCTTCGATCACACTGCGACACAAAATTCAGATAATCAACACGGTGTAGATCCTAGTACGGTGGTAGATGGAGATATGAAAAAGATCAGGAATGTGAAGATGTGATTGTTAATTCTACAACTGATATTATTGAACGCCAAATTCAAAAAATTGGCTTTCTTTTGTTGCGTGTCGTTTGTCCAGGTTGCCATGGATCCCTGAATTCAAGGATCGTGGTACAGATATGTTTTAAAGTCAGATTATTGTCATTCTCGTCATTCCACTGCAGCCTATTATTTTGAAGATGTTGGTGAGTACGGGGTCACGATCATGCCTCTTTCGAGGTATACGTATAGCTTATCGTTCATCGCATGCAGTGCACGACGGGTGAGAACAACGCCAATAACAGCAACACCCTCTTCCATTTAACCACCGCCCCTCACTCGTGTACCCATTGCATCCATTTGTCTCACTTCCTTCGCTCTTTTACTACTATGAGCCCGTTCATACAGAGGTCCTTCAATGACGAAAACACGATGTCGATGTTCACCAGACAATGCCTCGAGTTCATCAACGAAAGCCGTGCGTATTTACTTGGCTGGTTCCTCATCTGTACCCTGAGCTGTTTATTTGCATATTTCCGGTTCAGTGTCCAATATCGTAGTACCCGTACTGTTGATTTTGATCCTTCGTTATCAGAGAGAATTGATGCAAAAATACGATGGAGCGGCGGAGCGCAACGAGGCGCGTCAAAGAGGTGAGTCGAAATGTTCGTTCGTTCCTCAGCTCGCGTTTCAATGAGGTGACACATAGCAACTATAGCTGGAATGGATCGGTTAGAGCGTCATTTTGAGCGGTTGGTGAATTCAGATCCTAACCAGAAAGAGTTGAATGCTGGAAAATATCAGTTGAGTGATTCCCTCCTTAGTCAATCGCTTATCTCTTACTCGCCATAGGCTTGTGATTATGGTGTCCGATCTTGAAGTTAAACATTAGGGGTGAATGAATTCAATAGCTTGAAGTACTCAGGAAGGACCTGTTTGACGGAACGTTGGGAGTGTATCAGCTGTTGGACCTTTTCTTAACTCTTTCGTGGTGAAGCTTGTCACTTTAGTAGTCTTACATATGGGTCAATCCGTTAATGATAAAAATCCCCGAAAGAACGTAATTACAATACATTAGTGAGACCCACGCTGTGAGATAATCGTCTTCCCTTCGAGTCCGAAGCTGCATATTCAATTCAATGCTTCGAGTATTGTATCTTCCACGCTGCAAGTCTACAAGATAAATTTTTAGGTTGGCGGGTGAACCAGAACAGAGGGCGAGAGGCAGCAAGTACTCAAATTGTCGTGTTAAGAAATATTGAGAAAATGATAGGGAGGGAGCAATACAAGTACGAAGTTAGGTTACAACGCTATCGAGCTTCTCAAACCATGTTAACAATTATTCTATTGTAACGGATGGGAAAATAGTGGTCGGTGTTTGAATTGATGATCAAGGGAAGCGTCCACCAAACCAAGGTTGATCCCAAACCACCATCACCGTTGTTCTACATCAAAGCTGAACCACGCTAACCTCATTCCCTTCCCCTGTATCCATTTTTATTATTATTTATATCATCAGTTGAGGATTCATAGTTACCTCTGGATGATGGAATGACGTTGATAGGATTGGGTTGGCGGCTCTCATGTTTCTCCTGCTTTTTACCGGCCTGGTGGTAATTGAGATGCACCAACATACAGGCATTTTGAGTCATTTAAACTAGAATACAGGTGCGTCTCCACTATATATTTCTTCTGATTTTAATTAATGCTCATAGTTTTCAGTGTATTTCTGTCGTAGAACCATCTTATTTATTTGACTCACAATCAACCCTGACTCGCCCTTTAAGACTCTGCGGCTTAAGTTGGTCCTCGCATTCGCAGCCGTGCCTTTACTTTTTCGATAGGCGGTGCCAGTCCTTCCCTCAAATTCTCTCGTCCTTTTCTCCTATCATCCGGATACCTTACTTCCATTTTTGGATACGGAATTGGATGAGAGATTGAGTTGATGTGTTGTCAAACGTGTTGAGTTGGACTGTTGGAGATGGATTGAAGGACAAGCTCGCGTACAAGGAGCTGGTGTCAATAATCCGTCACTTGCTTGGAATTTTTTGGGGAGACAGAGATTAAAATTTGGTATGATGAATGCGCGATTTTAGGGTGAATACACTTCTCTGAATTTTCGTCAAATCTCATTCACGAATACCTAAATTTAAAGATCTGCAGCTGTCACATTCCCTTCCTACTTTTTCACTGCCCAAAGTACTATTGAAGCCAGCAGCTGAAGGGCGATCATGAAGGCAAGTGTTTGTCAAGGTACATTCACTCATTTCTGGGACGACGGAAGAGGCTGACAATCTTGTAAAACCACGCAGACGTTGGGGGTTATGTTTGAGTTGGCGACAGCAGAACATGGCCTGGAGGAGGTAGGATGAGCATCGTTTTTAAGGACGTTGTGGTGACGGGGGCGTTTTCAATGTTGGACGGCAATCGTAGTTGAAGCACATGCAGGTCCCCATTTTCAACATTGTGACGTCAATCGTCCCCCCCACCGCACGCCCTGTTACAGCGCCAACAGCGACCACTTCACCGACGCATTGACGACGTCTCTGCGACAGACTGTGTGCACCCTTTTGACAGGATGCCCATTGTTATTCAAGAAAAACGGCCAACACCAGCAACGACTTTCCCTCTGTACTTCCTCAGTTAGCCAATGTCAACAACCCTCCCAAGTATCAATGTCGCTTTCACCAGTACACCCTTGCCTTCAATCCTCTCTTACCCATACAGCGTACCTCCAGCCTCATACTCTGCTGATGACTATACGCACTCCCCGTCTATTACGTCTCGCCAATGATCTTGCTGATCAATGCATACAACCTTACTGCTACATTCGCACTACCTTAGGGATCAACCCCATTCCACACTCCTTGATCACGACTAGCCAACATCCCCGTCGCCGCCTTGGTCAACGCGATGTTCCGTCCCTCCTGTATTTTCACCCCCACTATTCATTATGAAGGTCTGGTGGAAACGATATCCGAACGCCAGAATTGGGGGAATAGAGGAAACGGAAGGAGAGGGTGTGGTCACAAGCGAAAGGGGCGGGTGTGGTCGCGTGGTGTGAGTCGGCGGTCGGGCCACGTGGACCCACGACCACTTTCACCTCTACGTCAAGCCAGGCTCGCGTGATGGGCCTCACTCCTCCTGGAACACTTACCTGAATACTCTACGCTGGCTTTCATGGGCTCTTGCGGTCTCTGGGCGTCGTTGATGACCCAGAAAATGTGGTTGTTGGAGGTGGTCGGAGTATAGGGTGGGGCGGTGCGATGACTGCGACGGTGTAGCATCTGGACACGATTGGCGTTGGGTTTTGGGTGGAAATAAGGACAGAATGCGGGTTGATGGATGTGGAGACCGATTACGAAGACGACGTCCTGAAAGTCGGGTATGAGAAGTTGTTACGCCGTCGTAAGAATGACAGATGGTCTCAGCGAGGCGTTTGTGAGTGAAATTCCTTTAGTATTACTTCCGCTTATGGGTTCAATATCTGACTGAATTTCAGCATCGTTTGTTTATTTAGATCCAATAATGGCATTTATCTTTTTCAAATAACATGTCCTTTGGAAGTTCCATGAAGCGACCCATTGTATGTATCACGCTTCCCCATTCTTCCCTCCCCTGTCGTCCACCTTGGTCGTCATATTCGTTAACCTGCGCTCGTTACTAAGGTGCCATTATCGTCAACAGCCCCCAGTCACATGCTCTCCATCTCCATTGTATTTTTCATACCTCTCTCGTCTCTGTGATATCACCATTCTGCGTCATAAATCAGAGCTGCCCGAATATTTGCCATCGTTGTTGAAGAGAAACCAAGCGCCTGAAATAAGCAGAGTTGAAACATATTTAAACTCCCGTGGCAGTACATTCCAGGTAACCTCTAACTCACTGAAAGAATACTGGATTAGTCTTGTGGTCGGAGTCGTCATCATATTCTCGTATGGATATTCGACATCACTTTGTATGAGAAAGAGTCAAAGCAGGAGAACCCAAGCTCCAGTACATCAACACGAAACAAACACTGCCGATATCTTTACCAAGCGCGACACCGAGGAAGCTTCGTGAAGCTACGCGCACTTGCTGGATTATCATTATCACTGGGGAAAGGTGATCATATCCAAGGAGGAGTATCGGAACAAGGACTCCGTTGTCAATAATGGGATGTCACTTCGTATCAAAGGACAACTGGAGGCCCCTTCGGGGCCATGGGCAATTGCAATAGATTAAGTAGACACCCTTTGTGTCGTTGATACAAAGGGCGATGCCAAGTTTTGTTGGAACGTTGGACTATATATAACGGGTACTGTACCAAAGAACACCTCAGTCACTTACATCAGAACTGAGCTTATTATTCTTATCCACAAGCATCATCCCTAGCCTCCAAACCTTTCTGTTCACTATCCTTCTCGTCATGGAGATTCCTAAACTCGAACACCTTTCAATCGCTGGTGATATTTATGTCGAACCTGTGACCACCCGCATTGCCAGGCGCCCTGCGCCGTGCGTATATCTGTATGTTCAACCCTTATAATACTAACAATTGTAAGCTGAGGTGGTTTTTAATAATAAATTGATATAGCATTATGGGACCTACAGGTGCTGGGAAAAGCTCAGTAAGTTCAATGACATCCATCTCATTTACTACGTCCAATAAATCGGAATGTTTCGCTATTGCCGCCTATCCCAGTTCGTCGAAGCGCTCGCGGGCGTATCTCAGACGTTGTCGATTTCAAAGGACCAACTTGCAGGATACACACAGACCGTGACCGCATATAGACTTGTCAATGTCCTGCACACACAGCATGATCCACCACGCCCAGTGTATCTAATCGATACACCCGGATTTTCGGACTCGAAGATTGCAGAGATAGAAATCCTGAACATGGTTAGGAAGTGGGCGCAGGACAACGAGTATGCTATTTCTTCTGATCTAGACTGGGCAACTGAACTAATTTGTTGTATTAGTTTGAGATTTTCCGGGAGAATTTTATATTTGACCCCTATTACAGAAACTCGACTGCCCGGAAGTCGGCGTAGAACATTCGCGATGCTCAAAAGAATTGTTGAATCCCATTGGAGTTCTATCGAGATATCACTGATAATTGTCACCACCATGTGGGACACTGTTCACAACCAACGGACCCGAAACCGAGCAGAGTCAAACTTTACACAACTGAGAGATGAAATTTCGCAGGTAGCTGTGGATATTCTTCTGTGATATCTCCTGAGTTATTTACTGTCCCTCCATAGGGTTTCGTTCGTTATCCAAGAACTGACGTGATCAAATTTACGAAGACCAGGAGTTCTGCACTTCTGGCAATCGATCACAGTTTCTTTTTAAGCAGTGTCTTCAAAGACTTTGACACTTCAACATCCCCCCACCTCTACCAAGATCTGCACGAGCGTATCCAGGGGGCTCTTCAGGAAAAGCAAATGATCGAGTCGGACCTGGCCCAACCTGAAGCGCGAACCAATCCCAACTTTAGGGCCGTCCTGAAGAGGAACTGGAGGGAGAACCACAAGACACTCACCAATTTCATTGATCAGTTTGCCAACTTCGGGTATTTGCCACCTGAATGTGTGGAAGCCGCTCAGGACCTCCACAAGTCCATTACAGCTGCAAATGTATGTCCAAACACGAAACCTAGAACTTTGTTCGGGGTATGGCAGTTGGAGCCGGCAATTTGCGTTGACCGTTTGAGTGATGGGACAGTTCAGTTGAGACTGTCTAATGATGCTGCTGATCTTTTTAAAGATATTGGTCACTCGGTGTTCGATGCCTCCAAGCATAGTGTTGCAAAATTGTTGAGGCGCGGGGAATGAGGTAGATGATGAGTTTGATTTATGAATCAGTTGTGTTTTTAGGCATTTATCTTCCAGTGCACGTCACTCTCGCCCGCATCTCTCGGGTCTCTCGCATCATTTTCCTTTTGCTCTTCCATTTAAATTAGCTTTCCTCAGTCTTCTTTCATCACTACTGCCATTCATCCCTTACCACTGCATGGTTATTTTTTTTAATCCTGTTCTTTGGGCCGTATTCCAAGCTGTTTTCTTTCGTAGTCTCCCTCTTCTTGTGCTTTATCCAAGATGCTGGTTACGAGTCAACTCGTGCCCACCCTAATAGTTGAGCCACGAGTGCCCATGAGTTGACTAACGCTCAAATCATCGGGCCTCCTGGTAATATAACTGTCGTTCTGTTCCATTTCCGTTTCACCTTGTTCTATGACATCTATTGCAATTGTATCTTTTAACTATTGAGACAATCTCATTTAGGAGGGATAAAAACGGATGATCGGACGGACTCCGACGGAGTGGGAGTGAGAGTGGGAGGAAGAGCTAGACGTAAGGAATGTCATGTCACCATCACATGGATACGGAGTGACGAAATCGGGAGGCACGAAGAATATGACTCTCGTAGCATAAGCGCCTGTGTCCAAGGACTGATGCGCGCACTGGGATCAGCCTCACTGAGCGGGTATTCAAAAGCGCCTGAAGCAACATCAGCCCATTTGGGCTCTATTGATGAGGCCATCCACAAACGGCTTTAGCGTGGTTAATACCCCCTTTTTGTCTGCGAGAACCTCGAGAAGACAACGATCCTCTCGTCCAGGTTTTGTCGCATTTCGCTTGTCCTTTACTACGAGAATGTGTAGTTGTTGAGCGTTAGTGATACGATTGAGCAAGTCGTCCTGGCTGTGGTACCACGTGCTGAATCGCTCTTCGAGGGCCAGCAGTGCTGAACTTTTTGAGAGCTCGAACTTGGTTGCAGTGATACCCATTCTAGAAGACGGCTAAAGGATTGAATAATCAAAATTGATTCAACGACCACAACTTAGACAACCTACTGTGAAGATCTTATCTCTCAAGCATATAAACCTTCGATTGGCATCTTGGATATGCTTCGGGGTCGAAAGTTGATTCCACATGGTAGTGGCCACAACAATCTCCTCTGCTTGGAACGACTCTGAAAATGCGTTGAGGAGCTGGTTTGCATTACGCTTAGACCCACCTATCCGATCTTCTGTCATTGGTTGGAAGTAGAGGATTCCGAGGCATTTAAGGCTTCGGGTTTTGTCTCCTGCTGAAATTGCGCCAAGAATACCGCAAATGTTTGCCATGTGATTTTCGTCGTCCCCCACGTTCTTGCTGTGTCGCGTGCACGTGCTCTTACTTAGCTTCACCTGGACTCTGGTTCTTTGTGTGAGTATACAGGGCGGGAAGGATATCCACTCCCACGGAGATGAGAGCGGAGAGGTGCCAGGATGCAGACAGTAGGGCCTCGGTGAATGCCGCGCGTAGCGTCGGTCCACTTTGCCTAGTGGTTGCAATCATCAACGAGGCATGTTGTCTGATGAATGTAAGGGGCGTCATTCGATGTTAGAGCGGCTCTGATGACAGACAGTAAACCGTCTAGTTCCCTCGTTATCATTTTTATGATCTGGCGCTGGTGATCCATCGCTCAGAAGGACCGCCATGAGATGGCTGAAAATATGATTGTAAAGCGTGAGTCATAAGAGTCGAGTTATGAAATACGACACTAATTACGACTACTTCTTTTTAAATAGCTTTTTCACGGGGGAGACAACTTGCTTGATACGAGTGGACAGTGAGGCATGCATATGAGACGGGAATGGTGAAGGAGGTAATGAGGGAGGATGAAGGGAGGTAGAGGTTGTAGCATGTGGATCTGGAGTGGAAGCAATATCACTCGAGGAAATGGTCGCATACGGCCAAGGAGATGCGCAAGCGCTCGGGTCAGTCTCGTAGCGCGCGTCCAACAAGGACTGCAGTGCTGATAGCCCAATTGGATCTGTGACAATGAGGTCATCCAAAAATGATTGTAGTGAGGCTAATACAGACTTCTCCTCCTCGAGAGTGACTTCGAGAAGACAAGGATCTTCTCTTCCAGGTGTGATTGCAGTTTGCTTCTGCTCTGCGAGAATGTCGAGTTTTTCTTGAATGTTAGTGATACGATCGAGCAGATTGTTGCGGATGATGGATTGATAGCGGGGATCCGTATCCTTGAAGCTGTTGAGGGTGTGCCACCATCCACCATATGGGCCATCAACGTTGGACAATGCTGACTCAGTGGAAAACTCAAATTTGGTGACTTGGATACCAAGTTTATCAGACCCCTAATGGAATCATAAACCCAACTCTCATCATAACGAGGTATATTACCTACTGCATATATTCCACCTTCCAAGTCACTGAATCGACGATTGGCATCCTCTATCTGCTTAGGAGTTGATACCTGATTCCACATTGTGGTGATCACTGTGACACCCATGGCATTGAAAGCCCCTGTAAATGCTTTGAGGAGCTGGATGGCGTCTCGCTTCGAAGCGCCCATTCGGATATCTGTTATGGGTTGGAAGTAAAATGCAATCACCACAATGGCCGCGGCAGCTTGTCTAATAGCACGAAGCATCATTCAGCACAATAACAAATGTCCTGAAAAATGACAGATTGACATACCGTAGACCATGCAGTTTCGTTGCTATCATCTTAGTTATCCGGCTCTCCGACAGCTTGGTGTCGAGAAAGCCGGGACTATCCATCAGAATGTAATCATTATCCTCTTTATTGCTCAAGCCGACTATTCGGTAGCAATTGACGCGCTGAGTGACACTCTCGAGCGTGTCTTTGGATATAGACAGGTCATGGTCTGGTGAAAAAGCCTGGATAAACTGAAGGAAATCACTTTGGAGAAATCCGTAGCTGTGATATGAGAAACTGGTAAGGCGATACTTACAGCACTCTTTCCAGAGCCTGTAGGACCCATTAAACTAGGAAAGTGGTAGCTTCAGACTCGGAATTCAATTTGGATTGGATGTGGGCACATACATATGGACAAAAATATCACATCCTTTCACCTCTTCAGGAGTCACTGGTTCGACACTTAATGGACCAGTGATTTTAAATCGCCGGAAGCGTTGAGTAATAGTTGACATTGAGAGTGTGATAGATACAACCAGAGCTGAAGACTAAGACGCAGAGAAATCCGAGGCGCTGTTGAGAATCCTTCACGCTGAGTTTGTGAGACTTACTATCGGATATCGATGACCCGCAGATAACCATTGAATTCCATACACTTCAAGTTCTATTGTTATACGTGTGAGTATTTGCAAATGTAGGACACTTGCCCGTCATTGAGTCTGGCCATCTTACGTTGTCAGTCGCAAATTTCGCACAGCCGTTACAGCGCGTCACGACGACTTGTAACAGCGTCCAACACTGGGAGCACAAATTGCCAGTTGCAACACATCCGAACAGGTGTTCTAGTGTGCTAACGGTGCCGGTAACGGTCGAAAACGGTCACCAACAAACGGCCGGGTGTCATTTCAACCCGAAATGGCAAACAGCGGGCCGTTACAATGGCATTCAACGGCGCTGTCCGTTCCGACGCCAATGGGAAATCTGCGACATGGCTAATATAAATGACTCGGATTATGCCGACAAATATTAACCAATGGTCGAAGACTGATTCTACGCAAGTTGCAGGGATGAGGAACATGCGCAGGAGGAGGTAGGGCAGAAGAGAGATAAGGGGATGGAGGTCGATGACTGTCAATGAGCCAGTTGTTGATGTGTGCTTGGGGTCTTGGCTGGTAAAAGGCGAGCGTTTGTGGAGATGGTGTGACTGTGGGATGGAATGGTGGGTTAAAAGGGAGGGGGATGACATGCCTGACGAGTTCGTTAGGGCCTATATATGAGAGGGATGAGGAAGAGGAAGATGAGGGAGCGTTAGGCGAACAGAGACGAAGTCAAAGGAAGAATGCCACGAAAATTCACGCCAACGAGGACCATGATGCACACGCGCACCAGATGACGACAGACTGGCAGGAAGGTACGGGTTTGAAAATACGAAGCTGGACGGAAACATTCCTTCTTCGGACCACACGTAGTTGGGGTTCCATCCTACTGGTATCTAATGCGTCCAAGCTCTGAACGACATGCAAACGACTTGTACGTGGGGATACAATATATAATCGTACTCCACTTTTATTACCCAAGATAGTTGTGGCCCACTACTTTGTCGATGCAAGTTGAACAATCGCACTCCCTCCCTAATTTCTTCTGCTCCTCGAATACTTTCATCCAACGCGATCATAGTTAATTACAGGTGGGAAATTCAGGGTCGGTGTTTGAATTAGGCATCAAGGGAAGATGTTCATCAAACCAGGGTTGCTTCCAAACCACCACCAGCATTGTGCTCCAGCTCAACAACTCTCCCCTCACCCCTCCCCCTCTGTCTTCGTTTTCATAATTTTCAACATTAGCACAAAGGCTTATTGATGCTTTTTGCTGAAGGAATGCCATAGCTACGTGGTGGATAGGATTGGGTTGGTCGCTCTCTCTGACGCTGGGAGCTACCGGCCTTTCGAGTCGCGTAAAGTAGATATATGTGCGTATTGTTTGTTTCTCTTTCGTGATCTTGACTAAAGTTCGTTTTCAGTGTATATGTGTTGTAAAACAATGCCATCCTTGGAGTCACTGTTAACCCTCCATTGCACTTTAATGCGAGAGCCCATCCTTATAACTCCACTACGCGCTGCAAGCCTATTCGTCCCGTTTCTCGTTCTTTCCACTCGTCATCTGGCTACCTTGCGTCTGTTTTGGCTATGAATTTGGATAGAGGACCTTCTTGATACGCTGGAGATCGTGTTGGGCTAGACTGGTAAAATGGTAATATTCAAACCGCCGGCAGAGAATATGGATGTGACGAGCGCAATGACAGGCTCTAACACCTAGGGAGCAGATGTGAATAATCCGTCATTTTTTCATTTTTTTTTTAAGTGGACGAGATTTAGATTTGGAACGATGAATGGGCGATTTCAGGGTGAGTGCACTTTTCTGAGTCTTCATTAAATTTCATCCACTAATACCTAATCTAAGATCTCCAGTTGTCACATCCCTCCCCCACCGTCTGACCACCTAACGTGCTGTTAAAGCTAGCAGATGAAGGGAGATCATGAGGCCAAGTGTTGGTCGAGGTACATTCATTCATTTCTCAGACGATGGAAAACGCTGACGAAGCTGGAAAAACCATGCAGGTTTCAAGATTCGTGAATGAGTTGGTGACAGCACAGAGCTCATGCCAGTCACCATGTCTAACCTCACGTCGTCAACGATCCTCCCCCCACTATACGCCCTGTTACAGCGCCATCAATGACTAATTAACTGATGTGTCATACATCTCTGCGACCGACCGAACTACATGCACTCCCTGTCAGGGGATCTCCTGCTACCTCCTATTCCTTTCCTTATTCTTGTCTCTCTTGTCTCTCCTTTCCCCTATTTCCCTTTGCTCTATTTCATTATCTGGACATACCATGGACTCATATATATTATATTACACTCTCCTTTAGTTGTCACTCATTTGTTATTCACTTGTTTCCACTGTTACATAGTCATTCCTTTGTGTTTCCCTTTGTTTATTCCCAAAGGCATTGTTTGGCATCAAGGCTGATGCCAATGCCAGCTCATCACTTAAATAGCTGTTTCACCTGGGTTTGATCCTTTACCTCTTTCTCTTTGGATCTCCCCCAGGTGAGCCTACTTCCTGTATTTATGTAGAGCTGATATATATCTTTGGATCTCCCCCAGGACTTGTGTGTGTCTGAGGTGCCCTTACAGTAGAAAGAGGTCACCTTGGAGACTGAGACTGCATACAGTCTGTTACATCCTCTGTTCTGCTTCTTCTGTTCAGCTGCATTATAGACTCTGTGCTTTCTCCCTCTCCTCTCTTCTCCCTGTCTGGCAACCATGGATCCCCATACTTCACCACCTCCAGCTGCTTCTGTCTCTCTGTCTCAGTTGCCTTCCCTGGAAGACCAGGTATCCTCCATGCTTGCTCAGCAGGAATCCCAACAGGTAGCTATCTCCCACTTGAGGTCTTCTGTTCTTTCCTTGCTTCATTATTTTTCTTCTACTTTCAATCCCTCTCCTCTTTCTCTTTCTTCTTCCCCTTCTTCTTCTCCCTCCCTTGTTTCTTCTACTTTTCCCCCACTCCCTTCCCACTCTGTTGGACAGCTGACAGATGGGATACTACACTCTTTAAACCATGGAACTGTAGACAGAAACTTTTCTCCCCCTTCTTCTTTTCCTTTACCTAGTGTAAACATGGAACAATCTTCTTCTTCTCCTCACCCTCTTCCTTCTTCTTCTCATTTTATTAGTGTACCTATGGAACACTCTTCTTCTTCTCTTTCTTCTAGTAGTAGTCTTCCTCTTCCCCCCACTTCTATTCGGTCATCCAATAGAGTGGATCCTCCCCTCCCCACTGTCTCTTCTGGTTGCCCCAGTGGAATAGTGTCTTCCCCTCTCCCCACTGCCTCTTCTGGTTATCCTAGTGGAGTAGTGCATCCCTCTGCCCCTTCTTCTCATCGTCTTGGGACTCCTTTGATGATTGCAGAAAAGGTTAGGCCAGCTCCTCCTCCCCGGTACGATGGTGATCGTCTCAAGGGCAAAGCCTTCTACAACTCTCTCATGGGTTACTTCAGACTTCGTCCAGATCTTTTTCCTGACGAGTCCACCATGATTAGTTGGGCCCTCACGTTCATGTCTGCTGGTCGAGCTGCTCTATGGTCCTGCAGGATCTTTGAGCTCATTGAGGAAGGTTCCTCTCCTTACGCAACTTGGGACCACTTTGCTGAAGACTTTCGCAAAGAGTTCTTCCCCTTGCGTGAGCAGGAAACTGCTGCCCTCATCTTGGAAGGTACCTCCTACTTCCAAGGGGATCGTTCTGTTGACGATTACGTTGACTCCTTCCGTGACCTTGTTGCTGAAGCTGGCTACTCTGACCCCTCCTACATTGTGGTCAAGTTCCGTCGTGGCCTCCACCCCTCCATCACTGATCATCTCAGTAAGCGGGTAGCTTCACATCCAGCTCATAACGATCCCTCTGGCTGGTACGAATTGGCCCGCCTTGTTGCTCTCAACTTGGCTGCTAATGACACCTTCCATCCGCAGCCTCCTCCTCCTGTGCCTAGCCCACCCTCTTCTCTTCCTCCTTCCTTCTCACATTTCCTTGACCCCTCCCCTGGTCCTTTGTCTATTCGCACCACTCACGCCCCCTTACGAAAGCCTGTGACAAGTGAAGTCTCTGTGCAAACGCCTGCACAAGCTCCACCTCTACCTTGTCCTAAAGTCGTTCTTGACTCTCGTAATCGGTATGCCCCTCTGGTTGATGAGACTCTATCTCTCCCAGATGAAGACAAGGTTCCCTCCTCTCCATCCTCCCTTCATGATCCTTCTGCTCCGCCCCACCTACCTCGTCGCTCCAAATGGGAATGTCGTCGCCTTCCATCCTCGTGCACCATCTCTTCTCTTGCACCTGGACCTAGCTCCCTTCACCTGAAGGTTGAGATAGAGACCACCAACTCCCATGAAGCTCGATCTGTTAAGGCCTTGCTTGACACTGGCGCTACTGGTCTGTTCATTGATCGAGAGTACGTCAAGTCCAACCGAATTGCCACCAGGAAGCTCAGCCGCCCCATCCCTGTTCGTAACGTGGATGGAACGCTCAACGAGTCTGGTTCAATTACTGAGGTGGTTGACTTGATCCTCCGGTACAACGGCCACACAGAACGCGCACTCTTCTGTGTCACGGGCTTAGGGAAGCAGAAGCTGATCATTGGATACACTTGGTTCAGGGATCACAATCCTGAAGTCAATTGGGAAACTGGAGAAGTCAAGATGTCTTGTTGCAAGCCTAGCAGTCGATGCTTTGGTTGCAAGAAGGAACTCAATGAGGAAAAGAAGGCTGCTCGTAAGGAAGAAGCCAAGGTGAATGCCTGCCGCTCTGGTCCTGCCCCCTCTCTCACCCCTGAAGAGTCTTCCCCTGAAGATTCTGATGATCTCGAGTCCTCTGATCTGCCATTTGATCTTGAGGAAGGCGATCGTGTCTGGGTTTCTGGCTTACTCCCTGAGGAAGCTGAAGAGCATATCAACGCTACTTCAACCATCAGTCAACGCCTGGCTGAAGGTTTCTTGCGTAACTCTGCTCCTCAACCAGAACAGACCACTCTCCCTTCCTCACCTCATGGTCCAGTCCCTGACTATCAGAGTCTCTTCCATCGTGTCTTCTCTGAAGCTGAGTTTCTTAAGCTTCCTGAGAGAAGGCCTTGGGATCATGCGATTGAGCTCATTCCTGGAGCTCAACCCAAGGGATGCAAGGTTTACCCATTAAACCCTGCAGAACGTGAAGAGGCTGAGCGCTTCCTTGCTGAGAACGAGGCTCAGGGAAAGATTCGCCGCTCCAAGTCCCCCATGGCATCACCAGTCTTCTTTGTGAAGAAAAAGGATGGCTCCCTTCGTCTGGTCCAGGACTATCGCATGCTCAATGATATGACTGTGAAGAACAAGTACCCTCTCCCTCTCATCTCTGACCTTATCAACCAACTTCGTGGTGCGCACTACTTCACCAAGCTTGACATTCGTTGGGGTTTCAACAATGTCCGCATCAAAGAAGGAGATGAGTGGAAGGCTGCTTTTCGCACTCACAGAGGTCTCTTCGAACCTCTTGTCATGTTCTTTGGTCTCACCAACAGTCCTGCCACCTTCCAAACCATGATGAACGAGATCTTCCAAGATATGATCTCTGAAGGTGTGGTTGTGGTATATCTGGATGACATCCTGATCTTCACCAAGGATATTCCTGAGCATCGAGAGGTCACTCATAGGGTCCTGAAGCGTCTAGAGGAACATGGTCTCTGCCTCCGTCTGGAGAAATGCGAGTTTGAGAAGACACGCATTGAGTACCTTGGGCTTATCGTTGCTGAGAACCAAGTCGAGATGGATCCTGTCAAAGTTGCTGGAGTTGCTCAATGGCCCACCCCCACCAATAGGAAAGAAGTCCAATCTTTCCTGGGTTTTGCCAACTTCTATCGACGGTTCATCAAGGACTTCTCTCATCATGCACGTCCCCTCTTTGATCTTACCAAGAGCTCCACTGAGTTTTCCTGGTCTCCTGCTCCCGCTACTGCCTTCCAGTCCATCAAGGATGCTGTCACCTCTTCCCCTGTCCTTGCTGCTCCCAATGATGATCTCCCTTTCCGGCTTGAAGCTGACTCTTCAGACTTTGCCACTGGTGCTGTACTCTCTCAACAGTCTCCAGAAGATGGAAAGTGGCATCCCATTGCTTTCTTCTCCAAGTCACTCTCTCCTGTCGAAAGGAACTATGAGATTCATGACAAGGAAATGCTTGCAATCATTCGAGCCTTGCAGGAATGGAGACACTTCCTTGAGGGTGCCCGCCACAAGTTTGAGATCTGGACTGACCACAAGAACTTGGAATACTTCATGTGTCTCAGAACCTCAACCGCAGGCAAGCCCGCTGGTCTCTCACTCTGGCGCGCTTTGACTTCGTCATGCAGCACAAGGCAGGAGCTACTATGGGAAAAGCAGATGCCCTCTCACGTCGGTCTGACCATGGTTCTAGTGAACGTGACAACCAGAACATCACCCTCCTCACCCCAGGGATGTTTGCAGTTCGTGCACTAGAAGGTCTGGAATTTGTTGGACAGGAACGCTCTCTGGTTCGTGAGATCCGTCGACATTCCAAGGAGGCCTCTGATCTTGAGGACACTGTGGCCAAGGCAGTCAAGGCGCTCAGAAAGACTGGATCTCAGTCTCTTCGCTCCTCAGAGTGGGATGAAGCTGATGGTCTTATCTACTTCTGTGGAAAGCTCTATGTTCCACCAGGTGGTGATCTTCGTCGTCGCATTGTGGCTCTCTGCCATGACTCCACTCTTGCTGGACACCCTGGACGTTGGAAGACCTTGGAGCTTGTGTCTAGGAACTATTGGTGGCCTCGCATGTCTAAGTTCATTGGACTCTACACCAGCACCTGTGACATGTGTCTTAGGACCAAGACCATCAGGCAGCGACCCCTTGGAGAACTTGAGCCCCTTGCTGTTCCTGACCGCCGTTGGGACCATATCAGTGTGGACTTCATTGTCGAACTTCCTGAGTCCAATGGTTATGATGCCATCATGGTTGTTGTTGACTCCCTTTCCAAACGCGCCCACTTCACTGCTACCACTACCACTGTCTCTGCCCTAGGCACTGCCCGCATGTATCGTGACCATATCTGGAAACTCCATGGCCTTCCATCCAAGGTAGTCTCTGATCGCGGTCCACAGTTCATTGCAGAGTTCACTACTGAACTCTACAGGCTGCTTGGGATTGAGCCAGCTTGTAGCACTGCCTATCACCCTCAAACTGATGGGCAGACTGAGCGTGTCAACCAGGAGTTGGAACAATACCTCAGGCTCTACATCTCTGAGCGACAGGATGACTGGTACGACATCCTTTCCATGGCTGAGTTTGCCTACAACAACCATGTCCACTCCTCCACCCAGCAGACTCCCTTCCTTCTAGACTCTGGTCAACATCCTCGTATGGGCTTTGAACCTCTTCCTCCCTCCCGGATGGAAACTGTGAATGAGTTCACTGATAGGATGAAGACTGCTCTTGAGGAAGCACGTGCTGCCTTAGCAGCTGCTAAGGAGGACATGGCTAGGTACTACAACCGGCGTCGCACCAAGGCTCCTGAGATCAAGCCTGGAGATCGTGTCTACCTTGATGCCTCAGACATCCAAACCACTCGGCCATCCAAGAAGCTCTCCCACAAGCGAGTTGGTCCTTACCCAGTCATTTCTAGTGTTGGAAAGAATGCCTACCGTCTTCAGCTTCCTAAATCCCTCTCCCGCATCCATCCAGTCTTCCATGTTGTCAGACTCACTCCTGCTCCTTATGACCCCATCTCTGGTCGAAGAGCCAAGCTACCCCCACCTCCTGTGCTTGTTGACAATGTTGAAGAGTTCGTTGTGGAGAAGATTTTGAACAGCAAGTTCATCAGAGGCAAACTTCGATACCTGATCAAATGGGAAGGATACGATGCTGGTTGGAATTCTTGGGAACCAGCTGACGATGTCCATGCTCCTGACCTCATCAAGGACTTCTATGCAGAGAATCCTAAGGCTCCAAAGGTTATCAGGACCACTTATGCTCATATTCCTTACAAACAGGCTGGACTTCATGCTTCGAGGGCGAAGCAATCCTAGAGGGGGGTAATGTCAGGGGATCTCCTGCTACCTCCTATTCCTTTCCTTATTCTTGTCTCTCTTGTCTCTCCTTTCCCCTATTTCCCTTTGCTCTATTTCATTATCTGGACATACCATGGACTCATATATATTATATTACACTCTCCTTTAGTTGTCACTCATTTGTTATTCACTTGTTTCCACTGTTACATAGTCATTCCTTTGTGTTTCCCTTTGTTTATTCCCAAAGGCATTGTTTGGCATCAAGGCTGATGCCAATGCCAGCTCATCACTTAAATAGCTGTTTCACCTGGGTTTGATCCTTTACCTCTTTCTCTTTGGATCTCCCCCAGGTGAGCCTACTTCCTGTATTTATGTAGAGCTGATATATATCTTTGGATCTCCCCCAGGACTTGTGTGTGTCTGAGGTGCCCTTACACTCCCCTTGACAGGACGCCCACTGCCATCTATGAACACCCTCCCATGTTATTGCAAATACCACCAACGACTTTCCTTTCGTGCTTTGTCAGTCAGCTGACCTACTGCACTTAGTGTCACTGACCTCCACCGCGACGAGAGTCTGTAATCGCACACCTCTTCACAGCTGACAGCAAGGAAAGAGTGACATGTCATCAAGTCTCATTGTGAAGGCCTCTTTATGTGTCATGTGTCATGTTGATCATTGGAATCCTCGTCTCCTGCACTCTCTTATTTTCTAGTCTCATCCGGCCTATTGCCCCATCATATTCTCCAACTATGATCCTCATGTTGTCCTTTACTACATCTCTCCAATACCCTTGCTGGTCACCTCAATACAACACTACCAACTGTTTTGTGCTACCTTGCGTGTCAACACTATTCCATGCTACCTACTCATAAGACACCAATATGCCCCATCGCTGCCTGACTCAACGAAATATTCAACATCTGGTGGATGGCAGGTGTTGTAAGGCAGAATTGGAACGGGGGAGCAAGTGAAACGGGCAGGTGTGGTCGCGTGGTGTGACTCAGTGGTCAGGCCACATGGACCCACGACCACTTTCACCTCTATGTCAAGCCAGGCTCGCATGATGGGCCTCACTCCTCCTGGAAAACCTACCTGAATACTCTACGCTGCTTTTCATGGGCTCTTGCAGTCTCTGGGCATTGTTGATGACCCAGGAAATGTGGTTGTTGGAGGTGGTCGGAGTATAGGGTGGGGCGGTGCGATGACTGAGAAGGTGTAGCATCTGGACACGATTGGTGTTGGGTGTGGGGTGGAATAAGGATGGAATGCGGGTTGAAGTGGAGGTGGGGACCAAGGAGAACGACAATGGCTTGAAAGTGGTGAATGAAAGGAGGTTAGGCCATGGTAGGAATGATGATTGGTTTCAGCAAAATATCTGTGCGTAAAAATCTCTTAGTATTACTTTCACTTGTGGGTCCGATGTCTGACTGAATTTCAGCATATTTTGTTTATTTAGATTGAATAATGTCATTTATCTTTTCCAAATTACAAATGCTTTTGAAAAACTGCATGAAGCGACCGATTGTATGTATTACCCCTTACGCTGAGTTCACCACATTCGTTGCCTCCACTCATCATCATTTTCAACCTCATCCCTTACGGGAATATTTGACATGTCAGGCTCGCCCAATGTGACAATGCCGTCGCCTTGATTATCAACCCCAGTAAGGTGCTATAGAGACTGTTTAAAGGCAAGGTTGATGGGGAGGAACAATAGAACAGGTGGCTGTAGTTGTCCAAATAGCGTTGTCAGCAATCATGCAACGTGGACATTGTGCGGATAAGATATCGAACGATCAGGTAAATGAGTAGATTTGGACACTTACCTCATACACTCCACCATGCAACATACTGTTAACAACAACTTTCACCACAATGTCCATCGCCTCATCTACTCAGTGCTATTCTCAACATCCAGGCAATACTTGTTCACTATATCACCCTCACCATGGAGATTCCTGAACTTGAATACTTTAAAATTACTGGTGATATTTCTGTCAGTGAAGAATTTCTCTATTATTCACAGTACAACATCACCAACCAAACCCATCGTGCTTGGGCAACTCAGATAAACGGGCGAACAGGTTGAAACAGTGGGAGAGGACCTCTTATGAAAGGGGGGCTTTGAATATTGGCATGTGATTCCAACTTGAATTACCCAATAGAAAGTTGGTTATACCGAAACTGCAAGGAAAATTTGAAAAAGAAGTCCAAGTGGGGTGTACAAGCAGTATATGTCTGCAAACAATGAACTAAGAGTGGAATGGAGTGAATGTAAATGGTGATTGGAAGAGCATGTTAAACGAAGTATGAAGGACAAGAGGTGACACTCGGAACATGAAGTGTATATTATGAATAAATAACACATGGGATACACAGGAGTGTTCCTCGCCCCTTGCTCAGTGATTGTCATCGACTGGACCACAAAAAACTCGCCAGCCTTGACAATTATGGGGCTTATCCACAAACCTGCATGAGATCTAGAGCAGCAGCAGCAGCAGGTAAGATCAAAAAAATGTCAAGCGGAATGTGAAAAGTTAAAGTTTAAACTCACTGATGCCCTCAAATGATGTGATGCTCACCAACAGTCTTGCTGCAGCACTTTATCGACTTCATGATTTGTGTAAATTTACTGGGATTGCGCTCAATATAGATTGTCTCAAGGGCTTCGGGGGCAGGTGTAGGCAGAGGAGAGGGCAGGAAACCAGAATGATCAAGCTCTTGTTGAAATCGAGCCAGGTCCTCTTCAGCTTCTTGGAGCCTGAGCTGAAGAATTGACTTGAGCAGCTGATCACCCAGTGCTTCAGCATGGGTCAACTCATCCTGGAGCATAGGTACATGGGTGTGCAGATTCTGGATGTGATATTGAAGGTCTGTAAGGAGGTTATTTTGAAATGGACTTTTATTGATGTTGTTCACATGATCTTCAATGGAGAAAATTGTACCAGTTCCCCATTGGAGAGCTCGATCCAGGATTGATAATGCCAACTCCTCAGTATTTAAGAATCTTGTTATTTGAGCCCCTTGTCTGATAAAGTCCTGGCAAAATAAGTCAGCAGGTTATTCAGAACAAATTGCAGATCAAAATATAAACCTTCCAGATATTTTTATTGAGTTGGTTATATGTCTCCTCCGCACACTTAGCTGCATGCCCCCCAAGGTATTCCACATGGTGGTGACTATTGTTATGTCTCTTGCTGCCTGAATTCCAGTCAGAGCCTGGAACGTCTTTAGGACCTGTTTTTGAGTTCCTGGCAGGCATACATTGGTGATTGGCATGAAATAAAATACATGATTGAACATGCTAACAAAGTATGCTCCATGTTAGCTACATGAATGAGAAAAACCAACTGCAACATAATACAGCAGTAATCAAAAGAAGCTGCACTCACACATTATTATCTTTCAACCATTTTTGTAGCATAGAGACAATGGCTATGTCCAAGATCCTGGGGTCTGCAAACCCAGGTGAGTCAACAAGATAGATTGGACAGATACTGCCAGTCTGGTCAATAAACTGGGCCAAGCTATCAGAATACTGATATATGTATATTTATGACCATAATCATGAGTAGCATTGTTTAATTTGTAGCTGGATACAATCTGGGTGCATCCATCCAGACCATTACTGGATATCTTTGGTGTGCCCTGCAGGCCAAATGCCTCAATAAACTAGATGTACAAAAACATGTGAAGTGAGTCATAATCCAAGCTTTGATTATTATTTCAACTTGGGGTTTGAAATACTATATATGCACAGAGCTTTTTCCCAACCCTGTAGGATCCATCAAGCTGAGGTTGTAGCATCGTCAGAGCTACTGGGGGGTACATTCTATGTCTGTCCACTCACAGCACAGTGCTTGGAACAAGATCCGTTGGGACTCTACCTAATTGTTCAACAGAAACAGGTCTGGTGACTTGGATTTTCTTGTACTCCACATCAAAAGTAGCAGCCACATCAGCAATGTCTGTCTGAGCTCCGGAGCACTATGTAGCATTATGTAGCACTGTAGCACTGTAGCATGGGTCCCCATTTACATAGATCTCTCCCATGGATCCATAGTGCTCTGTAGCATCCCTTTGGTGCTACAGACTGCTACAGACTGCTATATGACTACTACAGACAACTATGTAAGTCAGCCTGGATACCACATACCACACCCTCCTGTTGTTCAAATAGCCCATATAATCCAAAAATGCAACTCAGTCAATTAAATGTAAGGCTAAAAAATATGGGTATATTCATAAACTAGCTAATACATCAAAAATACAAATGCTACACAATAAAAAGGACAACATCTATGCAAAAAATAGAGAGCAGAGATATTGGAAACAGTTGGTTATAGGTAGGGGAACATATACATATACATATAAATAGGCCTTCAAAACTCACAAATTTAATCCTAACACCTGAAATCCCTCACTGCTCTCTAGTACATTGATTGACACCAAATAGCACCTATAATGATAGATGTAGCAGTAGATGGTCAGAACAAAAAAGTTAACAAAAGAATGAGAGCAAAAAAAACATACCTGAATGCTCCAATGCTGCCAGCCCATTGGTAGGAGAAGAGAACATAAAGAAGAGACTGGAGAGAGAACAGAGGAGGGAGAATGTGGTGAAAAGACTGAAAAGAGGACAGGTGAAAGTAATAACATGGCAACAAAAGAATAGTCACTACAATGACTACAACATATAGAAATAAAAATAGAAAAAAAGCGGACAACTAGTAATCAGGAAGAAAAGAAAGAGAGAGAAGAAGAGAAGAAAAAAGGGAAGAATAAAGTATAAGAAAGCAGATAGGACATGTTGAAAGTGATGACATGGCAATGAAGGTGACAAGATTAATGACAAAAAAGAGAGGGGAAGCACATCTATGCATGCCCTCTATAATCACCAACTGCTTCACAAACCTTCAGACAAGAGAAATGAGAGGAGAAATGATGAAGGAGAGGGATGGGAGAGAGAGAATAAGTGGGTGGATAGCAGCAGGAGATGGTTGAGAGAAAGGACTTAGAGTTTTCAAGAATGAACCACAAATGATTTTTGGGATTGATTTGCATCATGTTCCCATGCTGTTGGCCCACAGAGACATAAAAAATCAAACTGATCACTTTTCTGCATGACTTGTTGTAAATTCACATGACTACTCAACACATCAATACAGTGCCTCAAACACTTTCAATGTGTTCTGCTAACTTGGAGGTCAATACACCACAAGTAATTAATGTTAAACATTTATTAGAAATAAGATATAGTGCAGATATCATTATTTGCAAAATTGTGCTTTTAAAAAATGTGCTGTAACCTAAATTGTATCCATTCAAGAAGATTTAACTCACTCTATAGCAAATGTGTTGAGTTTACAGTGAAGGTATCACATATGGACATGCTACAAATGACTCTGAACTTACATGGGAAAAATCTGTATTGCTCCTGATGAATCACATAAGACTCCAGAGTGCTACATTGCTACAGCATACTACAGTGCTAAGTGGAGTGCTACAGCTGATGGGTCACACACTATACACTGCTATGGGAAAAAATCAAACATTGCTGATGCAGTATACAATATGGACATCAGCTTTCATAAAAAAGGAAGAACAATTAAAGAAACAGTTTTCTGATTTGGGGTTACACTACAATGATGAACCAAGCACACCTCAAGCACCCTCAGAAAGGCAGTGATGGAGTGGCAATTACTCCCAGGCAATTTACCAAAAACTGTTGAAGCTCTCAAAAAGGAATTCAAAAATTTGGTGAAAGAGAGGCAAAAGACCTTAGATAGGTTGAAAGAATGGTCAATCACTCAGGGTCAGTTTTTCCATTGGACTGCCTTGACCTTGCTTCATTAATTTCATTGCCTCTCAGAGGAGGTAAAATCGAAGGGGTTTTTCAACACAACATTCAACACTGATGAGGCTGGCTCAGCTTTTGAAAGGGTGCCTGACATTGTTATCACCTGCTTAGGGACAATTGACTGCCTGCTGCCTCACTCAGAGGTTCCCTTCATATAAGCCATTTTGAGATGCTTTTGATCTACTCCACACTTGAGCTCAATGATAACAGCAATCCTTTCATGGTAACTCTTCTTTCCTCCCATCAATCTTTGTTGGAATTGCTCCTTTTCTGAGTGATGCAGCAGGCAGTCAATTGTCCCTAAGCAGGTGATAACAATGTCAGGCACCCTTTCAAAAGCTGAGCCAGCCTCATCAGTGTTGAATGTTGTGTTGAAAAACCCCTTCGATTTTACCTCCTCTGAGAGGCAATGAAATTAATGAAGCAAGGTCAAGGCAGTCCAATGGAAAAACTGACCCTGAGTGATTGACCATTCTTTCAACCTATCTAAGGTCTTTTGCCTCTCTTTCACCAAATTTTTGAATTCCTTTTTGAGAGCTTCAACAGTTTTTGGTAAATTGCCTGGGAGTAATTGCCACTCCATCACTGCCTTTCTGAGGGTGCTTGAGGTGTGCTTGGTTCATCATTGTAGTGTAACCCCAAATCAGAAAACTGTTTCTTTAATTGTTCTTCCTTTTTTATGAAAGCTGATGTCCATATTGTATACTGCATCAGCAATGTTTGATTTTTTCCCATAGCAGTGTATAGTGTGTGACCCATCAGCTGTAGCACTCCACTTAGCACTGTAGTATGCTGTAGCAATGTAGCACTCTGGAGTCTTATGTGATTCATCAGGAGCAATACAGATTTTTCCCATGTAAGTTCAGAGTCATTTGTAGCATGTCCATATGTGATACCTTCACTGTAAACTCAACACATTTGCTATAGAGTGAGTTAAATCTTCTTGAATGGATACAATTTAGGTTACAGCACATTTTTTAAAAGCACAATTTTGCAAATAATGATATCTGCACTATATCTTATTTCTAATAAATGTTTAACATTAATTACTTGTGGTGTATTGACCTCCAAGTTAGCAGAACACATTGAAAGTGTTTGAGGCACTGTATTGATGTGTTGAGTAGTCATGTGAATTTACAACAAGTCATGCAGAAAAGTGATCAGTTTGATTTTTTATGTCTCTGTGGGCCAACAGCATGGGAACATGATGCAAATCAATCCCAAAAATCATTTGTGGTTCATTCTTGAAAACTCTAAGTCCTTTCTCTCAACCATCTCCTGCTGCTATCCACCCACTTATTCTCTCTCTCCCATCCCTCTCCTTCATCATTTCTCCTCTCATTTCTCTTGTCTGAAGGTTTGTGAAGCAGTTGGTGATTATAGAGGGCATGCATAGATGTGCTTCCCCTCTCTTTTTTGTCATTAATCTTGTCACCTTCATTGCCATGTCATCACTTTCAACATGTCCTATCTGCTTTCTTATACTTTATTCTTCCCTTTTTTCTTCTCTTCTTCTCTCTCTTTCTTTTCTTCCTGATTACTAGTTGTCCGCTTTTTTTCTATTTTTATTTCTATATGTTGTAGTCATTGTAGTGACTATTCTTTTGTTGCCATGTTATTACTTTCACCTGTCCTCTTTTCAGTCTTTTCACCACATTCTCCCTCCTCTGTTCTCTCTCCAGTCTCTTCTTTATGTTCTCTTCTCCTACCAATGGGCTGGCAGCATTGGAGCATTCAGGTATGTTTTTTTTGCTCTCATTCTTTTGTTAACTTTTTTGTTCTGACCATCTACTGCTACATCTATCATTATAGGTGCTATTTGGTGTCAATCAATGTACTAGAGAGCAGTGAGGGATTTCAGGTGTTAGGATTAAATTTGTGAGTTTTGAAGGCCTATTTATATGTATATGTATATGTTCCCCTACCTATAACCAACTGTTTCCAATATCTCTGCTCTCTATTTTTTGCATAGATGTTGTCCTTTTTATTGTGTAGCATTTGTATTTTTGATGTATTAGCTAGTTTATGAATATACCCATATTTTTTAGCCTTACATTTAATTGACTGAGTTGCATTTTTGGATTATATGGGCTATTTGAACAACAGGAGGGTGTGGTATGTGGTATCCAGGCTGACTTACATAGTTGTCTGTAGTAGTCATATAGCAGTCTGTAGCAGTCTGTAGCACCAAAGGGATGCTACAGAGCACTATGGATCCATGGGAGAGATCTATGTAAATGGGGACCCATGCTACAGTGCTACAGTGCTACATAATGCTACATAGTGCTCCAGAGCTCAGACAGACATTGCTGATGCATGGTGTGAGAATTTATAGTAAAATTTTAATAGCAGAGGAACAGATATAAAAGTGCTGGTCAAGCTGTTGAAGTATGAGAGGTGAGGGAAAGAGACAAATGAATGGTTCAATTGGGGTTTAGGGTTTAACTACAGCAGAGGGAAGATAAGGCCACAACCAGGTTTGCATTAATCAGCATCATTAATGAGCACAGTATCAGTAAGCCCCAATTTTACTTTTTTTTTTTACTTTTTCTTGTCTATATCTATCCCCATCAGTGCTTTGTTCATGTGCTGCATGCTCTTGATTTCAGTAGATTCAAGTCTTTTCTTTTGATTTCCATCATATCCCATAGCATTACACATATCATGTATGTAGTTTACAACGAATACAAGCCCTCTCTCTGCCCTCATATTTCATGTTCCATGTGCCTATTTTGTCTTCTTTGTTGTCAGGTGCCTGTGTGCACATTTGTTAGCGTCTATTTTTGTTGCATTCTAATTGTACTCTTTCAGATTCTCAACCACCTTTCTGGATATCGCAACAAGGCTTATTCGACAGCCTGTAAGGATGGGTTGCAGCCATACAGGTTAGAGACTGGGGCCGAGTGTGCAGAGCAGGTTGTCATCATCCGTCAGAATCACCTTTATGTATACCTGGGAACATGGGGAGGTGTTCAAGTTGAAAGAACAGCGGATTGGCCTGGTGAAGGCGCTACAAGAGAAAAGGTAAGCGACTCAATCAAATCTTCATGGATTTCGTCTGATGTTATTCAACATCTGCAGCCCATCTGGATTCCAGAATGCTACTGAAAGGTAGACAACAAGAAGAGACTCCAAGCATACCTCCATGAAAGCATTTCTGGTGCAATCACTGCCACCTTCTTCCCATCTTCCAAAGCCTGGGGTTTCAAACACAAGGGAATTTTCATATCAAGCAATAGCAATCATGCAGATGAATTGGAGTTGACAATTCCCATTGTCGCCTTTGGTGCAACTGCGGTATGTCCCCTTATTCATTCTCTCTCCGGAATCTGACTGTCTCACATATGCTCTGATAGGTTTACACTGCCATATCAAAATGGCGTGAAGGAAAGCCGTTGAAGACTGAACACTTTATTGGCGACGTGTATGAGGGCATCTATGCTCACCATGTCAGCTATCTTGAAGAACTTCAAGCAACAATCCCCAAGAACTTTCATTTTATCATGCATTCGCTTTATAAAACAGCAATGTGAGTCTGCCCTTTTTCTCGCCAGTGCCCTATTCTCACTGTAAAATGATTAGGGCATCTGGCCGCTCTCAACTTGTAACCAATGGTAAAAATGAACCTGGTCCCCTCACTGGTGTTGATATGGAAGGTCTGGATTAGAGGATAAGCCTGTTGTCACGGTGATACAGTGGGCACCAACAGTTGTTATCTGACCATTAAATATACCTTCAACTACAATGTCAAATTATTTTTTGTTTTTATTATTATTAATATACCACCCCTGCTCATGCTATTTGCCCACACTGTGTGATGGTTGAACAAGGCATTGTATTAGGATAATTTCTGTATTAGTACTTTATTCATGAAATAAGTACAAATCATCTCAAAATAAGATTAGAATTGTGCACAAAAAAGTGAGGACCTAACTTGTTTAACTCATTCAACTTCATGTGCTTATACCAACTTATTCTAACTCTTTCAACCTCTTTCTACCTTTTCAAGACTTATAAGTAATTTGGGTTTTCCCTGATGCATATTCATCTTTTGTCTTTGAATCAGTTCATCTCACACTCATCTCAACTTCCCTCATTCTCCTTTCACCCAGATCTCCCCATGTGCACGTCATCATCATCATCATTCCAAAAGAGTGACAATAATGTGGCAATAAAGATTCAAAACTCACATATTGAATGATCCTGGACACAGGACAGGATCAACTTTTTGTGTCATGTGAGTGTGCCAGCACTTTGGGTGACAGCCTACACCACAACATATCTCTCTACCTATGATTGGAAGGGCCATGCTTTGCATGACTGAGCCCACAACTTTATTCGAATTAGGCTTTTAGCATTATATTACATATTCAATTGATGTTAGGAAGTCTACATCCATATGCTTTTAAGTTTGGTCTCAATTGCAGAAGATTGTGGGAAATGTAGAGCAGGATGTTATGTAAGGTATGTTCAGTCAGTCACCATTTTATGGTTATGGATGAGGCACAGAATGAGAATACCTGACTCTATTTAAGTTCAATAAACAAATAAAAGGGGCACATCACATACTGGACCAGCAGTGACGCCTTGCAGAATTCAAAATTTCCCTATGCATTCTATCAGTGATCCTGGCCTTGTGATGTTGAAAAGCGAGTCAATTGTTTTCAACTTTTGGTCTGTATCAGAAAATTTTGATATGGACAAGTTGGAAATTGCATCAGTATGATAACCATCAAGCATATATAACTTTGGCCCTATAATATTGATTGTGTTTGCCCCATATGCATATGAGAAATCATTAAATATGTTGATTAAATCTTGCTGTTGAATTGTGAATGACATAGATGTTGAAAACCATGGCATGCACACATGGATGTTGTGCCCATGCGGTGTACAGAGTATCACCAAGTTGACATTGAGCATCAAACATAGATAATATATGAGTGTTGGTGCCATGAGGAGGCGAAATCGTAAAGAGCAGACACATATTGTTGTCCATTGTTATCACCTAGACTTGTCAATCAGTACACAACACTTTCATTTGGGTTGGAAGCAAACTTTCAAAACCAGGATGTGCACATAGCTTCCTTTCAACCTCAGATTTATTGTCATTAGGATAGAAACTGGAATGCATCATCCCGAAATGCAGAACTCAGGATTCAAGGGGGAATCCCAAGAAACATCAAAATTGTTGTGGACACTTGTTGTGTTGCACACTTGTATTAAGTTGGTTGCAAAGAAATATGGAGGATTGGCTGGTTGACAAATAGAACTAAGGAGCACATTATACGGAAATCCAGGCTGATTTAGAAGTTATAATTTGTGGTCATAACGATAATAAAGAAAGAACAGATGTGTGAAACATCATAATAGGAGAAACCAGGATTTGAGCTAGTTGGAAAACCCTTGGCTATTGGGTAAACACTGAAGAAGCAAGAATGAACAAGATCTTGCTATATTTGTAAGTGCAAGGAACAACAACTAGATGAAAGGTACAACATGGTAAATAGCTAAGGTAATGTCATGAGGTGTCAACCATTATAAGGGACATGATAAGGTGAAGAGTGAAGGGTCCTTACACTAGTTACACCAAGACATCAATTTCTAATCAGTAGCGCAAATTTAGTTCTATGCTTTCTGCTTTCCTTTGCTTGATTTAGTGTTATTAGTTTTTACTTTTTTGCTAACTGAGGGACTGTTGCCTGTGGGCAAGTCGTAACCTCTATCATCTTGTCTGAAACTATTGAAAGCATGACTGCTCTTGGGGGTGTTATATACCTGTTGTCAGGGGATCTCCTGCTACCTCCTATTCCTTTCCTTATTATTGTCTCTCCTGTCTCTCCTTTCTCCTATTTCCCTTGCTCTATTTCACTATATGGACATATCATGGACTCATACATATAATATTACACCTTCCTTTAGTTGTCACTCATTTATTATTTAGTTGTTTTCACTGTTGCATAGTCATTCCTTTGTGTTTCCCTTTGTTTATTCCCAAAGGCATTGTTTGGCATCAAGGCTGATGCCAATGCCAGCTCATCACTTAAATAGCTGTTTCACCTGGGTTTGATCCTTTACCTCTTTCTCTTTGGATCTCCCCCAAGACTTGTGTGTGTCTGAGGTGCCCTTACACCTGTTTGGGGGGCGATTGAATGTTGGCCTGAGCAGGGGCACAAGGAATCTCTGGTTCTAAGCACAAGTTGGTGATTACTTTGATTGATTCTGCTATGAACTGCAAAATCTATAGGACTGTTAGTAAAGAAACTTTATCCCAATTGAAGTAAATGAACGAACAGGTTTCTGACCTGGGGGACACCAGACTGTGAATACACCTTTGAATAATGCCATGACACCCAGCTTCAAAAGCTTGTGTAATTTCCAAGGTGGTACCAGTTTCCTGCTGATGTCATAGATGTTGTGCTGCAAGATAACAGAATTTTGGTGTTGGAAAAAGGACCTCCATATCTGGGAAAATGCTTGCAGTTGTACAGAGCTCCCAAAGTGATGTTGACATCTATCAACAATTAGCATGAGCCATAAGAATGAATATTGCTTAAAAAAATACTGGTTTTATCAGAAGATGAAGATAGTCCGCCAAGGCCCTTTGTTTCTATGGTTTGTTGTACGTCCTTGGTTAGCTTGACCTTCCCAGTGGGTTTTGGGGCTGTAATTGCAGGACTGTTAACAGGTTTCTTCTATGAAGCACTTCTTAAGCATATAGAATGATATGGAGCCAAAATGTTCTTACCATGTATATGGGTCTTGTAGCCACCCTAATACTAGTGTCAGTGGTGGAGACTGCAGATAAAATGCCTTTAATGTTGGAGGCCTGTCAAGTGTCAGTATATTTCACTTGTCATCAAATTTGATATACTTCTAGTTCGTTTTTCACAACAACTGTGAGCTGGAATATCTCCTGAACCTGATTATCCCAAGCAAGCTTGATCATGTTGGTAGCCAAGCTGGGACAGTTGATCTGAATGACATTACAAGCTGAAGATCCATCAACAATTGTCTGAGAAGCATATATAGTTTGGAATGAAAGTGAAAGTGAAAATGAGAAGTGTGGCATACTTTTTGATCTCCCTTAGGGTAAAAGTTGCCCACTGGTCCTAACTTCATACCAGCTGCCATCAAGTCACATTCTCCAAAGAGCATGGTGGAAAAGGGCATTCAATCCTTGTCTGCAAACCTGAAAGAAACAGACTTCCAACCATTGTCTCGCTCCAAAGATTCTTGGCAGACAAGGTAGTCTTCATTAATAGTAACACAACCTGTTCCTAGATACGTGCACTTGTGCAATGCATTGCACAGATTGTTCCTGACAGTGTGATAAATACCGCCTGGATTGCAATGTGATTTGTATTCCTTGGAAGGGTTGTCGAATTCCTCCTTGTGAATAGTATTGCTAGGCAAGGGTGAGGTGTTAGCAGCAGTAACGGAGGTCATAATGAAGATGAAATTGAATAAGGAAGGATGTGAAGGCGAGGGAAAAATTACAAGAGAGCCTTTTACTGAGTCATACAATACTAACCAGTAGGCATACAGTAGCTTACAAAAGTATTGCACATATATGCAATTGCATTCATTGAACAAAAAAAGTCCCCTCAATGATTTGCATCTTTTGAGAGATACTCTTGATCAAGTTTTGAGATTGAAATTGTATCATTCTTATATTAAGCAAGTGCACCTCCCGAAAGTGACATTTTTGGTTTTTACCAAATTGCTCCTCAATTTTTTATTTTATTTTTTGGATCACATATAGCATTTAAAATCTTAGCATCTCATCCATACAATACCATTTAAATCATATCAAAAGGTTGTGTTGTTGTTGAGTTGCATATGTGTGCAATACTTTTGTAAGCTGCTGTATATATGGCAGAATTAGAAGAACTGCAAAGACTGGAACGATGGTCACAATTTGAAGACAGCCAGATCCAAAAGGGCTGAGACTGCCAGTATCAGTCTGAATAAAGGAGCAGACTGGTGAGTACTTTACACTCTCCCCAGAGTACCCTAGAGACTCTCTAGGGAGTCTCTAGAGAGTCTGCGTATTTTTGAGCATTTCCCTAGGGAGTCCCTATGGACTCCATAGGGACTCCATACCATTTTCAATATGTCTAATTTGGCCTGAAATGACTATGAAAATCCCTAGGGACTCTGTAGGTACTCTCTAGAGAGTCTCTAGGGAGTCATGATGTCTGTAGAGACTCTCATGGGTCCCTACTGACTGACACCCGGCTATAATCCCTACAGAGTCCATAGGGAGTGCCTTGTATTCTATGTAAAATATGTATTATACAAATGATTAAGGGTATTTTACATTAGATTTCAGTCGAGAATGTATCTATACAATGTATACATTTTATTTGGATTTTCTAATATTTTCTGCGATTTTTTTGCGATTTTTATTGATTTTTTGTTGATTTTTCTTTCATAATATTTTCGTTATCTAATCTTATCCTTATCTTATCAATTCTCCCCTTTTAATAATCATTTTGATCACGTGATGTAGTGCGGCTGGCCCGTGTGCAAATCATCACGCAGCGTGACAATCAGTCATGTCCCTTCCCTCCTCTCTCCACCACCCATCACCACCATCCCTGTGTCCATGCTCATGATGTGCTCGCTGCTCGTGCCAGCCATCGCCACCACTCCTTTCTCACCAACCACCACCACATCGTGCCACATCACAAGCGCATAACCATGCACGGGGACAACAACAACAACACACCACCACCACCACGACAAAGCCAACAACAACAACGAAACACAACCACAACCACGAACATGACGACCACGACGCAAGGGTGCAACCACCACAACGAATATGGGGACGGGTGGAGGAGTGATGGGGAAAGGACAGCCATTAAGGCTAGATTTATGTATGAAGGACTATAGTTGGACAGTACTGGCTCATGTGTCTGGACTATTGTTGGACAGTGACTGTCCACAGACAGTAGGGGCTGGGGAGCACTGCTGGGGGGATTTCCGGGGGTGGGGGATGGGTAGGGGGATGGGTAGGGGTATATAGGGGGGTGAAATAGGTGATATTCCGGGGGTAGGAGGATGGGTAGGGGGTTGGGGATAGGGGGGATGGATGGGGGGATACCAGATAGGGGCTGATGGCTTATCTGGCTGGGTGGGGGTTGGGCAAATATTGTCAGATAGATATGATATGGGTATGGGGGTGTAGAGAAAAAAATCAGGATCCCGGAATGGGTATTTTCGGGGTGGGGGGATCAGTGGTTGGCGAGCAATTAAGGAAATACACTCTCAGAGCTGGCGATAAATCAAAATAAATCGAAAAAATAATATAAATCGCAAATAGCGCGCTCATTTCTGCTCCGATTTGGCTGAAATTTTGAACGCAACCTCCCGCATATGAACCCCATCGATCCTTAAAAATTTATTTTTTACATGGGTCACTTGAAAAGCCCCTATCTTTGGCCCAAACAGTATCCTGCTCCATATTGCACCGCTCTGGGCACTATTTTGGGTGATCTATATATCGTTAGAAAGCTATTAATAGCCTCTATAAGATCCCACCATCCGATCTGCCAAATTGTACCAGCAACCCAGCAGATCAGGTTCGCTTTTTTAGCCTCTATTTCCCCTACTGCAATTATTTCCCCAATATTGCTTCGCTTTTGGCACCATTTGGGTGGATATATATATCATTAGAAAGGTATACACTATATCTATCTATTCATGTGGTCTGATCTGCCAAATGTGGCCACAGAAGCAGCAGATCTGCTCTGGTTATTGTGCATTGATTAAATGAGCCCCTATTTACAAATCAAATCTTCGTCCTGATCAGGAATATTAATGTGATGTCATTGATCCCATTTAATCTCATCAATCTTCATTAATTAGCTTCGCTTTTTTGGGAAATTGGCATCACTGATCTGCTTCCAGGCACTAATGACACCACACTAATTAATTAATCCTCCCCCACAAATATTGCAGCATTAATTGCACCGCTTTTTGGCTATTTTTTATTACACATATATATATCACCAGAAAGCTACAAATGTCTACTTTCAGAATCTGAAAACAGATCATAAATGTTGTGCTTGTGGAGGGAGCAATTTCATTTCGCATTTTGGGTACTAGAGCGTGGGAACACCCCTTGATCCTCCTTCTCCTCCTCCCCCTTCCGCTTTTTTGGCTTCATTCCTCCACTCCCCCTGCAGCTACCAACCTGAAACTTGGTACATCTCTTCATATACATCATTGAATAGCTCTCACCAGCCCAAATATCAAAATACACACTATCTTGCATTCTATCAGCATAATAATATATTACTGCTTAAATCCTCAAAAAAGCGCACCAAAATGTAATTCTTCGGTATGATGTATGCCAGTAAATCATATTTCTATATCAATAATAGATGCTAGAGATCTGAAATCCAATGGAAGTGCATTATATATCCTCATATTTGCATGTATAATTAGCCAAATGCATATTCCTGTTAGTGTGGCCTCCTATGGCTTTATCCATGGGTATTTCACTCTATATAAGATCTCTAGCATTGTCCAAGCGTTCATATACATCATATTTAATGTTATACATAGCCTACCACCTGATATATTGAGCCACATTTGTAATATTAGCCATATATATATGCAGGGCTTAAAATACACTATTCTGCAATTTACCATACCATAGTAAAATTATTTATGCTTCATACATGGTAGGAAACGAATATATGAACTCTAGTTACACAATGCAAAAAACCCCAAGTGATTTGGACATGTGTAGCCATCTGTAGGTTCAAAATGGTGTGCAACCATCATAGTTGATGTGGGTGTTTCAAGAATACACACCATCACCAGTACATCAAACTCCCTCTGACCGCTTTTTTGAGGCTCTACCCTTCCACAATCATCCAAATCACTTCAAACCTTTTGTGAGCCTTGTATATCATGTCTCTTTGTCCATCTATATGTTCTGATTAAATTATTTTGTCCCTGATCCTCTCTCATAAGCTTATCAGTGGAAATTTGAACGATTTTGAGAACTGTTCAGAATCCTTTGGGGGTGGGCTACTTTTGAAGGCACAATCGAAGCGTCCTCAGAATAGTTTGGGTCATGTTGAAGCGGTCAGTATTCATGAAGATATTCACAAATTACCGTTCTGCATACCCTGAGGTAGAATTTGGTGTTTTCTATTCTGTTGCTTGAACTTTTGAAGCGGTTGGGTATCAATTTCAATGCTTTACATGTTATGAGTAATATTCAAAAGTTTTTTCAATGGTAGAGGAGCCAAAAGAATGCATTATTGGGTATATATGGTGCAAATATGGTATTTTGATATGTAATTGGTGAATAGAATGAGTGGAACCTCTTCAATTTGTATATAAGGGGAGATATAGCTATATTTATGGTATATGAAGAGGTGTACCAAGTTTCAGGTTGGTAGCTGCAGGGGGAGTGGAGGAATGAAGCCAAAAAAGCGGAAGGGGGAGGAGGAGAAGGAGGATCAAGGGGTGTTCCCACGCTCTAGTACCCAAAATGCGAAATGAAATTGCTCCCTCCACAAGCACAACATTTATGATCTGTTTTCAGATTCTGAAAGTAGACATTTGTAGCTTTCTGGTGATATATATATGTGTAATAAAAAATAGCCAAAAAGCGGTGCAATTAATGCTGCAATATTTGTGGGGGAGGATTAATTAATTAGTGTGGTGTCATTAGTGCCTGGAAGCAGATCAGTGATGCCAATTTCCCAAAAAAGCGAAGCTAATTAATGAAGATTGATGAGATTAAATGGGATCAATGACATCACATTAATATTCCTGATCAGGACGAAGATTTGATTTGTAAATAGGGGCTCATTTAATCAATGCACAATAACCAGAGCAGATCTGCTGCTTCTGTGGCCACATTTGGCAGATCAGACCACATGAATAGATAGATATAGTGTATACCTTTCTAATGATATATATATCCACCCAAATGGTGCCAAAAGCGAAGCAATATTGGGGAAATAATTGCAGTAGGGGAAATAGAGGCTAAAAAAGCGAACCTGATCTGCTGGGTTGCTGGTACAATTTGGCAGATCGGATGGTGGGATCTTATAGAGGCTATTAATAGCTTTCTAACGATATATAGATCACCCAAAATAGTGCCCAGAGCGGTGCAATATGGAGCAGGATACTGTTTGGGCCAAAGATAGGGGCTTTTCAAGTGACCCATGTAAAAAATAAATTTTTAAGGATCGATGGGGTTCATATGCGGGAGGTTGCGTTCAAAATTTCAGCCAAATCGGAGCAGAAATGAGCGCGCTATTTGCGATTTATATTATTTTTTCGATTTATTTTGATTTATCGCCAGCTCTGAGAGTGTATTTCCTTAATTGCTCGCCAACCACTGATCCCCCCACCCCGAAAATACCCATTCCGGGATCCTGATTTTTTTCTCTACACCCCCATACCCATATCATATCTATCTGACAATATTTGCCCAACCCCCACCCAGCCAGATAAGCCATCAGCCCCTATCTGGTATCCCCCCATCCATCCCCCCTATCCCCAACCCCCTACCCATCCTCCTACCCCCGGAATATCACCTATTTCACCCCCCTATATACCCCTACCCATCCCCCTACCCATCCCCCACCCCCGGAAATCCCCCCAGCAGTGCTCCCCAGCCCCTACTGTCTGTGGACAGTCACTGTCCAACAATAGTCCAGACACATGAGCCAGTACTGTCCAACTATAGTCCTTCATACATGATCCTAGCTCTAAGGAGTGGAAAGGAAGGGTGGAAGAGCCAGCAGGAGCCAGTGAGACACAACGAGTGTAGAGGAGGGGGGGGGGGTGGATCCGTGACGAGAACGGGGGGAGCAGAGAGAGGGAGAGCAGAGCAGAGCAGAGGAGAGGAGAGGAGAGAGCAGAGAGCAGAGCAGAGCAGAGCAGAGCAGAGCAGAGCAGAGCAGAGCAGAGCAGAGCAGAGCAGAGGAGACTGGAGAGAGAGATAGGAGAGCGGAGAGGAGAGACAGGAGACCAGAGTGGAGAGAGCAAGGGGAGAGCAGAAAGTGGAGGAGAGCAGAAAGCGGAGGAGAGCAGTGGAGAGCGGAGAGCGCAGGAGAGCAGCAGAGAGCAGAGAGCAGAGAGCAGTGGAGAGCAGTGGAAAGCGGGGAGGTGAGGTGAACAAGGGGGAGGGGGAGATAGGGACAAGACGAGACGAGACGAGGGGATGGGGACAAGATGAGCGGACAGGGACAAGACGACACAACCAGGTGAGGAGGGGATCGGGGACGCAGGGACCGGAGTGCAGACGAGACGAGACGAGACGAGGGGAGTGGACGAGGGTGGGCAGATGAGGGGAGGGGTAGAGGGAGATGGGGGGGTGGCAGGGGAGCAGCGACAACAGCTGCACGCGACCAGGTACACCCATCGCAAATGCAATCGCGTGCACTAACCTGAACCCCCACCATCCACACACCACACACCACATGTGGAAACGACGCATGCAACCACGAACACCAACAGAGTGGTGTTCGTGGTTGCATTACGCAAATTAGTGCCCACTCGACACGCGAAAGCGACAAAGGCCAAAGATATAATATCTTTGGCATTCGTCGCTTTCTAATCCCACTGCTCTAACTCTAGAGCAGTGGGATTAGTTCTTATCTACTTCATGTACTTAGAATAGAATTTGTATGGTAGATAACGAAATATATTGATTTTATTAAACTTCTGAATAGCCACTGATTGGGTGAGCAATCTGTGGAATGCTGCATGTGACTAGGGTCGTCACATGTGCAGTGCAAACCCGTTTCTTTCTACTGCAGCCATCTCTGCGCTATATTTCTGCAACAAATCTACCAATCACCACTACAACTATGTCTAACACTCGATCAAGCATTTGCCTTGGAGCAAAAAAAGCCCAAAATGCAAATAATCCTTCTGTCACTAAAGCCGATAAGCCGAGCCCAGCAAGGAAAGGACACAAGCATGCTATATCTTCAGTCGGAAATTCCACTAAAACCAAAGAAGCCCATAAGGAGGATGATGAAGGGGATGAGGATGGAGATGTTTCGATGCTTGATGGGGAGGAGGGGGACAAGGACAAAGATATGATGGAAGTTGATGGTGAAGGTGAAGGTGAAGACGATGATATGGGTGAGGGTGCAGGTGAAGATGATGGGGAGGGTGAGGGTGAATACAATGGGGAGGGTGAAAGTGAAGGTACAGACAGTGAGGAGGAAGGTAGTGGGGAGGAGGACAGTGCAGAGGAAGAGGGTGAAGATGAAGATGGTGCTGACGAGGAAGACAAAGACGAAGCCAAAGAGGGGAAGAAAAAGCAGGCCATCCCGAAGAAGCAGTGCGCATTTATTATTATTGATATTTACTGTCCAATCTAACTGTGTACTAGAGCATCTGCAGTCAATGCTCCTACTAAAGAGGCTAAAGGATCCAAGGCTGAAACTGAATCTAGTTCAAAGGAAGCAACTGTGTATGTTTCATTTATCAATGATAAACATTTCTTTATACTAATTCATATTATAGAACTAAAGCCCGACTTCAGAAGATGGGTATTCCTATTGGTCCTCCACCCCATCCCTGTCCCCGTCCCACTTCTACTGCTACAGCTGATGCGGCCAAGGAGGGCACTCCATCTGCCAGGGAGAGCACTCCAGCCGCCAAGGAGCTCACTCTAGCTGCCAATGTTGACCCTCCTATGCATGAGGAGGAGTCTTCTATGCCTGATGACTTCTCAGGTTTTGAGACCTTTGCCAAGTTAGCTCATGATGCTGGCTTAGATCCTGATCTTTCCAATGGTCTTGATGGTCCCTTTTCTCCAGCCGTTAATGTCTATGACTTTGCGGATGATTTTACTGGCAAAGATAAACTCCAAGGTACATCTACCACCACTAGTGGGATCCTTCAAGGCAACGCTGCACGAAAGGACATCACAGATATTCCACCTCCTCCTATTTCTGTTGCTACTGGTCTGAAGTGATGGGTTTCATTTTACGACACTACCGAAAAGCCTGGTTCAGTTGATTTAAACATGGCACCATCTTGCTGTGCAAAGGTTTCAGGGGATGATCTTCAGTCTGTCTTGAAAACATTGGTCAAGAAATTACCATACATAAAGAGTGCGTCACTTGTATTTCATGTTGAGACTGTTCTGACCATTCTCTATTATTTAGATACACCTTTCACAATCTTCTATGTCCACATGGATCCTCATTGGATTGCATGTGGCACCTACTCTGAAATTACCACTGGTGATGAGTATGCAGACCCCTGATGATGTGAACTGGGTTGAGGAGAATGGGGCACTTGTTACTCATATCTTAATGGTGAGGCGCTAGCAATTGCATTCTATCCACATTACTTATATTGTCCTATTTAGAGCACCTATAAACCACCTGCACCTTCGTCCTTGTCTGCTATCCCAAATCTTCCCCATAGTTGTTCTTTCTCTTGAGCCAGTACTGCTAGTGCAGGAAGGCGCTCTATTACGCCAAACTCGCCACTTTCTGAGTGTGCTATGTCTGTCGACCCTCCTCCAACAACCCTTGCCAACCTCAAACTCAGCCCTCTTCAATACAGCTTTATTGAGGAGCTTGGAATGCCAACTGACGTCTTATGGCTCTACACTTGCTCTACAACCATCAACCTCTACCAGGCTTATCAACGCTGGAAGTGCATCAGCTCCAGTCTTACTCTCTTGGATGAAAGGAAGAGTGACGACACTTGGCCTGCTGATTTGAAGGTTAATCATGAGGACGTCATCAATATCATCAACAACAAAACAACCTACTATGGCTTGTGGAATGTAAAATTCCCTCTCATCAATGGCAACAATCCTCATCACAAGAAGGTTTTTGACTGGCTCAATACCGACTTGCACGCACCACTCATAGGAAAGGAGTCAGACATTTTTGAAGGGGTCTCTGGAAAGCAACATACTCTTCTCAAGGCCTGGTTGGAGAAAGTAGGGTGGGAGGATGTTGAGGCTGAAGGAAGTGTTCAGAAGACATCTAAAGGGAAGAAAAAAGCGGACAAGGGAAAGGGAAAGGAGAAGGAGAAGGAGAAGGAGAAGGAGAAGGAGAAGGAGAAGGAGAAGGAGAAGGAGAAGGAGAAGGAGAAGGAGAAGGAGAAGGAGAAGGAGAAGGAGAAGGAGAAGGAGAAGGAGAAGGAGAAGGAGAAGGAGAAGGAGAAGGAGAAGGAGAAGGAGAAGGAGAAGGAGAAGACTAAGGAAAAGGAGAAGGAGAAGACTAAGGAAAAGGAGAAGCAAAGAGAGAAGAAGAACAAGTCTGTAGCAGATAGCGAGTAGTGAGTTGATACATATATGAACACTTCTGTACTTTTATTGAATAAGCCATGATTAGTGTGTGTCTTTACCTATGGCAGCTGCTTGCATTTTTCCTGTCCATCTTTCTCAAATCATTTGTCTTGCAAATGCTTGCACTGCTTTCATTCATCCCCATCGTATCTGCCAGATCCAATACCTCCCCATTTCCAGACATTCCTTTCTCAACATTCAGCTCCTTTATTCAGAGCAATTTCAACAACGACATATCACTGTCCTCTACCCTCATGTTTCTTTTCAGCCTACTGGAGAATCCTGATCTTCTTAACCTTCACTTCCAATGAAGAGTTAGAATTTCTGGAACAGAGAGGACATCTAACATTTGGATATGCCTTCTTGCACGCCTTCTGATCCGGCGGTTCAACAGCAATACTCCATTCCTTTCTGACTCTTCTCCAGATGCTTTTGGAGACACTCTTCATAAACTTGCTGTTGATCTCAAGTTAAATCCATTTTCCCAACAAGGTGCACTTGTGTCTCCACTGAAGCCAATCAATACTGCAGCTATTGAACCTGTCTATGTTATTGCTCCCACCATCTTTCAATGCCAAACACCCACATGTCGACTTTGCTCTCTACACTTTTACATGAAGCATGATGATGTTGCACAAGTCAACCTTATCAAATCTTCCATGTACCATCCATATAGCTATGTGGTTGGAGCACGATGTGGACATGGAACCAGTGGCTGCCAGATGACCTATGGACCAGATACTTGTTATTGGTCACCATCTAACACAGGCAACAAGAAAGAAATCCTACAACCAGATGCTCGTTACTTGAAGCTTGGACAGTCTCTATGGTCAGACCGTGTTTTTTCCTCAGCTGTATGCAATGCAACATACAATCTCCATGCTTCTTCATCAGCCTACAAGGAATGACAGCTTCGCATCTGAAAATCCCCACAACCTCCTATCACGTCGGCATATTTGGCAAGCCTTCATTCAGGAATCCACCTGTCTCCTTTCTGGTGACACTTCTGTTGACCTCACTGTTCCCCAAAACTCCTCCATCGACTCCTTGACCAAACATGCATTCCAACAGCTTGGGAAACAAGGTCAAATTCCCAACATGGCTACACATTCCTGCACTGACTGCACACATCCATACCAAGCATCAGTGGATGATGAACCAGACATTTCCTCAGAAGATACAGTCAACATGCGTGTTGTAGATGGCATTGTGACTGGTCCTGTGCATTGTGCTTGTCCTGGCTGTACCAGTGCTCTGGCTAACTACTGTGGAGAATCCTACTGCCATGACCATGTTGCTCAGTATGGAGCCTTGTGTCGCATAGCAGACTGCTCTTGACAAGCTGTAAAAGAGACCAAGGCATGTCGACTTCACCAAGCCCAATGGAACAAGTGGAACAATGCAAATCGACGAAGTGACTTTCTTGGAGTGGCTCGTGTTATTCATCGGAATGGAGAGAGAAACCCATGGCAGCCTGCTCCTAATCACCAGCCCAATGCCCATGACCAGGACGACCCAGAGCCAATTACATTCAAGCACTACTTTTCCCCAACAAAGTACTACTGTGTGGAGACTCTCTGTGCTCCATGTGGTGTTGTCATTGCTTGGGCATTGTTTGCTAAATCAGAGTCTCCAACAAACATCATGTCCTTTCTCACATCTGTTTATCCCACTCCTGAACTACGACCTTCATTTATCTGCATCGACAAAGCCTGCATCATTCTTAAAACTGTGACTAAAAATCCAACTTTCAAAGGGTGGTTGGACACAACTCGCTTCATTGTTGACTCCTACCACTATAAAAACCATAGCAAGACAGATGCACTTTGTCAAGAATGGTGCAACCCTGCTCCAGAAGATGGATCAAGTCCAAATTTGGTTATAAAAGTAAGGACCAACACTGGCCAGACTGTTTGGAAAAGAGTATTCAATACCCAGGTTTGATTTGATTCTACTTACTTCACAAATGTGTGTTAATGTATTCTCTACAGGCATGTGAACAACTTAATGCATGGCTTGCTGGGTATGAGTATATTCTGAAAAAGTTCACCATCTGGAACTTCAACTGGTTTTTGCATGCTATATTATATATCCACTCCAAGAAGGTTCTAAAGAAAAGGGCTCAGAAATCTGGTAATGCTGACTCAAATGACTCTGACAGAGATGATATTTAGTTATCAGAATGTATGTGTATGTAGACTAGCATTGTATTTAATTATGACTCCCTTGTATTATTATTGCAAATCTGTAATATATATGTAGACTCTCTACAGAGTCTGTAGAGAGTCTGCATGCGACATTGCTAAAATTATCAAAATGTCACTTTATGTCACATCTGTAGAGAGTCTGTAGAGAGTCTCTAAGACTCTGTAGAGACTCTTGCCACTCCCTAGAGAGTCTCTAGGGTACTCCGGGGAGAGTGAGAAGTTCTGACATGCACCCAGATCGGCCTCGCAGTGTGTGTCCAATAGCTTTGCCAAAGTGATCAGCCCAGTTGTGCCAATCGCGATGAGGTCTTCCACAAACGACTGAAGCGCAGTTAAGACTACCTTCTCGTCTACGAGAACAACCTCAAGAAGACAGTGGTCTATGCTTCCAGATCTTGTTGTGTTTCGCTTGTCCTCTGCGAGATTGTGCAGTTGTTGTTGAGTGTTAAACTGTTAATAATACAATTGAGTAGGTTGGTGCAAATGAGGGGTTCGTAGTAGGTATCTGCATCTTTTGATACATCTTGTCCTTGGTACCACCCGCCGAATCGCTCGTCGAGGGCTAGCAGTGCTGAATCTTTCGAGAACTCGAACTTGGTGACGGTGAGACCAATTCCAGAAAACGACTAAGGAATTGAATAATAAGTTTCAATTCAACGATTACAATGTACACCACCTACAGAAAATATCTCGGCTTTCAAGCAGATAAATCTGCGATTGGCCTCCCCCATCTGCTTTGGAGTTGAAATATGATTCCACATTGTAGTGGCCACAAGGATCTCTTCGGCTTTGAATGCCTCTGCAAATGCCCTTAGGAGCTTGATTGCATCCCGTTTAGACCTACCTATCTGGATATCGGTTATGGGTTGGAAGTAGATGGCCGTTACGACCATCAATGAGGCAAGTTGCCTGATCAGAAGCGTCATTTAATAATATAACCCATATCACCACAAACTGACAGACTGTAAGCCATCCAATGCATTTGTCATCATTTTCGTGACCCGCCCCTCCGAAAGTTTTGTATCCAGAAAGCTGGGGGTGTCCATCAGGATGTAATCCTCGCAGTAGGTGTTTCCCAAATTGACCACCCTATAGCAAGTGACATCTTGAGTAACGCTCTCAAGTGAGTCTTTGGATATAGACAGGTCATGATCTGGCAAGAATATTTTGATGAACTGAATGAAACCTCGACTGAGAATCTGGGGAGCTGAGACTTATGAATGATACAAACTGCGCTCTTGCCTGAACCTGTTGGACCCATGAGACTGCAGGAGGAACGGCGTTCAATCAATAGACGAGGATGGGGTGTCGAGTAGTACATACACAAGTCATTGCTGCCTGTACGTTGATAATTCTATCGTTGTTTATCTCTATCTTGACCCTGTCGTCCCTTATCTTTTCGCAGTTCCCCTTTCAGCATTCATCATATTCGGAAGTCAACACGATATCCTTCGAGTGTGGAGAATTTCTGGGAAAGGTGAAACTGAAAGAGGTCCCATAACTGTAACAAGAAAGAACTAGACGTTGTTTGATGTATTCAACTGTATTTGCTATTTTAACCTGTTATCAATGACGTGAAGTCTCAGCTGTCGAGCTGGGGCAACTAGAAAATGCCGTGCGCCGCCATGCACTACCGTGAACCTGCTTCGTTGCGCCACGGCGAATTTCACGGCTTTGCATGGCTCATCACTCGATAGCACAGTAGTACGGTAGTAGAGTAGGTCCGTTCAATAATACCTGCAGAATCTGCAGCTCAGCTGCAGGCCGCAACTTGCAGCTCAATTCGTGACATTAGATAATCGTATCTATATACGGAATGGGTCCCCCTATTTCGCAACATCCTCCTCTATTCTGTTTTTCACTGCCTCATTTGTTACATATGAAAGTAGGGACATCTGTCGGTAGGGAGGAGACTCTGAGGTATAACGAGGCTTCAGTCTTGTGTTGAAATACTCTCATGACAGTAACTGTAGAGGTTCAAAAAAAATTACATTTTCAGATACTTTAATACTAGGGTGAATGGAAAGAACGCAGCTCTAAAGCTTGAAATCTGTTTCTGGATACAGTCGACTCTGTCATAACCGATAGCTGTCATAACCGATAACCCCCAGTCAAAAACGGCTCTGCGGTTTTCTGCGGATTTGGAGATTTTGAGTGATTTTCTGCGACGGTCAGCGCAAAACACAGAATTCTGTTTAATTCTGCAGCTCCCATAAAAGCGTGAGAAAGGACGAGACACCAATGACCTCCGAGGATGAGAAGCCTGTCTGTCACTGGTAGGAGGTGTCCTGTCGATGGTTTCATGTATCTATACGCATAAGATATACATTCAAATAAAAAAGAAGCTCTTTTCCCTATAATAACGCCTCCGAGACTTCCTTCATTTCATTCAACTCACATCCTCAATTCAACAAACCTCAATACGAAGACTCGTCCTCGATTTACTCAGTGTCGGGCCCGGTGCGTCAACATGACCCCGCATTTTGCATAAGCTTAACCCCCTCTAGACTCAATCCAGCGCCGTTTATCCAATCAATAGTGCGCTACCACCCATAGCGGCTTTAAATTTACACAGCAATCTCGGTATGTCGTCTGTTTCATGAGTGTATTATGTATTAACTGTATTACAGGCTGTACCATGGAACGTGACTCAAACAACAATAACACACTAAGCTCCGATGACAAGAAGCTCTCGACAGACATAAAGTGCATCAAAAATGAGATTAAATGCCTTGAGCGTGCATTTGATTCAGCGTTTGTGCGAAGCTGGGACTTGACTCAGATGGTGTCTGATTTGGGTAACGAGTGTGTTGTTAACAATATCAATAACGACGCCATTCGGGATATCTTTCATGACTTCAAAAAGGATGTGTTGGCTCGCTTATCTAAATTAGAGACTCGTGTAGAAATTTTGGAGCTGATTGTTGATGCAAAAATGTAAATAAATGCATTGTTCAACCGAACAATGGAATTTTCACCCTCTGAGTGGTATCTATTGTGTTAATGAACAGGTGCTCTGATGAATAGAGAGGCCAAGCTTATGTTACAAACAATGAAATAACAGTTCATTGTTCTTAAAAAAGTATAAATATGGTGCGATTGGTTTACCAGAACACCCCACTTTCTTGCAGGTGATACTGTAGCTTGGGAATGCGAACAGGCTCCTGCATGAGGTTTGCTAGCCATGTTACGTTCTATTCCCTGGGCGAGAGTTGATATTCCCAATGAATTCAAATTTGTCTAAATCGATGCATCCTCTGGTCAGGGATTACATTGACCAGACAGGTTTCCACATTTCATTAGTTCAGCTATTGTAGTTTGACATGTGTACTTCCCGCAGGACAGTATGCTAGTCAACCTAATACCCCACTGTAAAGACCACTTTGACACATGTACTTCCCACAGGATGGTGCGCTAGTCAAACTGGTGTACGACTTCAGGTTGCTTGACAATCTCGACAATCTGATCTGTTCAAATCACACTGATACAGATGAAGCTTATGCCATTTACGATGTAATAGTACATGCTGTAACTACTATCAAACATTGTCGGGAACTGGCTGAGGTCCTGCTGCATCGCTGATAAGCATTTCGAGACCAGATTTCTCGACGACAAACCAAAGGTTCTCGGGATCGGTTGGCTTTCAGGGCAAAGGCTGCATTGAGACAAGGGAAATTATGTTTTCTGGCTTAATAATTGCCAACGAATCCTGACCGTTGTATGAACATGCATAGAGCGTGTGCAACGACTCCTCCCAGATAACCAGATTTTGTGTCCCATACAATGAAACCATTGCAAATCTGCCTCCATCATTCAGCAGGGAAAAATAAAACTGTACTTCAGCAAATCGCTGAGTGTCGTTATATATAATCTATGATGTGGTGTCAGATACAAGTCTGAATGCATTGAACATGATGAACTTGACTCACTTTTACATTTCGAGCAATGTGCAAATTGGGCCTCGATTTCTTGTTGTTTTCAGCATACATGCTTCGAGCAACCTGACCAGTGGGAAGAAGTATACACCCCCATCGACGGACATTCTTTGTATGGAACCTAGCAAACACAAGATTTTCTTCGGCTGGCTGAAGCTTGGCCCAATTCTTGTCGCGTGGTCGAAGGTATAGGTAACCTCCACCAATATCCATTGATCCTTTGGGTGGCTTCTGTTGAAATGTATCCAGCTCTGGAACTATAGCATAGAGTGCATTGATCTGTGCAAGCTTCAGAGCAAGTTGAACCAAATTTCCAAATGGGTTTGATGGTTGTCGAATATCAGACCCAAGATCACCAATGGTTCGCTCGAGCGTGAATTGAGAATCCAAGGCACCAGGACCCTTTCGAAACACTTCAAAGGCGACATGGAGAAGTGTGTGTAGGCATGGGCGGCACATGTGAAGGCGATCAGGGCGGCGTTGATAGTAGAGGTTTTCATACTCCTCTACAAATTGAACAAAGAGGCTGTGTGCTCTAAGGAGGTCTTCTGTGGAGATGGTTCGTTGCAAGATAATATGAACTGCTGCTACAAGTCGACAGAAGTTGACATAATATTGAATGGGAAGGACAAGTCGGAATAAGGCAGGTCCTAATCCAAAAAGATAGAGATAGTATTCGGTGGCCTTGTATCCACTTGAGATCTTCTCAGCTGGATTTCGAGGAGGTCGGTGAAATGATGATGGAAAATATTTAGTAGCATCAGCTACAAGTTGACCATGCTGTATCCATGTATCACCTGTGAGTGCCGCCCATTCCCAGGTCACCTTGTTATCGCTTGGCTCGCACAAGAGTGTTCCACGCCAGAGGGGTATTAGAAGTTCGCCTAAATTGATGAATATCAAGTGCATGAGATCGACAGAAAAGCAGGAGGGAACAGGGAGCATAAGATGCTGGTCAAGCCCACTAAGAAGAGAGAGCTTGCTGAGACCAGTATTCTTTCGATTTTCTTCGTATTCTCCTTGGGTGGTGGATCCAATAATCCTGTCAATGTCATTGTCGTATTTTTCTAAGTCTGGTTTGAGAGTGGCTGGGTTGCGAAAATCAAAGTCTGGTTCCATATCGACTGTGCCATGTGGTCGAAGATGAGCTGAAAAATAATGACCACTGTGTGGCTTGTGTTGTCCTTTCATTGTGCATCCAAGGCGACATCCATGTGCTCCATGGTGACCAACCTGACCATCTAACTCAGTCAACCCAACTGCATCTGCTGTTCCAAGGAGGAGAATGAGGCGAGAGTATGCTAGCCTATTTTCGTGTGCGTTCCAGATTGCCAAGCCACATCCCTCGTTTTCTTTCTGCAAAGCAGATAGGTGATGGAAACCCACAAAGAGAAAGGAGTCGAGATTCTTTGGCTTGTTTGGGCCAGGTATGATGAGCGCTGGTAGAACATACTTTTTTCGGTATCGAATCTTTGGGCTATAGTTTGGCAGTATCCAAATCGCAATCCAAGTATCGGACTGTTTGTTCTGATAGAGTTGGGCACCATCAAGGGAGAATATGAGTGTCGTATCATTGGGTGTTAGTCCAATAGTCTCGAAAAGCTCCTGAACGTCGCTTCCTGATTGAATGTCATCATAGGGCATGTTGTCATTCCTGTTTTCCTGGCGCTTACAGAACTGATCATACTGGTACTCCATAGCAATAGCCCTGTCTGGAGAGCGACGGAGTGCTTGAATCTGCGGCCCAAGTGGCAGGGTGCAGAAAGTTTTTCGAGGTACCTTCTTAGGAAGATGTTTCTGGTCATATCGATGTTCGCCACACTTTTTACATTCCTCTAGATTGGTGTCGGCATCGGTAAACGCATGGCAACCATTGACACACATGTCATTGGTGAGTGCAACCACTCCAGTTGCTCGTTCAAACAGCTTCTTGATAGAATAGTGCGAATGGCACTCCACCTCTGGAAAGCGTCGAGCCGTAGCTTTGGTGATATTATTGTAAGTGGCCTCTGATGCGTGTAGGCAGGAGATGAAGATGTCGAGGGCAAGGCGTGTATCTGGGTCATGGAGGTCCTCTTCAATATCATGTCGTGGGTTTCGAAGCTCCTCGATGGTCCGTTGTGGGAGTCCACTGTTCTCTAGGGTTGCGTCACGGATAGATTCAATGTAGCGCTGCGAAAGTTCAAGACTTTCAATCATTGAGTAGTGCTCGATGTGTTGCTCCTCCTCCTGACGCTCCTGATCGAGCTAAGATGATATTCATGTCAGGTAGGTCCTTCATACTGAAGATGTACGGGAAATCATCAACACACCTCATCTAACTCTTCGTCCTCTTCTTCATTTTGGGCAACATCTCTATCGCTATCACTTTCATCTGAATTCCGTTCGGGGTAGGGGTCAGGTTCGGATTCGGAGGTGCTAGATTCATCTTCCTGTCTGTCTGACTCTGACCGTTCTGACCCTGACTTCTCCGGGTTATTGATATCCATGTCGGTAGGTGTCTATTTTGGTGTTAATTTTTTTTGAAACAAGATTGCTATTTGAGAACCAGAATAACAAGACATACAACTGGTCGACTATCCTCCGGATTGTTAGCGCCCATGTCGTCGCCAATAGGTCTCTCAGGTCTGTCCTCATAAGGTGGCCCATCATCATTGCCATCATTGCCGTCCTGCTCCATTCTTCTCTCCCCACAACCCTCCTCTAACAAATCTCCCTCACAGTCATCACTTGAAGCCACATCCGAGACCTGTTCATCACTTTTATGGTGAGCATTGGATGCAGCAGCCTGAGCGCCTCTTCTCTCAGCCCTCTCAGCTGCCTCCTTTTCGTCACGAGCTAGATGCCGTTGTTTTGTTCGAAGAGATACTGGAGGCGGTTGCCTTTTGCATCGTTTACACGGACAGAGTAAACCCATTGAGGGTTGTCAAAAAAAATTGAGTCTGTTGAAAAGCAGGCTGCAAGGTGATTTAGAACGAGTGTCAAGCAACCACCAAGTCAACTGGACTTGATTTGGGCGAAAAAATGTAGATTCAGTCGTACGATACAAATAATGGTGTACAGTGCGGAAATAGAAGAATTTAATTAAAGTAATTACCCTCGAACACGACTCGACGATCACGTTAAGAACAAGAGAACAGACTTGGTGAAATTATTGTTCTTCGGACAATAAACACAACCAAACAAGACCCTTCTGATGCGTTGAATTCAACTTCTCTTCCTGTTTGTCCACCATCCTCACTATTGAACTAACCACCTTTCTCGTCATTCTCAACAACATGAACGACAATTTCAACTTTTCCAACTATCACAATCCACCATTTACATCAACTTCATCACCGTTAGCATGGCTTGACCCCAGCCTCGCATCAGACCGCGAACATGAATTAGTACGGTTCATCAAGTGATATTCCGATGCTAACCTTCGCTCTTAGTCTCTGAAAGTGGCAAAACCCAACTTGGGGCCTGGAAGCAAGCAATCATTAGGTCAAGTGGTTATGAACACCACAGCTCCAAGGGAATTCATTGGGGTTTCCAACATCTCACCACTGCCAACCCGAACCTTTGTGTCAGAGGAGCAATTGTCTTCTCATCCCTTTTTAATGGCGCACAGCCCACAGTATCTGGGGCTGTTTCAAGCTTACATTGAGGCAACAAGTGAGCTATGTGCTCTAAAGTGAGTTCCTTTTTTATTTCTTTAGTTATATGCGCATATATGCGCTGCTAAACCAATTTTAGGGCATATTCTCTCAGTAATAATAGTCGTAGACCACCGTCCCTGCCCTCCCGTACCAACTCTATTGCTCCAAATCATCCAACCAAACCATCTACCACCAAAGTGTCCCCTCTCCCGCCAACAACCAGTCTTCCGCAGCTGAAAAAGGAGGACCACCCTGATGAAGTCATGTGGACGAATAAGGTGTGGTCAGCAGATGAGCGGGCTCGCAAGAACAACAGCCAGAAGGTATCGCTCTATGATTTTTTGCCAGACGAGAATGGTTTGCCCCCTAGCAACGACACGATAGGTGAGATGCGAGATGCTTTCAAGCAAGCATGCTGCCGAGTGGAGCTTGCTGGACTACGGCCCCGCAAGTGGAAGAGATGTGTACCCGAGGTCCTCAAGTATATTCATTTTTGTCGGGTATAGAGGTCACGAGAGGGGGCTGTAGGTAGACAAACTCAGTGATGAGCTCCGAAGCCGCATCCCTCCCAATTCCGCATTTTCGGCATTTTTACGATGCACTGTTTATCCTTCATTCCCCGACTGCACGCTTCCTTCTTCTTTCGGTTTATTTCATTTATTTTTAGTTCTATTTTTGCTTCTATGAAACGCTTCGGCGCTAGTTTTCTTAAATCCTTTCATTTTCTTTTGTTTTCCTTTCGTATTTCCTTTTTAGTTTACCTTAGTAGCACTGCACCTCATGTACTTTATTTACTGTACACTATTTCCACCACAGAATAGACAAGGTTTTCACCTCAGTTTCGCCCCAGTTCGTCATCATCGTCCCTCGTCGTCTTCGTATTTCGTATTTCGTTTCGTTTTCGTTCGTATTTCGTCGTTCCGCGTGCATTCGGCACCACCATTCCACTCGTTTCCCACATTTTCCCTTAGCACTCGCAGACCCCACGATCTTGCAACGTCGCGCTTACTCACCCATCATCACACTATCCTCATCCTCACATCATCTCACACATTATATTATATTTCATATCTAGACTTACCGTAACGCGCACATCAAATTTGGAGCCCACCGCGAGGGGTTTGTTTGAAGTGCTCCCACACTCATTAGCATCATCATCTCGTAACTCATTTTCACGCCAATCCGTTATTCGCTCCACAGTACTACCGTCACCTTCGTTATATCATCATGTCCACCATCGTCCGTTTACCAATTCGAGGATCCAAGAACGCTCCCACCTTCACTCATGCGCATACCCGAGAAATCCACCGTTATTTCGAGAGCGTCGAATTCTTACTCAAGCAGGCACAGATCACCAGCGCACGTGAATGGATCGACGCCATCGTGTTCTACGCAGACTTCGAGGTCTCCGATTTCTGGCAGTCGTTCCCTCAGTTTTCGACTCAGCCTTCCGATTACGCCGCTTTCAAGGACGCAGTTCTCGCGCTCTACCCCGAAGCCGATTCGACTCAGAATAAGTTCATGATCGCCGACCTCCAGCAGCTAATTTTCGACGCCGAAATTCACAACATCGACTCTCTAGGACAGTATTATCGTCGCTTCCTTCACATATCCAACTTCCTCATTTCGAAATCTCGCCTCTCAGCAATCGATAGTCACCGCCTCTTCATTACAGGCTTCCCAGACCAGCTCCAGGACAAGATTCTGGCTCGTTTACAGGTGAAGTTTCCAGATTCTCATCACGACGATCCGTGGCCCGTTGATCGTGTTTACGACGCGGCTTGTTTTATTCTTCGAGGTTCAGCCAATTCCGTCTCTTCGTCGTCATCAGCATCACCAGCGTTACCTCATCATCCTCGTCCTGTTCCCTCGTCTCAGCCTTCGTCTTCATTGGGAATCGTCCCATTGAATGATATCACGACCCTAGTCTCAGCGCTTACTCAGGAACTCACGAAATCGATTCACGAGGTCATTCAGCAGTCACGGCTTAAAGTTCATTCGAAATCGGCACCCAGTTCACGCAGATCATGTCATTTTTGCGGTAGCTCCAGTCACTTCATCGGAAAATGCTACACAGTCATCGATTATATTCGAAGCGGAAAGTGTCAGCGCAATCATTATGGTAAAGTCGTCCTTCCATCCGGTGCCTTCGTCCCTTCGGGCATCCCTGGTACAATCCTCAAGGAGAAATTCGACGAGTATCATCGCCTCAATCCGAATCAGGTCGCCGCTCCGCAGTTCTTTCACACTATCGTTCCTGGTCCCTTTCATTCGTCGCCCCCATCCAGCGAGTCGTTTTCGATCGATGCTCGTATTGCTGCGTTAGAAGCTGAGCTCGTTACGCTCCGTGGCACCCAGACATCGTCTCACAAGCCCCGGGTCGTTCCTTCATCATTTCCTTCGTCTTCGTCGCCTTCTTCCGCTCCAGCGCACCCATTTCATTCGGATTTAGACTCCCATTCGTTGCTCACAACATCGCCACCCTCTCAGGTCGTCTCAGCGTCGAGCCACAGCTCATTTCATTCGTCTCAGAACATCACCTCGTCATCTCAATGTGTTCCTGCGTCCAGCCACCCTCCTGTCATCACAGCGCTCAGTCTCCAACAGCCAGAGGACAAGCCAATCGTCGCCACAGCACCTGCATCCGATCCGGTTTCATTAGCGTCACTCGGTGCAGCTCTGTCAATCGAAGATCAGCCTGTACATGGTAAAGTAGATCCCCCACTTGTCACCTGCGCTTCATCACCATCGCTCCCTTCCGCTGCCCCGCTCCCAGCGAATTTTAGTGCTTCGAATTCGTCTGTTGATCGTCCTTCTTCCTTATCACTCCCCGAGTTTGATTCACCATTTTATACTTCCATTCGGTTGCCTCACATTTCGTCGTTATCGCCTTTTGTGGTTTTACAGTTACTATTTGTCCTTAGTAGTGTTCAGACTTCGTTCTCACTCATCTCCGATTTTGTTGCTTTTATTTTCGTTTTCATCTCGTTTTATGTTCGATTCGTAGTCGGTTTTTGTTCAGATTTATTCGTTTTCATCGCCCCTTTTATTGTTGTAATCGTTTCCGGTTTAATTATGCACTCACTTTTACAGGAATTCCGTCGTCTTCATCTTCCCCAACGTCGACCTTCGCTCCCATACTCGCTCCTTCACCGATTTCGAACGCTTTTCCATCGAGTTTCATCGCCACCCGCTCCTGTTTACCATCGTCAAGATCAACCATCGCACAGCAACGTCGTTTTGATTCGAAACAAGCGCCCTGCTGGCTCCAATATCGATCCAGCAAAGCAGGTCATCATCACGAAGTCAAAGGGTTTCATTCATTCTCACCGTATTTCGTCGCATCGTCCCAGCACCAGCATCGCAATTCGGCCGCCAGCGGGTTCAGTACCAACGAAACCACGCCCCCACGTTCGAAATAGACGATTTTCGCGACACATATGAAGGTTTAGGAGCATCGGTTCAAGAGGAATTCGAGGAGTAGTGACCGAGGACGGTCAGATTTTCAGCAAGAGGGGAATGCATGGTTGAGTCCCCTATTTTTCGATTTTATTTCGCTATTTTTGCCTATTTTTCGCTCACATTACCTTCCTCGTATTTCCGACCCCTGTTCGTCGTTATTATTCACCTTTCACTTTCGTCATTCGTTCCCATTTTACCGTGATTCGGTTCAGCACATCGTCAGCCCAGTGATGATTTACTGAGGGCTCACCGCTTTCTTCATTTTATTAAGCACGTTCGAGGCCCGCCTAATGCGTGTATTATTCACATTTAGTTTATTTTCTCTCGCTTTCATTCGTTCGCATGCGTATTTACCATTTTCGTTACATATCCGGCGCTTTTTCATTTGAATTTCGTTCATTACTTCGTTTTCGTTATCCATCAGCGCTCCATTTCATCATATTATTCACTCTGTAGTATAGTTCCTTCATCCGTTCTCGTCGCCTTTCGTTCACTTTCATCCCCGTTCCGCTTTCGTTTCGCATTTTAGGTAGATTCGACGTCCTCAGGTGACTGGGGACAGTCACATTCTCAGCAAGAGGGGAATATGATGAGCTCCGAAGCCGCATCCCTCCCAATTCCGCATTTTCGGCATTTTTACGATGCACTGTTTATCCTTCATTCCCCGACTGCACGCTTCCTTCTTCTTTCGGTTTATTTCATTTATTTTTAGTTCTATTTTTGCTTCTATGAAACGCTTCGGCGCTAGTTTTCTTAAATCCTTTCATTTTCTTTTGTTTTCCTTTCGTATTTCCTTTTTAGTTTACCTTAGTAGCACTGCACCTCATGTACTTTATTTACTGTACACTATTTCCACCACAGAATAGACAAGGTTTTCACCTCAGTTTCGCCCCAGTTCGTCATCATCGTCCCTCGTCGTCTTCGTATTTCGTATTTCGTTTCGTTTTCGTTCGTATTTCGTCGTTCCGCGTGCATTCGGCACCACCATTCCACTCGTTTCCCACATTTTCCCTTAGCACTCGCAGACCCCACGATCTTGCAACGTCGCGCTTACTCACCCATCATCACACTATCCTCATCCTCACATCATCTCACACATTATATTATATTTCATATCTAGACTTACCGTAACGCGCACATCATCAGTACATGCAATATGGACTGACATATATTAGAGAGTACCTGTAGGTAGACAAACTACAGGGTAATGTAAGTAAATAGCTGGATAACGAGTGGAATAACTTGTAGCTCACCTCAGTACATGCAATATGGACTGAGGAGAGTCAGCGCGAATAGAAACTAAACTAAGGGAGCGGACGGAGGTCATGTGATGTGAAGCGAGATGAAGAAAATGAATCTAATCTAATAATTTCAACACGCCCACTCATCGAGCTGGATTATAAGCAGGAGAACGAAGTCCGAGATCCCAAACAAATCGAGTGAACTTTTCACGAGCAAGTGCTTTCGTAAGAACGTCAGCAACCTGATCACCAGTGGGTACGTATTCAGGATGAATAATCCCATTTTCATACCGATCGCAAATGTAGCGAAATTTGGTATCGATGTGCTTGGTGCGCTCATTGATCGTACCATTCTTGATATTGTGGATAGCAGGTTGATTATCAATCAAGAGGGTGGTAGGTTCAGAAGGAGGTAAACCAAGGGAAGTAAAGAGAGAACGAAGCCAGGCGGCTTCTTGAGATGCTGTGGAAGCAGCGATAAATTCGGGTGAAACCAAGTTCCTTCTCAAGCATGTTCCGGACGACCTTGTACCACTCGCGCGAGGCCTGTTTGAGTCCATACAGGGCCTTGTTGAGTTTCCAGACATCAGTTGGATTCCCTTCGGTCCAGCCAGGTGGCATCTTCATGTAGATTTCGCGGTCGAGATCTGAGTTGGTGAAAGCAGATTTGAAATCGACTTGATGCAGGTGCCATTTAAGGCGAGCTGATAGAGTAAGAAGGGAGCGAATGGTAGTTTGTTTGGTGACTGGTGAAAATGTTTCGTCGTAATCGATGCCCTCGACCTGAGTGAAGCCTTTGGCGACGAGACGAGCCTTGTACTCAATGACCTTGCCATCAGGACCGAATTTTCGCTTGAAAACCCACTTGCAATCGACTGGATGTTGTCCACGAGGTACAATTTCCTTCCCTCGTTGGTCGAAAAGGTGGATCTCCACGAAACGACTCAGCTCCTTGACTGTTGATACTTTCCAGTTGGGAGCATCTGGTCCAGCCATAGCTTCTTCGTAGGTGAGTGGATCACGATCTAGACGCGAAGTCTTCGCTGATTCGTCGCCCACTGAAGCAGGATGGAGTGGAGGAGTGATAGTGGAGTTGGAGGCGAGATTCTGGGGTTCTGGAGGCGTTTCCTGTGGTGCTGGAGGTTCAGGAGCGTTGGAGGCCTTCCTACGAGCATAGGACGTCACTGAGTAGCGCGCGTCGTCGTCTTTGACAGGCTGGCGACGATTTCGGGTAGAACGACGTGTTTCAGGAGGAGGAGGAGGAGATGGATATGGTAGGGACGATTTCCAAGGTGGATCGCGCGGATATTTCGACGTGGCAGTCGATTTGGACGTTTTCGGGGTCGGCGAATCCGAATCTGAAGTCCGTTTGGTCGCGCGTTCGCTCGTTCCAGAGATATCGCGAGAACGAGTTGTAGGGGTGCTGGCAGGCTTGCTGGAGCCACTAGTGCGATCTGGGGCACTATTTCCAGGTTTCCTATCGTCGTCGTCATCGTCCTGATCGTCCTGGAGCTTCTCCTTGCCTTTAGGCTTGTCCCGAGTGCCTGGGACGTCGCTATCTTCAGGTTTGGTGTTCCCCCCTAGCTCCTCAGCATTTACCACCACTTCTTCCACAGTTTCAGAGTCGTTTCGCGAAGGCGATTCGCTAATGACAACCCTGGTAGTGCCAGACGATCCCCCCTCATCGAATATGACATCCCTGGACTGGATAATGCGTCCAATCCCCTTCAAAGTCTTCTCACCAAGGACATAAGCTTTCCTATGCTCAGCAAAGCCTAGGAATACACATTCAATGGTTCGTTTTGAGAACTTCTGGCGCTTAGACTTAGGTATATGAACCCAAGCTTTGCAGCCAAAGACACGAAGGTGGGCGATAGAGGGCTTGTTGCCAGTGTAAGCCTCGTGGGGGGTGACATTGTCAGAGTTGGCACGTGTGGGGGAAAGGTTGTGGAGGTATGTAGCATGAAGGATGGCGTAGGACCAGTATTTCTTTGGAAGACCAGCCTCGGAAAGCAAAGTGACTGCTCGTTCCTGAAGGGTACGATTCATCCGCTCAGATTTTCCATTCTGTTGCGGCGTATCGGGGTTCGTATCCTCGAAATGGATCCCTTTTTCCTTCAGGAGTTCCAACAGTTCCGTTTTGATGTATTCACCTCCACCGTCGTTGCGAAAACGATCGATTTTCTCCCCAGTTTCAACCTCAGCTCGTGCGATGAGCTGACGAAGGTTGACTGTGGCATCCGACTTGTTCTTGAGGAGTCGAACTTTGGCGTAGTTCGATTTTCCATCAATGAACGTGATGAAGTAGCGGTAGCCATCTTGGGAGAGAGTCTGGGATGGCCCACAGACGTCGGAGTGAATGCGGAAAAGGACACGCGGGTGTTCAATGTTGGAGACTTTGGGAATGGGGGTGCGAGTTTGCTTTCCTTCGAGACAAGGAATACAGGTGTTGAGGGAGGAAGAGTCATCCTCAGAGATCTCCATGCCATTAACCATGTTCTTGCGATGAAGTTTGCGCACAGAATCAGGCATGATGTGGCCGAGACGACGATGCCAGAGAGAGAAGGAGGCTTTAGACGATTTCTGCTTCGGAATTGAAGCCAGAAGAGCCTCTTCGTAATCGTCATCATCGCTGGAGTCAGGGAGGTGATCTGAAGGAGTCGCTGGAGCGCAGTAGTAGGCAACTTCAGGGAGAATCACTGTACAGTTCACTACATGGAGCTTGCCTAAGCGAGTAGTAGAACCATGAACCTCGTTGGTTTTGGCGTTGAAGATCGTGCCTTTACCCTTAACAAAGGTAACTCCGAGGCCACGATCATTGAGACCATCAACCGAGATGAGGTTTCCATTGAGATCGGGTACGTGATGGACGTTGTTGAAGATCGCTGTGGTGAAGGATCCATCGGCATGATGAAGCTTCATCTGGACACGGCCAATTCCAGTCGCCTTGATGTAGGATTCATCTCCGAGATAGACACGTACAGGAGAGGCGAGAGGAGTGTATGACATGAACCAATCGCGATTCGAGGTCATGTGGGCTGTAGCTCCAGAGTCGAGAATCCACGATTTGGTGAGTGAGGAGCGATTTTCAGTAGCGGCGGCACGAGACATGAAGAGGTGAATGACACCAGGTTCCAAATCAGCATCGGACCTTGGAGATGGGTCAAGTGTGGCGATTTTGGCTGAATGAGAGGTCGAAGCATTTCCATTATCCTTCTTCTCCGAAGAGGATGGTGCTGGAGTGGCTTCCGATGTCTTCTCCTTCGCTTTGAGTTCAGCCTTTAGTTTCCGACACTCAGACTTGACATGGCCCTTCTTCTTGCAGTGGTGACACTTTACGTCCTTCTTCTCCTTGTCCTTCTTCCCACCCGCAGACTTTCCACCAGGATAACCGGAAGAAGATCTTTGGGATGATCGCGTAAAGAGAGCGATTTGGGATTCCTGTTTGCGAGCCTTCTCAGCAGTGAGGATCTGATCAATGACATGATCGGATGTGAGTTTATCCTCTGGCTGCATGATGAGCAACTCTCGAAGAGTGTCGTAGGCAGAAGGGAGTTGGAGAATGAGAGCAGCTGCGATGGCCTTATCCGGGAGAGCGACACTAAGGGTCGATAGGATGTGAGCCTTATGGCGAATGGCGTTGAGCTGCTGCTCGAGTGACTCGTCTTCGGTGAGGGTGCCTCGGAAGATCTCCATGATGAGGTAGGCGATGGTGAACTTCCCTTTCCCTTCGTAGCGACGTTGGAGCTGGTCCCAGATTTCGAAAGCCGTAGTGAGGTGGAAAACACCAGCAAGGGGCTCGTCCTTCAACGTGAGGGTAATCTGGGCTCGTGCTTCCTTATCCTGTAGCTGCCATCGCTCTAGCAAGTCCTGATACGTAGCCTTCTTGGTACTGTCTGCCGAACTGTCTAGTGGAGTTGGTTTGAGGTCTAACCCACTGACCACATTCCAGAGTCCTCGTATATCCAAGACCATCTGTACTCGGAATTTCCAGGTTTGATAATTCGAGCCATCATCTTCCAAAGATGGTATGTCGAATAGGCGGTTAGACGCACTGGGAATAGATTTCGAGGATGAAGAGGTTGCCATAGTTGGTAATTAGAGTTAGAGTTTGACAGTGTGAGAGCGAAGCAGTGATGAGGTGGCAGTGGAATGAATGGACTTGTGAAGGAATGGAGCAAGAGTGGGGATGAGGGAAATGTGAGCCAATGAGGAGACTAGGAGAGTATTGCCAGCGAGATGAATTAGACGCGGGCAGGGCCCATAACCTTTTGTCGGGTATAGAGGTCACGAGAGGGGGCTGTAGGTAGACAAACTCAGTACATGCAATATGGACTGACATATATTAGAGAGTACCTGTAGGTAGACAAACTACAGGGTAATGTAAGTAAATAGCTGGATAACGAGTGGAATAACTTGTAGCTCACCTCAGTACATGCAATATGGACTGAGGAGAGTCAGCGCGAATAGAAACTAAACTAAGGGAGCGGACGGAGGTCATGTGATGTGAAGCGAGATGAAGAAAATGAATCTAATCTAATAATTTCAACATTCATGACACCATGTCTGCCGCCTTTCCAGTATTTCGGTATGCCAACAACAACTGGAAGTTGCAGAAGTTTGCAAGCAGAGTGTATTCCGATTGGAATCGAGACTACGAGACTGGTATTTTTTGTATTTTTTTTTCATATTTTTTTCTCATTTGATCCTAGACTCAGACAACGACGCGACACCTAAAAAGCGCAAGAAGAGCGATAGTAACTCAGACTCGGATTCGGACAACGAAAAAAAAAGGGTAGGCTCCAGAAGAGAACAAAGCCTGCGTTCCAAACGAAGGAAATGAAGACATCCAAAAAGGTTAGTGCTCTCTTGCGTCGTGTTTAACTCACTCCTGTTTATCTCTACACCTTCCTAAGCACTCTCCAACGCTTCCACCCACCACACCTCTCCCACCTGCCGCACCACCAGTTGAACTCCTCACGGCACCCAACACGATTGTTGGTCCATCACCTCCAGCCATAAACGCCATAAACACCATCCAACCTCAGCTCGTTACTGACCCACCTGTCCCTCCAATTGAAATGCAACCTGGAGCTTCTCACACCGACCATGACATCACGCCACCTCGTAATGATTCGCCTTCCGCCCCTCCAATCATTTCAACAGTTTCCGACGCAACCGTCCAGCCTACAGACCCCACCACAACCACGAATGACTCAAAACGCTCAGACGATGTGCCCACCAACAACGTGGATCCCAAGACTAGTGTAGCAGCACCCCAACGTGATCGCGGCTCACGACGTGTTACGCGTGCTGCAAAGGCTAATGACAAGGTGAGTTCTTCATTTCACTACACTAACCCGATACTCGACTCCTACTAATCAACTTTTCGCAGCCAAATCCATTGTAGAATAGCACGGTCACTAAATACTGTGTCTAATTTACTAATTGATACGCACTTTTACTTATGTAGGTCAGGTCTAAGTATTCCGAAGCCCACCACCGAGGTTCCCCATTCCGAAATCGCTCCTGAAGTCCGAACGCGCAGCGGTTCTAAGGTTATGGAACCTCATCCAACCCATCTCTCTGCTAAGTGAGCTGTTTATTTTATCTATTTTTCTTCGTTTATTTATTCCCGTCTATTATTAGAAATATGTTCGCCCACGAGGTGAAAAAGAAGAACCCCGAAATTACCCAAGACGAGTTCAACGCCCTCTTCGACAAGCTTACCCCGAATGAAAAGAAGGTATGTGTCTTCGTCTTGATGCATTCGTCGTCTCTAACTGTATTTATTGTTTGGTTCAGACTTACGAGTACTTTACACTCTCCCCTGAGTACCCTAGGGAGTCCCTAGGGAGTCTGCGTGTTTTTAGAGGCATCCCTAGGGACTCCCTAGGGACTCCCTATTCCTATTCAATTTTCGTGTTTGGCTTGAAATGGCTGTAGAGTCCCTAGGGACTCCCTACAGATTGTTGCTGTCCCTAGGGAGTCCCATCGATTTGGTAGGAACTCTAATCCGTGAAAATCCCTACAGACTCTGTAGGGACCTACTGTATAATATTATGACAAATAATTTATATGAAGCTTATTAATTGTTTTTTCATCATATTTTAGCTTTATTACGTCTCTGTATACTCTATATAATTTTATTTTGATTTTACGGTATTTTCCACGATTTTTTCCAATTTATTTCGATTTTATTTCGATTTTTCGTGTTTTTTTATCTTATCGTTATCTTATCGTTATCTTATCTGGTCATTATATAATACCGAAAAATAATATTAAATTATCACGTGCTGTCACATGCTTGGTCCGTGCGCAACCCATCACACAATGTGACAATCCGTTACTTCTCCTTTCTTCCTTTCACCATCACCCATCACCACCACCATTCCGCACCCTCCCCGTCGTCGCGAGCCACGACAATCACCCACCACGCCATCTCCACCTCATGCCACGTGGAAGGCACACCACCGCGACCCACCACGACCACGACCCACAGCTCGCCATGACGAACGACGATCATGACCAACGACAACCATGACCACCACAACACGACCACCACAACACGACCCACCACCACGACGAACGACCACGACAGCCGAACGACGCCGATGACGACCACGACGATCTGGGACGGGGAGGGTTGAGGTGGGGAAGGCGGGAATCGGGGAGGGGAGGGGAGAGGAGATGAGACCAGACGCGAGGGGAGGAGGGCAGAAGAGACGGAGAGGGAGACAAAACGAGACGAGGAGAGGGAATGGGAGTCGAGGCGAGACGCGACGCGACAGGAGTGTAGGGGGAAGCGCAACGTGGGAGACGCGAGGGTAGGAAGACGCGACAGGAGGGTAGGGGAGGGCAGAGAGACACCACACGCCGTGAGGAGAAGGAGACGAGGAGGATAGGGAGACGCGTCGCAATGACAAGAGGCGAGACGCGACGCAACACGAGGGTGAGAGAGACACCACGCGCCACAAGGAGGAGGAGACGAGACGAGAAGGCAGGGACGCGACGCGACGACGACGAGGACACCGGACGCGACGACCAGAGGGGCAGGGAATCCACGAGGGCGAGGGGGACGACGCGAAGAGGAGACGCGCCCAGGCAACAAAGAGGGAGACACGACGTGACGACGAGCAGCGCGGCACGCAACGCAACGACGAGGAGGAGGTGGGGGAACACGACGTGACGAGGAGCAGGGTAGAACACGACGCGACGAGGAGCAGGAGAGAACGCGACGTGATGAGGAGGAGTGACGCAACGAGAAGAAACGCGACGCGACACGACGAAGGGAAAGGCGATACGATACACAACTAGCGCCTCGTATGCGCAAAAGTGATGCAGGACGGCCACGAAAGGTACGTAATTCGTGCTTAGTAGATATTTACTATGGTGTATGTAGATTACAAATGAATAAATTTATTTTTATTTCTTTTATATCTGTAAGCTCGGGACTCTGTAGGGAGTCTGTATACCCCTCTTTGGCTTATTATGTCAGAAAAGTAAATTTGAGCAAATACATGAAAAGTCTGTAGAGAGTCTGTAGAGAGTCTCATGAGTCCCTAGGGAGTCCCTAGGGTAGTCAGGGGAGAGTGAGAAGTTCTGAGACTTACGAGAAGATGGGAAAGGAAAGACGCACTGAACTCAAGAAGCTAGAGTCATCGGCGACGACGGATACATGAGGTATGTGTTGACTTAGTCATTTTACGCGCTCGCAGCTCAAGGGACTTCGTCGTTTTCTAGATATTTTCCAAATTCGGGCCACGCGCGTGTTGGCGTCCTTCGACGGACCTCCGTAGACTACAGACTATTGCAGATTATCTGACAGATTCTGCGTTTTTCCGCAGAAAATAAAATAAATTCATTTTCAATTAATATTTCGTGTGATCAAATCAAGTGGCGTATGAATACAGAAAACCGCAGAATTCTATAGGAATTTCTGCAATGATCTGTGAGGTACAAATTCCGAAGTGAAAAAAAAAGTACAGAAACCAAGTGAAAAACCTGCGCCCATCAGCGCACAATCCGCATTTTACCGCAATTTTTGACAGATCATGATAAAATACAGAATTTTACGGAAAGCTCTGTATAACTACAGAGTTTCGCTAGTTTTTCCAGAATCTCACAGAGCCGTTTTTCACTGGGGATAACCTCCAATATCCGATAACTTTTGGTGACTCCCAAATTGCCTTCCAAGGCCTAAAACCCGCTGTCATAACCGATAACCTCCCGTAACCAATAGCTTTTGGTGACTCTCGAGACCTATCGGTTATGACAGAGTCGACTGTATGCAGAATTATTGTGGGTTAAATACTTGTGATCTTATGCTTCAATCTGACTCCGTTACCTCTAACTCCGAAAGGTCTGAGTCTGCTAACAGTGTAGAAATTGATAATAGTATGATTATTAAACAGTTGAGCATACACCAAATAACTAACCCCTCCAAAATATCAGATATTAGGTTAAACCTCACTGAATATCCACTGATGAGGTGGCATATTCAGCTGGGCTTCAGCGCCGTGAGAGCCTTCGTGACGAATGTGACCAGAAGCTGCAAGTTGCGGCCTGCAGCTGACCTGCAGATTCTGCAGGTATTATTGAACGGACCTAGTGACCGCTAGTATACTATTAGAGCGCCTGATTCCTGATACCATAGTGGTTAATCCAAGAGTCCAAAACAACGAAGCCCACTGGTTAGTTTTTGACTCTTGCACTGTTACTTAGTCAAAAATGAATTTATATGCAACACTCTGAAGTATTATCAATTTCTCAACCCCACATCCGACACGGTGCTATTTATGGTCTGGGGTGGGTTCGTGGTTGTGGTGTCGTGCGCTGGGGTGTGGAATGGCTGAGCTCACTATGGAAAGAGGGTTGCTCAACAAGTGAAACAATGAGGAAGGCATATTCGGAGTGTCTTCATCGAGTGAAACATTGAGAAGCGTCTCAAACCGGATGGGAGAATGTTAGTCAGCGTTTGAATTGATGATCAGGGGATGTGAACCATCGAAGCAGGGTTGATCCCAAACCACCATCATCGTCCTCTTCACCTGAGCTGAACGACACTAATCTCATTCCCCGCCTCTCTTTATCTATGTTCTCTATTTATGTTGAAGACTCGTAGTTACCGCGTAGCCACTGTGGTTGGGGTTGCGTTGGGCCCTGTCTTGCTTCCCTGGCCTTTTTACGACGCGCTGGTGGTATCATGGGGTCCCTAATGGCTTTCAAAGTCGTTTAAATTAGATATATGTGCGTATTTCATTTATTCTTCGTCGCTCTGACTAATGTCGTCGTTTTCAGTGTACTTATTTAGAACAATGCTATGATTCTGCCCTATTATTTCCTTTCTGTTACCGTCCGATGGTCGTGTTCTATTAAGTCTAGATCAAGTACCTACCATACATCCATGATCCCTTATGCCTCCTCCTCCACTTGCTCGTAATTTACGCCACCGGTCATCTGTTCGTCAAAAAGGCCCATGGACGTCTAACTTCATTCGCTAATCCTTATTACCATAGATGACCAGAGGCCACGTCCATCGCTCCCTCTCAATTTATGTACATGTCGAAGACGAAGGAGACCATGTGACGAAGGATTGGGTATAGGTATGATGATTTATCGTCTTGATGGCTTGAAGATGCTGATGATCTGGTTAATTGACGCAGCGGTCAGATGGCCAACCTTATCTCGTTGTACCATGTGTGCTCGTGTTGGGGTGCGGGATCGGAAATTGGGTCGGGGTCAGTGGCTGTCAGCTGGCGAGAGGGGAGCTACGAGTTCAGAACGTTGGGAGAGTTCAGAGTAGGGTTGCTGAGAATGTTGGCATGATGGGGCATGTCGGTATCAGGAGTTTCATTATCACTGATGGCTCATTCTCTTGGAGGGGCATAAGGGATGGATGAAGGCGCAGGTCTTTCTCTTCGATATCATCCCAAACCTACGTCCCGAACTCAACATTTTCAACCCCCTTTCTGCCCCTTGTTACACCGTCGATGGCTACTAAAGCTCTGACACGTCCTTCCATCTTTTTTCTGCGACTGTGACTATACCGCAGGCATTCTCTCAACGAGACATCCACCCTCCTTCATGAGCCTCACCCATAACCTCCCTGGAATGTCGCGCCATCTAAGCCTTCATTGAATATCCTTCTTATAGAGCCCTCTACCCGTACCATTTTCTCATCGCCGAAGTTACCATTCATATATTCCTATACCAACCCCGCGCAGCTCACTCCAACCCTACCAAGACTTCCAATGTCTATCGTGTCGGATGTCATCTTCTAGTTCACTTCTTCCACCTATACATATAAACACCCTTCTGCTTCAACTCACAAAAACTCCGCCTTCTTCGTGTTATCACCTCACGTCACTCATGGAGGCATCGTTTCAGCCTTGGATAACGCGATGTTCAATGTTCTTAGCCTGTTTTTCTTTCTTTGTTAACCTCAGTTCGTCGTGATGGACGCCTGGTGGATATTGTGTGCTGAACGAGTTGGAACAAGGGAGGAAGCGAGAGGGTGGAAGTGGTAGCATGAGGTGACTCGGCGGTCGGACCACGTGGACCCGCGACCACTTTCACCTCTACGTCAAGGCAGGCTCCACCGATGCGTTTCACTCCTCCTGGAACACCTACCTCAACACCTCACGCTACTTTTCATGGGCATCCGCTGGCTCTGGGTGTCGTTGATGACCCGGGAAGCGTTGTTGTTGGAGGTGGTCGGAGTATTGGGTGGGGCAGCGCGATGGATGGGATGGTGTCCCATCTGGACGCGATTGGCATTGAGTTTGGGGCGAAAGAAGGATGGAATGTGGGTTGAAATGGAGGTGGAGACCAAGGAGGGTGATGATGGCTTGAAATGGGGTAGGAGAGGGTTGGTACTCGTAGGAACGATGGATGATTTGAGCGAGATATCTATTTGTGAGTCAAATTCTCTTATTATCACTCCGACTTATGCCGCCGATATCTGACTGAATCCCAGTGTCTTTTGTTTATTTAGATCGAATAATGGCATTATTTCTCTTTAAATTCCAGGTCCTTATGAAAGTTACATGAAGCGACCGATTTCGTGTATCAGCCTTACTGCGATCTCACCACATTTTCCCCCTCCCCTCAACCGCCAGCCCTTACAGGAATATCCGCCTTCTGTGGCTCGCACAGCTTAACAGCGCTGTCGCCCAACCCCAGCCAGGCGCTATAGAGCCTGATGAAACGGAAAGACGTTGAGGAGGGAGCGCAAGAGTAGGTGGCTGTGTCTATGCAAGGAGCTGCGACGTGGACATGCACCCCCACTTTGACATATATGTCAATCTTGGCTCCTCCGATCGGCATAAACCTTTCTATAACACCTACCTGAACACTCTACGCTGCTTTTCATTTATCTCTACCAGCTCTGAGCGTCGCCGATCGCCCAGGAAAGCTCTTTGGAGGTGGTGGGATTGTAATGAACGTCGGACGATGGAATCCTTCCACCTTAGAACTATCACATCTGTTCATGTCTCGCCTTCCTCCCGCACATCCACCCAGTCTCTGAAACGGAGAACGAGGTTATTCCTCCTCCACCACCTCTAATCTCGACTCAGAGGACCACGCGCACGTTCTCACTTCTCAAATTCAATGACATTGCCAGTTGCGGCGGTCGTTGGAACCCATCTCCCCAACGGAATTCTTCATAGTATTCACCGTATACGACGGGGTGGGGTGTCACATTATGTTTGTGTGTGGATGGATGGCGATAGAGGGCTGCGCGAGAGCATTGGAAGGGTGGGTTGCAGAAGAACCCTGGTTTTAGTGTCACATTGGGTGATGTCGTGAGGGACGAAGGGATTTCGCTCGCCTCTCAGTGAGGTATTGGGTATGGATTCTGGAAGCGGGCAGGGGTTGTCTAAATTATGTGTATGGAGGCTGACCAGAGTGGGGGCACCCAAAGGGACGACAGAGCCGACATTGGGGGATGGGAGCGCAAGCATTGGGAGCGGTTAAGGCTGAGCGCTGAGGCTCCAACATGTACATAGGGACATGGACTGACCGTCATCTTGCTCGAAATTCAGAAAATGCCTAGATGAAACTAAGAAGATACAGACACATGTATCAGTTATGCATTTCACGATTGTACCGTAGTACAAGGACTAAAAATACCTGGGTTGTGTGATAAGATATTGGACGATCATCTATCTCACATAATCGGGACACAACTTGCACTTCAACGTCCATTATCTCTCCTACTCATTGCTATCCTCACTCTTCAAACGTCCCTTGTTCACCATCACTCTCGTTATGAAAATTCCTGAACTCAAATACCTTTCAATCACTGGTGATGTTTCTGTCGAACCTGTGACCTCCCGCATACCCCCGGCCCCGTATCCACAGCTAATTCTGTATGTGCGATCGATGCAAATAGTTGTGAGCCCAGGTTGTATTTAACAATGAATTTATATAGCGTCATGGGGCCTACAGGTGCCGGGAAAAGCTCAGTAAGTTAAATATCATGCATCTCATTTACAACTAATAAAGTGGAATATTTCTCTACTGCTGTGTGTTCAAGTTCATCGAAGCATTTGCGGGCAAATCTCAGAAGCTGTCGATCTCAAAGGACCAACTAGCAGGATATACACAGACTGTTGCCGCTTATCGACTTGTAAATGTTATGCACATGGGATTTAGACTGCCGCGCCCAGTGTATCTGATTGATACACCCGGATTTTCTGACTCGAAGATCTCAGAGATGGAAGTTGTGAACATGATAAGAAAGTGGTCCGAGGACAACTAGTATGCTATTTCTTCTCATCTAGACTGGGCAACTGAACTAATTTGTTCTAATAGTTTTGCTTATTCTGCGAGTATATTATATTTGACCCCTATTACAGAAACTCGACTACGTGGAAGTCGGCACAGAACATTTCAGATGCTCAACAAATTTGTTGGAGAGTACTCCCTTCCTTACGCTAAAACTCGACTAGTAGTCATCACCACCATGTGGGACACTGTGCACAACGAATGGACTCGAAACCGAGCAGAGTCTAACTTTGCACAGCTCAGAGATGAAACTTTAAAGGTAATCATTGATATTTTTCTACGATCTCTCCTGTTTTATTTACTTTCTCTCTACAGGAGTTTGTTGAACATCCAGGCACTGATGTTATCACATTCACGAATACTAAGGACTCCGCACTTCTAGCAATTGACCGTGAATCATACCCAACTAGTGTCTTCAATAACTATACTAGTCCCCCTTGCTCTATCAAGATCTACATGTCCGTATCCAGGGTGCTCTTCAGGAAAAGCAAATTATCGAGTTGGACCTGGCCCAACCTGAAATACAAACCAATGCAAACCTCATGACCATCCTGGAGAGGAACTGGAGGGAGAACCACAAGACACTCACGAAGTTCATTGATCTGTTTGACAACTTTGGTGATTTTCCACCTGGTTGTGAGGAAGCTGCTCAGGATCTCCGCAAGTCCATTACCACTGCAAATGTATGCGCAAACACAAAGCCTAGAACTTTGTTTGGGATATGGGAGTTGGAGCCAGTAATTCGTGTGAATCGTTCAAGTGATGGGACGCCGGTTGGGATGCGACTGTCAAATGATGCAACTGATCTTCTCAAAGATCGTGGTCGCTTAGCATTAGATGCTTCCAAGCGTCATGTTGCGAAATTGCTCAAGCGTGGGGAATGAAGCCATTGGTGTGTTTGACTTTTGCATAAATTCACTTTTGATCATTTATATTTATCCCTCAGGAATCAGTGCATCTCACTCTTATCAGCATCTCTCTTTATATACTCTTTCCTCCTCAGTCTTCCTTTCGTCGTTACTTCTATGGGCTCCTTTTTATTTTATTGTTTTGTTGTGTCCTGGGCTGTATTCCACGCTGGCCGCTTTCATCCTCTCCCCCATTTTGTGTTTTATTGGTATTCATTCGGATAGATATTCTCATCATTCCGCTTCACCTTTTCGTGTAATATGTAATCCAGTTCTATTTTGTTTCTATGAAATCTCATATGACATGCAAATTACATTGGACTAGTGTGCCTTTGATCCTTTGGTGTAAAATAATAGCCGCTAATATGAAGCTTGTAATACACACAGTTAGAGCTGCAATGGTCACGGTGGGATGAATACCCCAGTCTACATTCCACTGCTATCCCTGTTCACTAGTCGTTTCTCTCGTACCTTCAGTCTCAACTTCACGGGCGTCCTCCTCAGCCATCCTTGGTATAGCTCATTAAATTGAAACACTCTCCCTGGCCGTTTGTTGTTGTGATTTTTCAAAATACTTTTTCATCCACTTCTCCATTAGAAATTAGCGTCGGCTTTAGTTCCACATGTCTTTCCTGTACCATGTACAATCATTACCCTCATTTCGCTCGGATTCGTATTCCAAACCTCTCTTGTACCCGTCCGCGTTCAACTCCAAGGTTGACACCCTCGTAGCTCGTTTCCTCATCGTTAAATTTGTGGTTGATTCAAATCTCTGATGGTTGACCTCTGCGACGAGCGAGGCCGGGCGAATGACCCTCACTCCACCTGTAACACTTACCCTAGCATCCTGTGCTGCTTTTTATGGTGATTTATATGGAGCATGAACTAACAGAGAAGGATGAAGACATGGAGGTGAAGGTGGATTAAGGCAGGAGCGGGCGAGCCATCATCAGTTGTGGACATTACATGCGATTTGGACTGGCTATATTTGTGAGTAGTACGGTGTAATTCTATCTATCCACGCTCTCGATGACCTATATTTTTTAGGTGTGTACACAGGAGATAATGATATATATTTGTTATTCATACCCCACCTCTGGTTGGGCTCCAAACTGTGTCCCAACCTATACCTCATCTTCGCATGGATGGTCGGAGCAAAAGTACATCTTCGTCGTCCTCTTTGTATAAAGGCATCTTTTTAACTTGGCACTGATATTAAGTGTCATTATGTTGGCTACTCCCCCTTTCTCTCTTGGGCTGTGTTCTGGTATACGAACGACGGTCAAATGACGCCTCACATCTGGTTAAGTTGACCTCTCGCTGTCAGTCATCATTGGTCACTGTGTTTGCATCGTCCCCTAGACACATTCGATTTCAATCTGCATTTTAGCATAGCCCGTCCGTCGCTTATCGCACATTACCCTCTCGTGCAAACTGTTATCACTACGGTCGTCTTACACGTTGCTTTATCCGTTCCGTGATTAAAACCTCGGAAGACCAGGCTGTTTGAGAACCGTCTTTCCTCGAGTCTGAAGCCGTGTATGCAGTCCAATATACATATAGTCGATTATATAGTCAAACACATTCTATACGTCCTTTGTCTACTGTGCAAAGATCAAGGAAACGAGGGGGTGAGAGGCACACAGAGACTGACGTCCAACCTGTTCGCGACTATCAGGTTCATGGGGGCGCATACAGTTCAACAGATCACACTGATAGGAATGGTGACCATATGGATAACTCGATGCACGGAGAATCTCCAGCCTCAGATAATAAAATTGACTAAAACGAAAACACAGAGCTCAATTACGGACGCTAGTAATCATGAACATGGAAGTCGCGTCTTAAAGCGTGTCGATGACGGATTGAGCATGTCGGTGTTTGAATTGACGACATCAAACCAGGGTTGATCCCAAACCGCCATCAGCGTCTTTCTTCACCTGAGCTCAACGACACCGACCTCATTCTTCGCCTCTCTTTTCCCGCTCTTTCTATTCAGGTTGAAGATATGACATGTTAATCTCGCTGTAGGAACCTATGATATCGTTAGTGTCCCTACCGGCTTTGATTTCGTTTAAAGTAGCCACAGGTGAGTATATTTTTACTTGTCATGGGTCTGACTAACCTCGTTGTTTTCAGTGTAATTATTTAGGGCAATGCTATGACGCTATTCTATTGTTTCCTTCACCGTCCGATGACCACGCTTTGAGTCTACGCCCAGTGCCCACTAAACATTTCAGGGGCCCTTCCATCCCCTTCTCTTGTTCATCATTTACGCTACAAATTGTCCGTTAGTTGCTGGATTCAAATTTGGAGAAGAGTGCGTTTGTGTTGTGGAATAGAAAAGGGCATAACACAAGTAGGCGGGTAATGTGCTCCCGTTTTGTATGGGGAGAGGAGAGACCTGAAATTATATCTAAGCTTTGGTTGAGAGGTGAGGACACTTCTCAAATTCCACGTCTAACTTCAATAACTAATCGCCGATTATAGATTACCAGCGGCCGTGTCCATCGCTCCCTCTCCACTTCCTACACGAGGAAGGAAAAGTTGTGTCTAGTATGGTCATTTTTTGCCCTGATGACTTGAAGATACTGATGACACAGGTGTGGTCCCATGCCAGCCATACGACTGCTAGAGAGCTGGGAGTTGACCGTCTTGGAGGAGTGTATATGATGGATGCACGGTGCAGGTGTTACTCATCAATCTCACATCTAACCTACATTCTAACGACACCGTCATCCCCCCCTTTCCGCACCCAGTTACCCCACCTACGCCGAATAAATCAATGAAGCGTCACCCCATCCTTTTTCTGCGACTTTGACTGTACCCGCCACATTCCAATCGTTGAATATCCCCTTCATAATGCTTGCCACTAGTACCATCTTTTCGTCGCCGATGTGTCTTCACCATGGATTCCTATACCGACCTGAACAGCTTACTCCAACCTCGTTACGACTCTCATTGACCACTATGTCGCATATATCCTTCCGTTCACCTCTTGCGCATATTAAAACACCCTCTTGCTGTTTCAATTCACGAAAACTCTGCTTTCCTCGTTTCATCGCATGTCACTTGTGCACATACTGTTTCAACCTTGGTCAACGCAACGTTCAATGACCCTACCCCGGCGACGATGTATTGCATGCATCACTCTTACCCCTATCTCACCACATTCGTCGCTTCGCCTAATCCTCATCCTCAATACCGCCCTTTACGGGAACATTGGGCTCACCCAGTTTAACAGCGCCCTTGCCCGTCCATTGTTTCCCCCAGCCAGAGTCTGAGTAAAGGCAAGGTTGTCGAGGAGGGAGTGGAAGAATCGGTGGCTGTGTCTGCAAGGAGCTGCGGCGTGGACATGCACCACTCCACTTCGACGCCTGGATCTAGCCTGGCTCCTCCGATCGGCTTCAAACCTCTTGGAATACGAACCTGATCACCCTACGCTGCATTTCATTGACCTCTACCGGCTCTGGTCGTCGCTGAGGCACCAAGAAAGCTTGTTAGAGATCCTCGGATTATCATGTTAGGCCTCCGGTCAAAGGGAATGGGAGATGCGAGGAAGCGATGGAATCATGTTAGGAGATACTGAGCGTTGATTGGAGGATGGAAAGCAGGATAGGATGGGGATTGACGTTGAGGACGGAGAGGAGCTACTGAAGTCTGATCGTCTTCTTGCTTAAAATTCAGTAGATGCATGTAGCCAGTTGAGAGGATAAATGCAGAATTATCGGCGATGTAGTTTATGATGTGGTTTCGAACCTGTGAATTCTGTACTTAAAATAAGTTTTGCGTCATAAGATACCTGATGATTGGCGAAATAAGATGTCCGACACGCAACCCACTGTCAACCATAACTTTCACCCCAACGTCCATCAACTCACCTGCTCACCGCTATCCTTAATCTCCAAACGTTCCTTGTTCACTATCACTCTCGCCATGGAGATTCCTGAACTCGAAAACCTTTCGATCACCGGTGATATTTCTGTTGAACCTGTGACCACTCGCATACCCAAGAAACCATATCCATATATATTTCTGTATGTGCCATCTATGCAAATAGTTGTGAGCCCAGGGTGCGTTTAATAGTGAATTAATATAGCATCATGGGACCTACAGGTGCAGGGAAAAGCTCAGTAAGTTATCTATCCTCACCTCATTGACACCCAAGAAATCTGAATGTTTTGCTATTGCTGCATGTTCCAGTTCATTGAAGCGCTTGCGGGCGAATCTCAGAAGCTGTGGATCTCAAAGGATCAACTTGCTGGCTACACACAGACTGTGTCCGCTTACCGACTTGTAAATGTTGTGCTGAGGGGCTGGGATCCACCGCGCCCAGTGTATCTGATCGATACACCCGGATTTTCGGACTTGAAGATCTCTGAGATCGAAGTTGTGAACATGGTAAAAAAGTGGTCGCAGGAAAATGAGTATGCTATTTCTTCGGGTCTAGACTGGGCAACTAAACTAATTTTTTCTAATAGTCTGGATTATGCTGCGAGTATATTATATTTGACCCCTATTACAGAAACTCGACTGCCTAGAAGTCGGCGCAAAACATTCAACATGCTCAAGAGACTCTTTCGAGGCTATTATGCTTCACTGGTGATCATCACCACCATGTGGGACACTGTGCACAACAAACAGACTCGAAACCGAGCAGAGTCTAACTTTGCACAGCTGAGGGATGAAACTTTGAAGGTAATCATTGATATTTTTCTATGATCTCTCCTGTGTTATTTACTTTCTCTCTACAGGAGTTTGTTGAACATCCAAGCACTGATGTTATCAAATTCACGAATACTAAGAACTCTGCACTTCTGGCAATTGATCGCAAATCATATGCAACCCATGTCTTCAATGACTATACCACTTCAAAATCCCGCTTTCTCTACCAAGATCTACATGAGCGCATCCAGGGTGCTCTTCAGGAAAAGCAAATCATTGAGCTGGACCTGGCCCAACACGAAGCACAAATCAAGGACAACCTCAGGACCATCCTCGAGAGCAACCGGAGGGAGAATAACAGGACACTCACAAAGTTCATCAATCAGTTTGTCAACTTTGGGGAATTGCCGCTTGAATGTAGGGATGCTGCTTACCATCTCCGCAAGTCAATTGCAGCCAATGCACGCCCTGCAAACATCAAACAAAGAATTTTATTCTGGAAATGGGCACAAGAGCCAGAACCTGCTGAAGATGTTGAATCAAATGATTGTGCAGTGGCATCTCAACCTCTTGTCCTCAAAGATCTTGTTCGCTTTGCATTCACTGCTTCCATGCGTCATGTTGCAAAAGTTTTCAAGCACAGGAAATGAATTCAGAGGTGCGTTTGATGCGGGTACCATTTCTTCTTTTAATCATTTATCCTTTAGTGCAGCTCAGTGTCGCCTGTGTCTCACACCCTCGGCGCTGTTGTAGGACTCTCCTTTTGCTCTTCTATCAGCTTTTCTACTCGGAATTCCATTCACCATAATTTCCATTCACCTGTTTTCACTGTTTCGTCGCTTCATCCAGTCTTGGCTGTATTCCATGCGCGTCGCTTTCATCACCTCCGTCTTCTTATGCATTATTCCTTCCAATAGACATTGTAGTCGTTCTGCTATTAACGATAAGCAAAGTCATAGCATGTCTCAAACCATGTCGACGACGGATGCGAAATTGATTGTCGATGTTTGAATTGACGATCAAGGTAAGGGTTCCAATCAAAGCAGGGTTGATCCCAAACCACCATCATCGGCGTTCTTCACCCAAGATGAACGACACTCACCTTGTTCCCTGCCTCTCTTTATTCACTCCTTTTATTTAGGTCGAAGATTCATCGCTATCTTTGGATAAAGTAACGGCGTAGCTATGGTGATAGATAGGATTGAGTTGGGCGCGATCTGGCTTTTTTCTGGTTTGTTATGACGCGGAGAGACGTTGCATTCTATCTAGGCTTTGGTTGAGGGGTGAAGATCGGAGCACAGGTTGAGGCGTTGCGAGGTGAGCACCCTTCTCAAAGTCTACATCTTATACTAATCCCCAATCATAGATTACCAGTCGCGACGCCAACTCACCGCACAACGAAGGCTAGTGTCGCGAAAATTTGTATGTAAGTATGCACTTTTCGCTTTGGTGACCTGAAGATGCTGACAATTTGGTCAAACGACGCAGATGTGCTTGCTGCGCCGGTTATGCAGCCCACACCCACCTCGTCTTGTCGTCCCGCGTGGGTATATGTCAGAGAAGGGGAGAGGGGGGGTTGTGGTTACGTTGGCAGTTCTCCTTGGCGTGAAGAAAGGGCTGAGTTTGGAAGATGAAGATGTTGCGACGCTGTCGTGATGACCTTCATCTAGTATCTGGAAATCGGATTTTCACAGGTGGCTCATCGTCCTGGAGGAGCGTAAACAATGGATGCAATGCGCAGGTGTTTCTCTTGCCAAACCTACGTTCCAACCTCAACATTGTCTCCCGTTCCTACAACTTGTCAATGATTCAAACGCAAACATGTGGTCCCTCCTTTCTCTGCTACTCCGACGGAACTGCATACATTCTCAACCAGACATCTACCATCCTCCAAGGACCACTACATCGCGCTCCTCGTTCCTATACGACAACCCTCAGCCCTCTGCGTTTCATGACCTCCCACAACGCTTCCTTGCCATCCATACTCTCCATAAAAACCGACAATCCCGAGGAGATACCGTTTCATCTTTCTGATGCGACTTTCAACCTCCCTACTTGAAACATCTCAACTCAGTTGTTCATTATGGACATCTGACACACCTTACATGGCGAGAGGTCAGCAGGCGCCAAAACGCTCAAGTTGGAATCGGGCAGGATGCAAAAGGGAGGGTGTTGTCGCGTAAGGAGAAGGGCGAGACTCGGTCATCAGGTGACATGGGACCTCCAGCACTTTCGCCCATAAGTCAGGCTAGGCTCAGGCGATGGACCTCACTCCTCCTGGAGCACCTACCTTAACAGCCCACGCTGCTTTTCATGGGCATCCGCTGGCTCTGAGTGTCGTTGATGATGCAGGAAAGGTGCTTGTTGGAGGTGGTCGGAGTATTGGGTGGGGCGGTGCGATGACTGAGATGCCGTCCCATCTGGACGCGATTGAAGTTGGATATGGGGGTGGAAAAAGGGATAGAATGAGGGTTGAAATCGAGATGGAGAGAAAGGGTGACAAGGACGACTTGGAACAGGGGAATGAAAGGAGGGTGGGCCATCATAGCAGTGATGGATGGTTTCAGCGAGATATAATTGTGAGTAATAATCGTCTGAGATAACCCTCACTTGTGTGTTCTATATCTGACTGAATTTTAGTATCATCTGGTGTATTTACGTCGAATAATGGCATTTATTTTCACATTACAGGTCCATTTGAGAGCCACATGCGACGACCGATTGCGTACATCACGCTTGCCGTGATCTCATCACATTTGTCGCCTCGCTTCATCCTCGTCCTCAATACCACCCCGTACAGGGACGTTAGGCTCACACAGTGTAACAGCGCCATCGCCCGTCCATTTTCAACCACAGCTAGGCAGTATATTGCCCGATGACGAGTGAAGTTGTTTAGGGAGCGCAAGAATCGGTGGCTGTGTCTGCGAGGAGCCGCGACGCGGACCTGCACCACCACTTTCGCGTCTAGGCCAGGCCTGACTCCTCCGATCGGCTTCAAACCTCTTGTACCACGAACCTGAACACCCTACCCTGCTTTTCATTGACCTCCGCTGGCTCTGGGCGGCGCAGATGCTCCAGGAAAGCTTATTGTTAGAGGGATCGGATTATCGTGCTGGGCGTAGAGTCAGTGCCGGGAGGTGCGAGGAAACTGGAGTCATGTCTCTAGATAATACGTGCTGATTGGTGGGATGAAAAGGCAATAGGATGAGGGGTGATGTGGAGGAGGGAGAAAGGAGGCGGGACAACTGAGGTCAGACTGTGTGATCGTTCCTGCCTTGCTACTATCGCGTCTGTTAATGTCACCCCTTTTGCCGGCACCTCCACCCGGCCTCTTTAACCGTTATTCCTCCTCCGCCACCCCAAATCTTGGCGCGGAAGTCCATGCACATGTTGTCACCTTTCAAATTCCACGATGCAGCCACTCGCTGCGGCCGTTAGAATATCATCTCCCTTAAAGCATTCTCTATTGCGTTGACCATATGCGACGAGGTTGGGTGTCACATTGTATCAGTGCATGGATGGATGGTCATACAGCGTTCTGCGAGGGCATTGCAAGGGTGAAATACAGAGGAACCCATGTACAATGATAATGGTGTAATGGTGTAATGGTGTTGTGAATAAAAATCTCAAAAGACCCAGGCTGTTCGAGGATCGTCTTTTCTTCGAGTCTGAAGACGCGTATGCCAATTGTATTGTCAATGCCATGTTACACTTCCGTTGTGTACTGTGAAAAGATCGAGGAAAAGAGGAGCTGAGAAGCACATTGACATGTTCACGAATATCGGGTTCATGTAGAGGAGGGCGCAATACAGCCCAGCAAATCACGCTGATGGGAACGGTACATATGGACGACTCGATGTACGGGGAATGTCCAGTCTCAGATAATAAAATGAACGAAAACCAAAACACAGAGTTCCATTAGGGAGACTATGAATATGGACATCGCGCCTATACGGTGTTCGAGAGACGCCAGGTTAAGTCGACATTTCGCTTTGGCTCCCGAACTTGTTCGGTTCCTCGTCGGCTCCCATGGTGCCTCATGTACCGCATGTACCTCCCTCTCACGCCCCTATCGTTAATCATTATGTCGATAAATGCATGTTCTACACTACCTGAACCTGTGCTAGTAGGCAATATAACTACTTAGACTTACAAAGAAATAAAGTTCGGGAAAAAAACACCAAAACTACTACGAACAAGTAAGCGAAGGTCAAGTGAGAACACTTCTACACTAAGGGAAGATATGATACAATAGTATGAGTTCTGAGGAGTTTATGTTCAAGGAAGCATAAACGTTAATAAAACAAAAATGAATGGGGGCGGGTTTCCAAATGCATACTACGAATCTAATGTACCAAACTGGGTTAAGCGAGAGCTTATGGTTGGTGGTGGTAAGAGCGCGTTGGCGGCCCTGGCGCGCTTACAATTCGTGCGACGGGCTCAAACCATTTTCTTCAGGACAAGCTCCACAGTTTTTCATTGCTCTAATGCTATTGCCTTTCATTTTCCCCATCAACAGTGGGTTTGAGTGCTGCTGATCTGCTTCCTGTTCGGAAACTCATCATTCAAATGTATCGGGCTCGTTAAACATCTTCTGTAACACGAGGTCAATCCACATACGCAACTGGTCAGATATGCGTTGATGAGCCTCACTCCCACCGTGTACCCCCATTTTCGCGATTTTGGACGATTTCTGCAACCCATCGAACAAACACATACACCACGGTATTATAATCAGAATCGCACCCACTCACGCTGTCAGGCTCTCCGCATCTTATCACATCTCACAACTCATTTAATCGACCCTCAGTCACCGCGTCCGATACCTCGATCCCCCTCTGTACTTGTTTTATTCAATATACCTGTTCCCTGTTCATGTTCCCTGTTTCATTTGTTCCTTTTCGTGTACTTCCATCGTTTTCTGTTTGCCTTTTCTTCCATTACCTGTCATTTTACCTCTCTTTCTTATTTTATAAATAGCTCACTTAGACTAGTACTTAGACTCACCAGATTTCGCATCTGTGTTCCGTCTTTGTTTCGTTTCGTCTCATCAGCGTCGTAATCCGTTGTCTCCAAGTCACCCAGCGTTGCCAGCCGTCTCGGGTTTACTTTCAGTCGCATTTCATCATCTCCTAGTCGTCCGATGTACCCACTGTCATTGGTCTTCGTACTCAGTCGCGGCGGCCGTCGGTTTTCGTCTCGGTCAGTCACAGTCTTCGTTCGTGTCGCTCCCAGTTCTCCAGCGTTGCGGTCATCGACGTCTGTTGAAGGTCTTGTCCTCCCAGCGTCCCATATCGCGTTGTTTTACCCTCAGTGTGGCCGTCGCCGAGCTGAACCTCGTCGCTCTTGTCCCAGTTCACCTCTTCTAACCGTAGCTCTTCGGACTCCATATACTTGTAAACCGAGCTGCAAGCGCACCTCATTCTTATCACTCGCCTTGCACTATCACTTTCACACTCACATCTATTGCATCCATCCATCATTGCTCATCTTTTTTTTTTGTTTTCTTTCCATTCGTAATCTTAGTGTTGCACACTCATCCGCGCGTCTATTCAATGATGTAGTATCTTCAAGTGTGTGAAAGGCATCTCAAGTGGAAATAATGCTCCGTCATACCATCTATCCTTCAGCATGGTAGGTGCATGGTCTCCATGGTTTGTCGGTCATTCTCAGTGTAATCCATGACTTTTGATCAATGACTGAAGTGGGGAACCTTGAGAAAAGACTTATTTAGTGCTCTGCGCCGTTTGTGGGCAACAGCCGCGTGTGTTATTTGTTGTTCTTGTTGTAAGGTTACAAGTAGGAACCCTACAAATTCAAGCAAGTCAAACCTTTGGTGTTATTGTATGCTTGATTCTTGATTCTTTCCGCTAGAATTTTGGTTTAGATAAGGTTTTAATTGGTAGTAGGTACCTTTTTAGAGTGTATAGAGCCTTATATTGACTACTGATATGGATTCTGCTAGTGTAGAACATGCATTTATCGACATAATGATTAACGATAGGGGCGTGAGAGGGAGGTATATGAGGCACCATGGGAGCCGACGAGGAACCGAACAAGTTCGGGAGCCAAAGCGAAATGTCGACTTAACCTGGCGTCTCTCGACATTTCGCTTCAGCTCCCGAACTTCTTCGGTTCCCCGTCGGTTCCCATGCTACCTCACTTACCTCCCTCTCACGCCCCTATCTGCCATTGTCATATCAATAAATGTCGTTCCTACCCAACCACAACCCAGACCAGCGGGCAATGTAAGGCTTTTTACGTAGAGAGAGAAGGTTTTTATTCACAATAAGAGCGTATTTTAAGCCCAATTCTTAAACAATACCTGGTTTACAACGAATACAAACCTCTTGCCACCCCCGTATCTCATATTTCACGTTCGTATTTCGCGTTCGTTGTCGTTTGGTACCCGTGCGCATTTTCTTCAGCATATATTTTCGTTATTTTTGTCATCTTCGTCCTCCGTCTTTGTCTCTTTCACCTCACACTCGTTTTCTCTTCTCATCTTCTGATCTCTCTCACATATCGACCCCCGAACTTGGACTAGGACTATGTGTCTCACTTTCACTTCCCTTTCCATCCAACCACCTCATCAATTTGTCATCCCTTCACCCTTGCTCACCTTTCACCCAAATATCCTCACGCGCACATCAGCACAAATTATAGAAACACTGGGTGGGAACACTTCATATACTCTGTAAACTGGGTACAATTCTTGTATTATTCTATGCAAAATCAAAATGATGTGAAGGGAATATCCAAGAAAATAAAAAGAGTGATAAAGCGATGAAATAGAAAGCTGAAGAGTTAAAAACACAAGGATAAATAGGCAGACGGGAGGGATACGGGGTTGTTGGCCAAAGACATCTTGCGCGCTGATGAGCGTGCAACGGTGGGGCGTTGAATAGAAACCAAACAAGAACAAAAATGGAATGTGGGTGGAGCACTGAGGGTGATGGTGATGGTGCCAGGTGAGTGAAGTGAAGACAAGTGCGCTTGTTTGCAAGATCATGGGGTGGGGCTGAGATAAGTGTATACGAAGCTGGGAACAACTAGAACTGAGGAAAACTGTCGACGACGGTGACACTGGGTGGCTTGCAGTGATACAAACAGAACGTGCAACTGACTGAGACGAACACCAACGCGGCGGTGACTGAGTACGATAACCAACGATGGTGGCTACGTAGGACAGCCGGAAGACGACTTATATATGCCGAAACTGAACCAGATGCGGCTGGCGACGCTGTGACTACTGAGACAAGATGGTGTAAAGTTTATATATGTTCTACCACATGAGCTATCTAAAAACAGGAAGGACAGTTAAAATGACAACGAATGAATAAAAGAGAGAATGGGATATACTATGAAGCACATAAGATACTGGATTGGGTCTTGGAGCTTTGGAGGATGATCCTGATGCCGTGGCGTGGGCACGCACATGAAAACTGTCCGAAAACGCAAAAAAGGAGGTAAGCAGGCGCATGGTTCATCGAAGGTTACTCATAAAAAAAAATCAAATCGAGGCTGATCAGGCAGCGGCGCGTTGATGTAAGGAGAAAAGCGGAGAGAAAGGAGGAAAAATGACGAAAACAGGGGCTGCAATCGCTCCAAGGTCAAACAAGGTAGTACCAAGTTAGTATGTGTGATAGATGCCCGATCACGAATCCCTATTTAAGCGAGACTCGAGTGGCCTTTCTGATAGAGCAGAGCTTTCTCAATAGATCACGAGAGTCGATCAAGATGAACACCGGATAGGCATTGTTCTCGAGCACGACTGCCACGGCAAGCAACTTGCCAACCTCATCAGGTGTAGCCGGTAAACTGTCAATACTACCTGAGAGTAGATGGGGTGGGTCCTACGAGGGCGTATGCAAGGTTATCGGTGATGTGCGCGTTACGGTAAGTCTAGATATGAAAATGATATGAATATAATATGATTCGTGATGTGAGGATGAGGATGGTGTGACGATGGGTGAGTAAGCACGACGTTGCAAGGTCGTGGGGTCTGCGAGTGCTAAGGGAAATGTGGGAAACGAGAGGAAGGGTGGTGCCGAATGCACGCGGAACGACGAAATAAGAACGAAAACGAGACGAAATACGAATACGAAATACGAAATACGAAATACGAAATACGAAATACGAAATACGAAGACAACGAGAGACGATGGCGAAAAACTGGGGCGAAAACTGATCTATTCTGGTGGTGGAAATTGGGTATAGTAAATAAAATACATGAGTTGAAGAAGTGCTACGGAGGTAAACTAAAAAGGAAATACGAGTGAAAACAAAAGAAAACGATAGGATTTAAGAAACTAAGCGCCGAAGCGTTTCATAGAATGAAAAATAGAATGAAAAATAAACTAAATAAACCGAATCAGGGAGGTACCGTGCAGTCGGGGAATGCAGGATAAACCATGCATCGTAAAACTACCGAAAATGCGGAATTGGGAGGGATATGGCTTCGGAGCTCATCATCGGTTTTCAGGCCGATATACAAAGGTTGAAATCGAAGAGATTAACCATAACTGACATTTTACGAGGGTTTTAAAGTACATTTTCGGATTAATTACCTATTGAATAAACTTATATTTGATAATATATCTTTACTTTCTCATTTTTGAAGCAATCAGTACCTTGTATTAGCTCCATTTACGGCTCCTAAGGTACAAAGAGTCTTTTTCATGAAGGAGAGGGAGGAGGATAGGGGCGTGAGAGGGAAGTGAATGAGGTCGCATGGGAGCCGACGGGGAACCGAAGAAGTTTGGGAGCTGAAGCGAAATGTCGAGTTAACCTGGCGTCTCTCGAACACCGTATCGGTGTTTGAATTGATGACCAAGGTATGTAAACCATCAAACTGGATTGATCCCAAACCACCATCATCGTGTTTCCTCACCTGAGCTGAACGACACTCATCTCATCCTCGCCTCTCTTCATCTATGTTCTTTATTTAGGTTGGAGATTCGTCGTTACAGCGTAGATTCAGTGGTTAGGATTGCGTTGGGCCCTATCCTGTTTCACTGGCCTTTTTACGACGTGCTGGTCGCGCTGTAGACGCCATGGTATCAATGGTGTCCCTAATGGCTTTCAAAATTGTTTAAACTAGATATCTGTGCGTATTCGATTTATTCTTCGTGGCTCTGACTCATGTCGTCGTTTTCAGTGTACTCATTTAGAACAATGCTATCATTATGCTATTATTTCCTGTCTGTCACTGTGTGATGGTCGCATTCTATTAAGTCTATGTCATATCCCTACCATACATCCATGATCCCTTCCGCCTCCTCCACTGGCTCGTAAATTATGCTACAGCTTATCCGTTCTTCAAAAAGGCCTGTGGACGTCTAACTTGATTCACTCATCCTTATTACGATAGATGACCAGAGGCCACGTCCATCACTCCCTCTCAATTTATGTGCTACATGTCAAAGACGAAGGAGCCTATGTGACGAAGGATTGGTAATATGTATGTGCATTTATTACCTGGACGACTTGAAGATGCTGAAGATCTGGTAAAACGACGCAGCGGTCAGATGGCCAACCTTATCTTGTTGTACTGCGTGTGCTCATGTTGGAGTGCAGGATCGGAATTTGGGTCGGCCTCGGTAGCTGTCAGCTAGCGAGAGGGGAGCTATGAGTTCAGAACGTTGCGAGAGTTCGGAGTAGGGTTGCTGAGAATATTGGCATGATGGGGCATGTCGATATCGGGAATCTGATCATCACCGATGGCTTACCCTCTTGGAGGAATGTATAGGATGGATGAAAGGCGCGGGTTTTTCTCAAAATCCGCTCCCAAACCGACGTTTCAACCTCAACATCTTCAACCTCCCCTTCTGCACTCTGTTACGGCGTCAACGGCGACTAAAGCTCTGACACGTCCTTCCATCTTTTTTCTGCGCCTGTGACTATATCGCAGGCATTCTTTCAATGAGACCCACTGTTCCCCATGAGCCTCACCCAAACCTCCCTGAAATGACGCGCTATCACCCCATCGTTGAATATTCTCGTAGAACTCTCTACCAGTACCATTTTCTCATCGCCGACGTTGCCGTTTCACCCTATATTCCTATACCAACCCCGCACAGCTCACCCCAGCCTTGCCAAGACTCCCAATGGCCATCGCATCGGGTATCTTCTTCCCGTTCCCCTCTTCCACCTAGACATATAAACGCCCTTCTGCTTCAACTCACAAAAACTCCGCCTTCTTCGTGTTATCACCTCACGTCATTCATGGAGGCATCGTTTCAGCTTTGGTTAACGCGATGTTCAATGTCCTTAGCCTCTTTTTCTTTCTTTTTTAACCCCAGTTCGTCGTGATGGAGGCCTGGTGGATATTTTGTGCTGAACGAGTTGGAACAAGGGAGGAAGCGAGAGGGTGGAAGTGGTAGCATGAGGTGACTCGGCGGTCGGGCCACGTGGACCCACGACCACTTTCACCTCTACGTCAAGCCAGGCTCAAGTGATGGGCCTCACTCCTCCTGGAACACCTCCCCTAACACCTCACGCTGCTTTTCATGGTTGTTCGCTGTCTCTGGGCGTCGTTGATGACCCAGGAAACGTTGGTGTTGTCGAGGGGGTCGGAGTATTGGGAGGGGCAGCGCGATGGTTGAGATGGTGACCCATCTGGACGCGATTGGCATTGAGTTTGGGGCGAAGGAAGGATGAAATGTGGGTTGAAATGGAGGTGGAGACTAAGAAGGATGATGATGGCTTGAAATGGGGTAGGAGAAGAGGGTTGGTACTCTTAGTAACGATGGATGAGTTGAGCGAGATACCTATTTGTGAGTCAAATTCTCTTATTATCACTCCTACTTATGCCGCCGATATCTGACTGAACTTCAGCATCTTTTGTGTATTTAGATCGAATAATGGCATTTTTTCTCTTAAATTTTAGGTCCTTATGAAAGTTACATGAAGCGACCGATTTCGTGTATCAGCCTTACTGCGATCTCACCACATTTTCCCCCTCCCCTCAACCGCCAGCCCTTACAGGAATATCCGCCTTGTGTGGCTGGCTTGCACAGCGTAACAGCGCTGTTGCCTATTCATTGACAACCCCAGCCAGGCGGTATAGTGCCCGATGACGCCTGAAATTGTTTAGGGAGCGCAAGAGTAGGTGGCTGTGTCTATGCCAGGAGCTGCAACGTGGACACGCACCCCCACTTCAACATACATGTCAAGCTTGGCTCCTCCGATCGGCATCAAACCTTCTATAACACCTACTTGAATACTCTACGCTGCTTTTCATTTATCTCTAACAGCTGTGAGCGTCGCCGATGGCCCAGGAAAGCTTGTTGTTAGGTTTGGTCAGATTGTCTTGTTGGATGTAGGCCTGATGGGAATCTGGGAATGAGGGGTGCGACAAACTGGTGGAGTTATGTCAGGGGATAATGAGGGTCGATTGAACAGATGGAAAGGAACGTCTTGCCACCACCGCGTCTGTTGATGTCTCCACTCTCGAGTTGGAGCGGTGGTCACAGCGCGATCTCCCTGACGGGATTCCTTACTGTGTTCACAATATGCGACGAGGCGGGGTGTCGCGTTGTGTTAGCACGTGGATGGATGGCGACAGAGGGCTGCGTGAGAGCATTGGAAGGGGAGATTATAGAACGACCTTGGTTTTAGGGCCATATTGGGGTAATGTCGCGAGGGACGAAGGGATTTCGCTCGCTTCTCAGTGAAGCGATGGGTATGGATTCTGGAAGCGACCATTTGTTGTCCAAATTGTGTGTAAGGAGGCTGACGAGAGTGGGGGGTACCCAAAGGGACGACATAGCCGACATGCGGGGATGGGAGCGCAAGCACGGGGAGTGATGAAGCCTGAGCGTTGACGCTCCAGGACGTGCTCATAGGGACATGGCCTGACCGTCTTCTTGCCTGAAATGCTGAAACGCCTGGATGAAACTAAGAAGATATCGACACATTTATCCGTTACGCATTTCGTGATATGAATTGTGATTGTACTGTAGTATACAGGGACTGAATATACGGGAGCTGTGTGATAAGATAAAATATTGAATGATCACCTACCTAAGATAATCGGGACGCTTGCCTCCTGTCTGACACGCACACGACTGTCAACCACACCTTGCACTTCAACGTTCACCATCTCGCATCTCGCCTACTTGACGATATCTTCAATTTCGCAACGTTACTTGCTTACTATCACTCTCGCTATGGATATTCCTGAACTCACATACATTAAAATCACCGGTGATATTTCTGTCGAACCTGTGACCACCCACATACCCCGGGGCCAGTATCCAATCGTATATTAGTATGTGCAATCCGTACAATATCTGTCAACTTGGGACATATTTAATAAAGCATTGGTACAGCATCATGGGACCTACTGGTGCCGGGAAAAGTTCAGTAAGTTAAATATCCTCCTTCTCACTTACATGCAATAAATCTGAATGTTTTACTATTGCTTTATGTTCCAGTTCATTGAAGCATTTGCGGGCAAATCTCAGAAGCTGTCAATCTCGAAGGACCAGCTAGCAGGATACACACAGACTGTCACCGCTTACCGACTTGTAAATATTGTGCACACCACCTGGGACGACACACCACGCCCAGTATATCTGATCGATACCCCCGGATTTTCGGACTCGAAGATCTCAGAGATTGAAGTTGTGAACATGGTAATACAGTGGAGCAAGGACCACTAGTATGCTATTTCTTCTGATCTAGACTGGCCAACTGAACTAATTTGTTCTAATAGTACCCATTACTTTATGCGTATCTTATATTTTACCCCTATTACAGAAACTCGACTGCCCGGAAGTCGGCGCAGAACATTCAACATGCTCAAGAAGCTTTTTGAAGAGGATTCCAGGTCTTGTTCACTAATTGTCATCACTACCATGTGGGACACTGTGCACACTGAACGGACTCAAAACCGAGCAGAGTCTAACTTTGCACAACTGCAAGATGAAACTTTGACAGTAATTGTTCAAATATTTCTGTCATCTTTCCTGTATCATTTACTGTCCCTCTATAGGAGTTTGTTGCATGGCCAAGCACTGATGTCATCAAATTTATGAATACTAGGAACTCTGCACTTCAGGCAATTGATTGTAGGCCCATGCTCAGTACTGCCTTCTTCTACTATCATACTTCAACATCCCCCCATCTCTACCAAGACCTACATGACCGCATCCAGGGTGCTCTTCAGGAAAAGCAAATCATTGAGCTTGAGATGGCCCAACCTGAAGCACAAACTAATGCCAACCTCAGGGCCATCCTCCAGAGCAACCAGAGGGAGAATCACAAGACACTCACAAAGTTCATCAATCAATTTATCAACTTTGGGGAATTGCCATCTGGGTGTAGGGATGCTGCTTACCATCTCCGCAAGTCAATCTTAGCCAAGGCACGACCAGCAAACATGAAGCAGAAAATTGTATTCTGGAAATGGGCACAAGAGCCAGAACTTGCTGATGACATTAAATCGAATGAGCATGCAGTAGCATCTCAACCCATTGTCCTCCAAGATCTTAGTCATTTTGCAATCAATGCTTCCAAGCATCATGTTGCAAAAGTCTTCAAGTATGGGAAATGAAGTTGAAGGTATGTTTGATGTGTCCATCATTTCTTTATCAATCATTTGTGCTCTGATTGATGGTGCATCTTGCAGGACTCTTTGTTTGTGCTTCCATTAACTTTCCTACTCAGTCTCATTTTCGTCGTGATTCCCATTCATCCCTTTTCACTATTCCATTGTTTTATTTAGTTCTGAGCTGTATATCATGTGGTTTGTGTTGTTCATATCCATCTTCTTGCACTTTATCCATTCTGGTAGATTTTATTGTCATTCTGTTCCACATTCCTCTACAACATGTAATCCAAATCCTATCTTCCTTTTATTGAAATTGATACACCATGCAACACCGATATTACATCTGAATAGTGCTCTGTCTCAAGATAATTGAGCATCTTGTTTAAAACTACTGTAGGGGTGAAGTCCAATGAACCCCGGTGAGGGTAAACTGAACAAACTCCCCACTTCCATCCCGGTTCACTCGTTTATGAGCGTCTCATATAGAACAATTGCCAAGGTGGAGTCAATAAATCTCGGTGGCAAGTTTGGAAACTTGACATGGGGACGAATTCAGTGGCATTTCACTCCAATGATTCGTCGTTGTGATGACTGGAACTGCTCTTTCACCCATTTGTTAATATTGTTTGTCTGTTCTCGAGATATCCAGACATTGTCGTGGCGCTCTGGGTAAAGGTAGTGTAATGGGTATATAATAATGTAATAACATATGAGTGGTGGGTGGGAGAGGGGAGGAGGCGAAAAGGACATGGTGGATACACATATATGTAGATGAGTTTGCAGGGTCAGCGAGAGGGATGAGATAGAAGGTGGAGCAGGAGAGAGGAGTTGAGAAGTAGTGGAGAGACGACCTATGAACGAGGGAGGTGAGTCGAATGAACTCTGTGATACATGAGTGAGCCCACGGGCACGAACTACGAAACATGGGGCAGAAAAATCTTCGTATGTTCTATAAACTATGTACATTTTTAAGAGGGGGAAAAGTCCAGGAACACAGTATGAGTTGCGGAAACGGTGAGATATGAAACTAGAAAGGGGAAGAATAACGAGGAACATAGGGGTCAACAGGGGATAAGAGCGATACAGCATTGTATGCCCAGGTGTTGTCTGATGCTAATACATAATAGATGGCGAAAACATTAGTGCGCGACTGATTGCTTCAGACGCAGGCTGTGAATGTGGTGACCTCAAAGTATCAAGCTGAAATTCACGAAGCTGAGATTTTCTCAAAGAGACGGAGGTCATGTGTTGGAAAAATAAGGGGTAGCGGCAAGATAGCACAAGCTCGGCGCGGGGAAAGCAGCATCATGAACTGTGAACGCAAGGGTTTGGAGCAATAGGAAAGACCTCCAAAGGTGGTACCAAAATACAGGCAGCAGGAGGGAGGGTGAAAATCACGATGATTGAGGGTGGAAAGGATTACAGTGGGCGAGAGAGCAGATTATGTTTCAAACTACGAGTCAGGAGCAATGACGAGTGAGCACGAACATGAGAGTAATGTATATATTCAAAATGAAAGCTCTTGCTTGTACCTTTCCATTTCGACATTCAACTGTTTCTACTCTGCAGTTTGATGTTCGTGTTTTCTTCCCTCATTAACGCAAGGTAAATGAGAGTGCCGTTGGGTTCAGGAGATCATGCTAATGGGAACAGTGTGTATGGGGACACGACTCGGTGTGCGGAGTCGGCATTTGAATTGATGAGCGTCCCATCAAACCTGGGTTGATCTCAAACCACCACCATCGTCTCGCGTCACCTAAGCTGAACAACACTCACCACATTCCCTTTTTATTTATTCTACTTTTTGTTCTCAATGTCGTCTCAAGATTCATGAATTCGCCTGCATGAGGGAATGTTGCAGGTACCGTAGTTCATAGGGTCGTTTGACGCGTGGTTTGCGCTATAGGGACCTATGATATCATGGGTTCACATACTGGCTTTAAAGTCGTTTTAACTAGGTACAGGTGTGTATTTCTTTTACCTTTTCTGCCTATGACCAACACTCACCGTTTGCAGCGCACTTATGTAGAACAATATTATCTTTTCCCTCACTATCCGATGAGCCGTGTTTTAAGCCTAGGTCAAATATTTACCAAACTCCCTTCGGCTCTTAAACTTGTCGCATACATATTACGAGCACATGCGTCTCCCCTCATTTACGCTACACAACATATGCTCATCAATTAGCCCCGTCATTGGATTATTTTTAAAGGAGAGATTGCTCTGGTCGTTGAGATATTGGGGAACTGACGACACACCGCTGTTTTGGAGAAGTACATACAACAGCGAGAGGAGGACAATGATCTGAAGCCTCATCTGAGCTTCCAGTGGTGGAGATTGGAACATTTAGGTTGCCAGGTGAGCATGCTTGTCTTGAGTCTCCGTCCAGATCCATGAACTAATCCCCAATCACACATTATCAGTGGACTCATTCAGTACTCCCTCTCGGTTTACTTCACAAGGAAGGCATGCCTGTTATGGAGGGTTGGGTCTAGGTATGGCCATTTATTATTTGACAGCTTGAAGACGCTGACGATTTGGTGAAATAGCACAGATGTGCTTGCATACCGACCAAACAACCATTGGGGTACAAGATAGGAGGCTTGCGTTGGGGTCGGCGGTAGTCAGCTAGCCAGAAGAGAGCAGGGAGTTGATACCGTCGGGCAAGCTCTGTCGGTGTATGGATCCATAGTTATCGCGGCATATCTTTCTCTTGGAGGAGCGTGTACGATGGATGCGAGGCACACGTCTTCTCTGACACCTACGCCCCACCGGGCCCACCCGACGTTCCAACCTCAGCATTCTCTCCCCCCTTTCCGCGCCCTGTTACGCCATCAATGGCGACGAATGCTCTGACACATCGCCCCACCCTTTTTCCACCATACACATTCTCTCAACAAGACACCCACCCTACTTCATGAACCTCACCCTTAACCTCCCTGAACTGACACGCTCGTCAAACCCCGCGTGGAATATCCCTCTCCTCACAGTGCTCTCTGCCAGTATCCTTTTTTTTTTTTTTTGTCGCCCATTCGTCTGCAGGTTAGATTCCTATACCCACCCACACGACTTGCTTCAACCTGGTCAAGACTCCCAAGGACCACCACGCACATCTTCTTGCCGTTCCCCTCCAAATACCCTCTTGCTGTTTCAATTCACCAATTCTTTTATTTCTTGGTCTCGTCGCCTCACATCACTCCTGCACATGCATACTGTTTCCGCCTTGGTGGACGCGACATCCACTCACCCTTCCCGGTTTTTATTATCGTCACTCAACTCACCAATATCAAAGTCTGGTGGAAAGTAATTGTTGAGGCATGACGTTGGAACAAGGCAGGAAGCGAAAGGGAGGATATGGCCGCATGGGTGACTTGGTGGTCGGGCCACGTGGATCCACAACCACTTTCACCTCCAGGTCGAGCCGGGCTTGCGTGATGGACATCACTCCTCCTGGAACACCTACCTTGACACCCTATGCTGCTTTTCATGGTCGTTAGCTGGCTCTGGGCGTGGTTGATAACCCAGGAAATGTTCTTGTTGGCGGTCGTTGGAGTATTGGGTGGGGCGATGCGAGAACTGAGATGGTGGACTACCTGGATGTGATTGTCGTTGAGTATTGGGCTGGAAAAAGGATGGAATGCGGTTTGATGGACGTGGAGAACAAGGAGGATGACGATGTCATGAAAGTGGGGTATGAGAGGGGGGTTGGTAGTCGTAGTGACGGGAGGTTCAGTGAGATATTTGTGAGTAAATTTCTTCGAGTATTACTATTACTTAGACGTCCCGTATCCGACTAAACTTCAGCATCATTTGTGTATTTAGCTCGAATATTGGCATTTTTATTTTCACGTCACAGGTCTATTTGAAAGCTATTTCCAGCCACAAATTGTGCTCGTCTTGTTTCCTCTATGCTCCAATCCCATCACATCCTTCCCCTCCCCAAGTCGTCATCAATGCCACCCCTTACGGGAATATTCCAGTTGTTGGGCTCACCCCCAACCAGGGGTTATAGGGTCATTTGAGGCAAAAGTGTTGGGGAAGAGGGCAAGAATCGGTGGCTGTGTCTGTCTGTGCAGGGAACTGCAACGTAGACATGTACCACCACTTTCACGTCTGGTTCATACCTGGCTCCTCTGATTGGGCTCAATCCTCTTGTAACAACTATCTTTATACCCTACGGTGCTTTTCATTGACCCCTGCTGGCTCTGGACGTCGCTGATGCACCAGGCAAGCTCGTTAGGTGTGGTGGGATTAGCATGAGGGTAAGCTTTCCTATCTTATACATTATGCAGCCCACGCCCACCCCGTCTCGTCGTTCCGCTGGGGCATATGTCAGAAGCGGAGAAGGGGCGTTGTAGAGAACGCGGAGTTTGGAAGATGAAGATTTTGGGGCGCTGTCGTGGTGGCGTTGATCTAGTACCTGGAAATCACATTTTCACATGTGGCTCATCGCCCCGGAGGAGCGTAAATGATGGATGCAACCCGCAGGTGTTTCTCTTCCCAAAACTCAACATTGTCTCCCCTTTCTACAACCTGTCACCTCATCGTCGACAAAAGCTCAAAGACGTCGTCCCATCCTTTCTCTGCCACTCTGACGGAACCGCATACATTCTCAACTAGACACCTACCATTCTCCAATGATCACTACATCACGCTCCTCATCCCTATACCACAACCATCAGCCTTCTTCGTCCCATGACCTCACACGGCGCTGCCTTCCCATCCATACTCTTCGTGAAAAACTGACAATCCCGAGGATCTACCATTTCGTCTTTTTGACACGACTTTCAACACCTCAACCTTTGTAACTCAGTTGTTCATTATGGACGTCTGACGCACCGTATACTGTAAGAGTGTAGCAGGCGCCGAAATGCTAGAGTTGAACAGAGCAAGACGCAAAAGGGGAGGGTGTTGTCGCGTGAGCAAATAGGGGCAGACTCGGCCATCAGGCATCATCACTCCAGCACTTTGACTCATAAGTCAGGCTAGGCTCAGGCGATGGACCTCACTCCTCCTGGAGCACCTACCTTAACACTCCACGCTGCTTTTCATGGGCATTTGCTGGCTCTGGGTGTCGTTGATGACCCAGGAAAGGTGGTTGTTGGAGGTGGTCGGAGTATTGGGTGGGGCGGTCTGATACCTGAGATGCTGTCCCATCTGGACGCGATTGAAGTTGGGTATGGGGGTAGAAAGAAGGATGGAATGCTGCTTCAAATGGACCTAGATACCATGACGACAGCGGCTTGAAAATGGGGTATTCGAAGAGAGTCGGCTATTGTAGATGTGACGGATGAGTTGAGCGAGATATTTGTGAGTCAGATTCTTTTATTATCACTCCTACTTATGCCACCGATATCTAACTGAGCCTCAGCACATTTTATGTATTTAGATCAAATAATGGCATTTTATTTTCAAATTACACATCCATTTGAAAGCTACTCGCAGCCTCTGATTGTGATTGCCGCATGTTTCGCTGATGATCCAATTGCGCTACGTCCTTCCCCTCCCCTCATCGTCGTCATCAACGCCACTCCTTACGGTAATGTTTGCGGTGTACGACTCACAGCATAACAGCGCTGTCGACCATCCGTAGTCAACCCCAGCCAGGCTGTATAGAGCCCGATTACGAGTGAAGTTTTGGTGAGGGCACACAAGAATCGGTGGCTGTGGCTGTGCAAGTAGCCGCGACGTGGACATGAAATACCACTTTCGCGTCTAGGTCAGGCCTGACTCCCTCGATCGGCTTCAAAACTCTTGTACCACGAACCTGAACACCCTACCCTGCTTTTCATTGACCTCCGCTGGCTCTGGGCGGCGTTTATGCGCCAGGAATGCTTGTCATTGGCGGTGGTCAGATTTTCATGCAGGGTGTAGGGTTAATGCTGGGAGGGTGCGAGGAAATTTTGGAGTCATGTCTCGAGATAATAAGTGTTGATTGGGGGGATGAAAAGGCGATAGGATGAGGGGTGATGTGGAGGAGGGAGAAAGAAGGCGGGGCAACTGAGGTCAGACAGTGTAATCGTTCCTGCCTTGCTACTATCGCGTCTGTTAATGTCACCCCTTTTGCCGGCACCTTCACCCGGCCTCTTTCACCGTTATTCCTCCTCCACCACCCCCAATCTTGGCGCGGAAGTCCATGCACACGTTGTCACCTTTCAAATTCGACGACGCAGCCACTCGCTGCGACCGTTAGAATATCATCTCCCTGACAGCATTCTCTATTGTGTTGACCATATGCGACGAGGTTGGGTGTCACATTGTATTAGTGTGTGGATGAACGGTCATACAGCGTCCTGCGAGGGCATTGCAAGGGTGGAATACAGAGGAACCCGCGTACAATGGTAATGGTGATGGGCCAGGCCCTATCGGAAGAGTGTCGTGAAGCATGTCGTGAAGAATGAAATGGTGTTGCTTCCCCCTCGATGGAGGGGACACGGGGAGTTTAAATTATGGGCATAGAGGGTGACGAGAGGGGGCTAACTCACCACTGATATTTAGTGTCATTATCTGACCTGCGCACGACGACTCACATCCCTCTATGTCGACCTGTCTGTCAGTCACCATAACTATTTACATCGTCCCCTGCTAGACACATTCCAATCATTATTTTAGCATCTTTTTCTCGTCGCTGATAACACAGTGCCCTTTTGCTCTCGTCCCAATTCTCACCACAACAGTCGTCTTCCATGTTAATTGGTCTACGAATAAAAATCTCAAAAGATCCAGGCTGTTCGAGCGTCGTCTTTTCTTCGAGTCTGAAGACACGTATGCCAATTGTATTGTCAATGCCATGCTACACGTCCGTTGTGTGCCGTGCAGAGATCGAGGAAACGAGGAGCTGAGAGGCAAAAAAAACACTGACATCCGACGTGTTCACGAATATCGGGTTCATGGGGAGGAGAACGCTAGCCAGTTCAGCAAATCACGCTGATGGGAACAGTGCATAGTTTGGACGGTTCGATATGAAGGGAATCTCCAGCCTCATATAATAAAATGGACGAAAACCAAAACACAGAGAGAGCTCAATTAGGGAGACTACGAACATGGACATCGCGCCTACAAAGGATTGGGCATGTCGGTGTTTGAATTGACCAAGGTATGTGAACCATCAAACCGGGTTGATCCCAAACCACCACCATTGACTTTCTTCACTTCAGCTGAACGACACTCATCTCATTCCCCGCCTCTCTTCATCTATGTTCTTTATTTAGGCTGAAGATTCGTTATGACCGCGTGGCTACAGTGGCTAGGATTGCGTTGGGCCCTATCTTGTTTCCCTGATCTTTTTACGACGCGCTGTCGCAATACAGAGACCATGATATCATGGGTGTCCTTAATGGCTTTCAACCGCGTTTAAACTAGATATCTGTACGTATTTCATTTATTCTTCCTGGCTCTGACTAACATCATCGTTTTCAGTGTACTTATTAAGAACAATGCTATCATTATGCTATGATTTCCTTTCTGTTACTGTCCAATGGTCGCGTTATATTAAGTCTACACTACGTCAAGTATCTATCATACATCCATGATCTCTTCCGCCTTCTCCACTGGCTCGTAATTACACTGCAGGTCAGCCGTTCGTCACAAGAACCTGTCGTCGTCTAACTTTATTCACTAATCCTTATTACCATAGATTACCAGCAGCCACGTCCATCACTCCCTCTCAATTTATGTATTACGTGTCAAAGACGAAGGAGACCATGTGACGAAGGATTGGGAATAGCTATGTGCATTTATTACCTGGACAGATTGAAGATGCTGATGATTTGGTTAAACAAAGCAGCAGTCATATGGCCGACCTTGTTGTACCGCGTGTGCTCATGTTGGAGTGCAGGATCGGAATTTGGGTCGGGTCGGTGGCTGTCAGCTGGCGAGAGGGGAACTACGAGTTCAGAAGGCTGGCAGAGTTCTGACTAGGCTTGCTCAGAATGTTGACATGATGGGGCATGTCGGTATCAGGAGTCTGATTATCACCAATGGCTCACCCTCTTGGAGGCGTAAACCGATGGATGAAAAACGCACGTTTTTCTCAAAAAATCCACTCACAAACTGACGTTTCATCCTCAACATCTTCAACCCCCCCTTCTGCACTCCGTTACGGCGTCAACGGCGACTAAGGCTCTGACACGTCCTTCCTTTTTTTTTCTGCGACTACCGCAGGCATTCTCTCAACGAGACCCACCGTTCCCCATGAACCTCGCCCAGAAAGTCCCAGAACTGACGCGCTATCACCCCCCATCGTTGAATATTCTCATAGAACTCTCTACCAGTGCCATTGTCTCATCTCCGGCGTTGCCGTTCACCCTATATTCCTATACCAACACCGCACAGCTCACTCCAACTTTGCCAAGACTTCTAACGTCCATCGTGTCGGATATCATCTTCTAGTTCACCTCTTCCACCTATGCATATAATAATCATCCTACTTCTACTCACAAAAACTCCGCTTTCTCCGTGTCATCATGTGGCGTTACTCCTGCAGGTACTGTTTCAAACTTGATCTACGCAGGGTTCAATATCCTTACCCCGTCCTTTTTTCTTTTTTTTTTAGCTCAATTCGTCATGATCGTCGCGATGATGGTCTGGTGCCGGGTGGATATTGCGCTTTGAAAGAGTTGGAACAAGGGAGGAAGTGAGAGGGAGGGTGGTCGCATGAGGTGACCTGGCGGTCGGGCCACGTGGACCCACAACCACTTTCGCCTCTACGTCGAGCCTGGCTCGCGGGATGGGCCTCACTCCTCCTGGAACACCTGCCCTAACACCTCACGCTGCATTTTATGGGTTTTTGCCGTCTCTGTGTGTCGTTGATGACCCAGGAAACGTTGTTGTTGCCGAGGTGGTCGGATTATTGGGTGTGGCTGCGCGATGGATCAGACGGTGTCCCATCTGGACGCGATTGGCATTGAGTTTGGGGCGAAAGAAGGATGGAATGTGGGTTGAAATGGAGGTGGAGCTGACGGAGGATGATGATGGCTTGAAATGGCATAGGAGAGGAGGGTTGGTACTCGTAGGAATGATGGATGATTTGAGCGAGATACCTATTTGTGAGTCAAATTCTCTTATTATCACTCCTACATTATGCCGCCGATATCTAACTGAACTTCAGCATCTTTTGTGTATTTAGATCAAATAATGGCATTTGTTCTCTTAAATTCCAGGTCCTTATGAAAGTTACATGATGCGACCGATTTCGTGTATCACCCTTGCTGCGACCTCACCACACTTTTTCCCCTCAACATCGTCATCAACACCACCCCTTACAGGAATGTTCGCCTCGTCTGGCTTACACAGCGTAACAGCGCTATCGCCTATTCATTGTCAACCCCAGCCAGGCGCTATAGAGCCTGATGAAAAGGAAAGTTGTTAAGGGAGCGCAAGAATCGGTGGCTGTGCCTGTGCAAGGAGCTGCGACGTAGATATGTACCACCACTTTCACGTTTACATCAAGTCTGCGTCCGCCGATCGGCCTCAAACCTCTTGGACCACGAACCCGAACAGCCTACCCTGCTTTTCATTAATCTCCACCGGCTCTGGTCGTCACCGATGCCCCAAGAAAGCTTGTTAAAGGTGGTCAGATTGTCATGTTCGGCATAGGGTTAGCGACGGGAGGTGCAAGGAACCTGTGGAGTCATGTTGACAGATAATGACTGTCGATTGAAAGGATGGAAAGGAGCGTTTGGCCACCATCGCGTCTGCTGATGTCTCCACTCTCGAGTCGCTGTCGTGGTTACAGTACTATCTCCCCGACGGGATTCTTCACTGCGTTCGCAATATGCGACAAGGTGGGGTGTCGCATTTTGTTAGCACGTGGATGGATGGCGGTAGAGCGCTGTGCGAGAGTACTGGAAGGGTAGATTGCAGAAGAATCTTGGTTTTAGGGCATATTGGGGTAATGCCGTGAGGGACGAAGGGATTTCGCTCACCTCTCAATGAAGTGACGGGTATGGGTTCGGGAAGCGGCCAGGAGTTATCTAAATTATGTGTATGGAAGCTGACGAGAGTGGGGGCCCCAAAGGGACGACAGAGCCGACATTCGGGGATTGGAGCACAAGCACAGGGAGTGATGAAGGTCATGCCCGAGGCTCCAGGACGTGCTCATAGGGACAGGGCCTGACCGTCTTCTTGCCTGAAATGCTAAAAACGCCTGGATGAATCTAAGAAGATATAGACACATTTATCGGTTACGCATTTCGCGATATGAATTTTGATTGTACTGTAGTATGTAGGGACTGAATGTACGGGAGCTGTGTGATAAGATAAAATATTGAACGATCACCTGCCTAAGATAATCGGGATGCTTGCCTCCTGTCTGACACGCACCCGACTGTCCATCACACCTTGCACTTCAACGTTCGCCATCTCGCATCTCGCCTACTCGACGATATCTTCAATTTCGCAGCGTTACTTGCTTACTATCACTCTCGCTATGGATATTGCTAAACTCACATACATTAAAATCACCGGTGATATATCTGTCGAACCTGTGACCACTCGCATACCCCGGGACCTGGATCCAGTCATATATCTGTATGTGCAATCTGTACAATATCTGTGAACTTTGGACATATTTAATAATGCATTGGTACAGCATCATGGGACCTACTGGTGCTGGGAAAAGCGCAGTAAGTTAAATATCATCCATCTCAGTTACATCCAATAAATCTGAATGTTTTACTATTGCTTTATGTTCCAGTTCATTGAAGCATTTGCGGGCAAATCTCAGAAGCTGTCAATCTCGAAGGACCAGCTAGCAGGATACACACAGACTGTCACTGCTTACCGACTTGTAAATGTTATGTACGCCCACTGGGACGGCACAATGCACCCAGTATATCTGATCGATACCCCCGGATTTTCGGACTCGAAGATCTCTGAGATTGAAATTGTGAACATGGTAAAAAAGTGGAGCAAGGACAACGAGTATGCTAGTTCTTCTCATCTAGACTGGGCAACTGAACTAATTTGTTCTAATAGTATCCATTACTCCACAGGTATCTTATATTTTACCCCTATTACAGAAACTCGACTGCCTGGAAGTCGGCGCAGAACATTCAAGATGCTCAAGAAGCTTCTTGAAGACAATTCCAGGTCTTGTTCACTAATAGTCATCACCACCATGTGGGACACTGTGCACAACAAACAAACTCAAAAACGAGCAGAGTCTAACTTTGCACAACTGAGAGATGAAACTTTGGAGGTAATTGTTCAATATTCTATTATTTTCCTGTATCATTTACTGACCCTCTATAGGAGTTTGTCAACAACCCAAGCACTGATGTCATCAGATTTATGAATACTAGGAACTCTGCACTTCTAGCAATTGATCGCAAATACCTTTTGAACAGAGTCTTCCCCATCTATACAACTTCAACATCCCCCCATCTCTACCAAGACCTACATGACCACATCCAGAATGCTCTCCAGGAAAAGCAAATTATTGAATTGGATCTGGCCCAACCTGATGCAAGAAGCAATGCTGACCTCAGGGCCATCCTGGAAAGGAACTGGAGGGAGAACCACAAGACGCTCACAAAGTTCATTGATCAGTTTGACAACTTTGGTGATTTGCCACCTGGTTGTGAGGAAGCTGCTCAGGATCTCTGCAAGTCCATTATTGCTGCAAATGTATGCCCAAACACAAAGCCTAGAACTTTGTTTGGGAGATGGAAATTGGAACCAGTGATTCGTGTGGATCATTTGAGCAATGGGACAGTTCAAGCAAGACTGTCAATTGATGCAACCGATCTTCTCAAAGATCGTGCTCGCTTAGCATTAGATGCTTCCAAGCGTTGTGTTGCAAAATGGTTCAAGCATGGGGAATGAAGCTGATGGTGCATTTGACTTTTGCATCACTTCACTTTTTTTTTTTTTTTTTTTTGGTCACTTATCCTTGAGTTCATCTCACTCCTATTGGCATCTCTCTGCATCTCTTGCCTTCAATGCTCTTGCACCACTTTCCTTCTGCTCTTCCATCCTCTTTCCTCCTCAGTCTTCCTTTCATCGTTACTTGTATTGGTTCCTTTCTATTTTATTGTTTGTTGTGTCCTGGGCTGTATTCCACGCTGGCTGCTTTCATCCTCTCCACCATTTTGTGCTTTATCAGTATTCATTCGGATAGATATTCTCATCATTCTGCTTCACCTTTTCATGTAATATGTAATCCAATTCTATTTTTTTTCTATGAAATCTCATATCCATGCAAATTACGTCGGAGTAGTGTGCCTTCGAGCCTTTGGTGTAAAATAATAGCCGCAAATATGAAGCTTGTAATACACGCAGTTGGAGGTGCAATGGTCATGGTGGGATGAATGCCCCAGTCTGCATTCCACTGCTATCTCTGTTCACTAGTCGTTTCTCTCCTACCTCGAGTCTCAACTTTACGTGTGTCCATCAGGAAGTGGGCATTTTACTTTTTTTCGCTTTTAAAAGCGAAAAAAAGCGAAAAAAAGCGAATAAGCGGCAAGCAAGAAAAGCCGCGTCCGATTTTTAAAAAAGTTGTGTAATTCTCCCAGAGCTAAGCCAAATTTGGCTTAGATTCGCCCTGAAATCACACGCTTTTCTAGTTTTGGACTTGCGGCAAGTCCAAAAGCGGAAAAAAAGCGGCAAGCAAATTGCCAACTTGCTGATGTCCTCCTCACCCATCCTTGATATAGATCATTAAATTGAAGCACTCTCCCCGGCCGTTTGTTGTTGTGATTTCTCGAAATACTTATCCATCCACTTTCTCCATTAGAGATTGGCATTGGCTTTAGTTCCACATATCTTTCCTGTAACTCAATGTACAATCATTGCCCTCATTTAACTCGGACTCGTATTCCAAACCTCTCTCGTGCCCGTCCACGTTCAACCCCAAGGTTGACACTCTCGTAGCTTGTTTCCTCATTGTTAAATTTGTGCTTGATTCGGATCTCTCGTGGTTGACCTCTGCGACGAGACACGCCGGGCGAATGGTCCTCACTCCACCTGTAACACATACCCTAGCATCTAGAGCTGCCTTCTATAGGGGTTTGACGGCTTTAGGTTTAGTTGATATCGCAGGGAGCGTAATTGTTGGAGGTGGTCTGGTCGTTGAGTTGGCCAGGTCCGGCTAGGGGGGATAGGAAGCCACATGTTGAGTGGTGTCTGGGATGATTAGTGTTGGGCATGGAGATGAAAGAAAGAATTGAATGGTGATTTATATGGAGCATGAACTAGCAAGAAGGCCGAAGACAAAGAGGCGGAGGTGGATTAAGGCACAAACACGGCAGGCTATCGTCAGTTGTGGGCGTTACAAATGATTTGGGCTGGCTATATTTGTTGTGAGTTGTAGAATGTAATTCTATCTATCCTTGCTCCCGATAACCTATATTTCTGACGTATGTATAGATATATGTGGGATGATGATATATTTTTTATTCAATGTACCCCACCACTGATTGGCCTCCGAACTGTGTCCCAACCTACGCTTCATCCTCGCATAGATGGTCGGAGCAAAAAGTATGTCATCATCCTCCCTCTATAAAGACGTCTTTTTAGCTGAGCACTGATATTAGGTGTCATTATGTAGGCTACTCCTTCTTCTCTCTGGTTACGAACGACGGCCAAATGACGCCCCACACCTGGTTAAGTTGACCTCTCTCCGTCAGTCATCATTGGTATTTCCATCGTCCCCTAGACACGTTCGATTTCAATCACCATTTTAGCATAGCCTGTTTGTCGCTTATCGCACAGTACTCTCTCGTGCAAAGCTTTATCACTACAGTCGTCTTACGCGTGGCTTTATCCGTTCCGTGATTAAAACCTCGAAAGACCTTTGAGAAGCGTCTTTCCCTCGAGTCTGAAGCCGCATATGCAATCCAATCTACATACAGCTGATTGTATGTCAAACACATTCTATGTGTCCTTTGTCTACTGTGCGAGGGTCAAGGAAACGAGGAGGTAAGAGGCAAAAAGACATTGACCTCTGGCCTGTTCGCGAATATTGGGTTCATGGGGAGAGTGCATACAGTTCAGCAGACCACACTGATAGGAATGGTGACCATATGGATAACTCGATGCGCGGAGAATCTCCAGCCTCAGATAATAAAGTTGACTAAAACCGGAACACAGCTCAATTACGGCGGATGCTAGTAATCATGAACAGGGAAGTCGCGTCTTAAAGCGTGTCGATGACGGATTGAGCATGTCGGTGTTTGAATTGACGACATCAAACCAGGGTTGATCCCAAACCGCCATCAGCGTCTTTCTTCACCTGAGCTCAACGACACCGACCTCATTCTTCGCCTCTCTTTGCCCGCTCTTTCTATTCAGGTTGAAGATATGACATGTTAATCTCGCTGTAGGAACCTATGATATCGTTAGTGTCCCTACCGGCTTTTATTTCGTTTAAACTAGCCACAGGTGAGTATTTTTTACTCGTCATGGGTCTGACTAACCTCGTTGTTTTCAGTGTAATTATTTGGGACAATGCTATGACAATATTCTATCATTTCCTTCACCGTCCGATGACCACGCTTTGAGTCTACGCCCAGTGCCCACTAAACATTTCAGGGCCCTTCCATCCCCTTCTCTTGCTCATCATTTACGCTACAGAGCCTGATTGTCCGTTAGTTGCTGGATTCAAATTTGGAGAAAAGTGTGCTTGTGTGCATTAACGTATGCGTTGTGTTAAGTTGCATCTAGGTATGGTCGTTTTTGGCCCTAATTACTTGAAGACGCCGACGATCTGGTGAACTGACACAGCTGTGCTCCCGTGCCAGCCATACAACTGTTAGAGTGCTGGGTCCGTTGGGTTCGCGGTTGTCAGCTAGCAAAAGGAGAGCTGGGAGTCTACCGTCTTGGACGAATGTATATGATGGATGCACGGTGCAGGTGTTATTCATCATTCTCATACCAAACCTACGTTCCAACCACGTCGTCCCACCCCCTTTCCGCGCCCAGTTACCCCCGTCTTCGGCGACTAGATCGCTGATACGTCATCCCATCCCTTTTCTGCGACTTTGACTGTACCACGCACATTCTCTCAGCCAGACACCCACCCTATTTCATGGACCTCACCCCTAACCTCCCTGGACCGACGCGTCATCAAACAGATCGTCGGATATCCCCCTCATAATGCTTGCCACTAGTACCATCTTTTCGTTGCCGATCTGTCTTCACCCTAGATTCCTATACTTACCTGAACGGCTGACTCCAACCTCGTTGAGACTCCCATTGACCACTGTGTCGCATGTATTCTTCCCCTTCACCTCTTGCGCATATTTAAACACCCTCTTGCAGTTTCAATTCACGAAAACCCTGCTTTCCTCGTTTTATCACACGTCACTTCCGCACATACTGTTTCAACCTTGGTCAACGCGACGTTCAAAAAATCATCCCTGGTATTTTTCAGCTCAGCTCGTCATTATGCAGGTGTGGTGGATAGCGAGCGTCGAAGAATGGAGTCGGAACAAGGGAGGAAGCGAGAGGGAGGATTTCGTCGCGTGAGGTGACTTTGTGGTTGGGCTCCCATTCGCCCTCAGCCTCAACTTCAGCTTTGTTATCCTCACTCTTGGCCCTCGACATTTGCCATGAAACTGGAACCTTCACCCTGAACATATGTCGCCGTGATATCTTGAACTACTACCTCATCTACTCGCTTTCTACTCGCTTTATTTCGTTTTGACTTCATCTTGAATTCTAGGTGCCTGTCCCTTACCATGACATCTTCTCGGACTCGCGTTTGGCTTGCGTTCTGAACTTCTCTCGTATCCATCCGCGTTCACTTTCAAATTTGATGCTCATAACTCCAGTTCAAGGTGGTCAAGTCTAAAAACCTGGTAGTTTATCTTTCAGGATTCCGTGACTCGGATATTGTACTTGCAGCTCGTGTCCTCATCGTTCGACTTGTGCTTCAGTCAACCCTCGGATTTGTAGGATGAACCACATTCAGTTGTTCTCAACCCAATCGCACAACTTTATCTAAGTTTGAAATGAGAAACGAAATCGATGTTTGTGATGGTAGAACGGGGAGAGAAGCACAGGGCACTGAAGGGAGGGTGAAATACATCCACAGTACAAAGTCTCGAGAGTATCAGATTCGCAACTCAAATCGGGTGCGAGGTGACGTGGTTCGATGCAGGTAGAATCTACAGTTTGGACCACAAAAGGTGCAGGAAACGATATGGGCGCTTTAGATTTGGTAGCCCATTGCGACCCAAACGACGTTGATAACGGACGGGAAAATAACTATCGGTGTGTGAATTGATGCCCAAGGTGACCGGTGAACGTCCATCAAAGCAGGGTTGATCCCAAACCACCACCATCATCTTTCTTCACCCAAGATGAACGACGCTCAGCTCGTTCTCCGCCTCTCTTTATCCACTTCTTTTATTCAAGTCGAAGACTCATAGTCATGTTTGGATGAAGTAACGGCGTAGCTACGGTGATATGTAGGATTGCGTTGGCCGCGATCTTGTTTTTCCTGGCCTTGCTATGACGTGTGGCTCGCGCTGTAGGCTCCCAAGGTATCAGGGGTGTACACACTGGTTTTTAAAGCGGGTTAACTAGATGTGGGTGCATATTTCTCTCCTTGTCATGGCTCTGGCTAACCACGTCATTTTCAGTGTAATTATTTAGAACAATGCTATGATTCTTCCCTTCATCATCCGATGACCCGTATTTTCAGTGCATACCATAAACACCACGAGCACTTCCGCTCTCTTCTCTTGCTCGTCCTTGTGTGTTCATCGCTGGATTAAAATTTGGAGAAGATGTTGCGCTTGGATTCCGTATGTGTTGTGTTTTGGAATAAAAAGGGAACAAAGCGGAGTAGACGGGTGGTGATGAGATGTGCTCCATGTTTGGAAGACTACTACAGGGAGAGGAAAGACCTCACATTCTATCTAGACTTTGATTGAGGATTGCAGATCGGAGCACGGGTTTGGAGGTTAAGAGGTGAGCACACTTTCCCCAGTGACCGTCTATGTCTAACTCCAATGACTAATCCCCAACCATAGATTAACAGTGGCCACGTTCATCGTCCTCTCTCAACTCACTAAAGGAAGATAGCGAGTGTGGCTAAGAAAGGTTGCCCGTAGGTATAATCATTTCGCTTTGGTGACTTGAAGAAGCTGACGATCTGGCCAAACGATGCAGATCGGCTTGCTTTGCCGGTTATACAGCCACGCTCACCTTAGCTTGTTGTTCCACAGAAGATGAGTGTGTCAGGGTACTGTCGTGAAGTGTTCAATCGGTATCTGGAAATCGGATTTTCACCAATGGTTCATCGTCCTGGAACAGCGTAAACGATGGACGCAAGGCGCCCGTTTTTCTCTTCTTAGACCTACGTTCCTACCTCAACATTCTCTCCCCTTTCCACACCCTGTCACGTCGCGTTGAAGACTAAGGCTCAAACACATCGTCCCCTCCTTTCCCTGCTACTCTGACTGCACCGTATACATTTTCAACCAGACACCCACCATCATCCAATGGCCACTACATCGCGATCCTCGTTCCTATACCACAACCATCAACCTTCTTCGTCTCATGACCTCACACGGCGCTGCCTTCCCATCCACACTCTTCATCAAAAACCGACAATCCCGAGGAGCTATCGTTTCATCTTTCTGACGCGACTTTCAATGCCCCTACGCAAAACATTTCAACTCAGTTGTTCATTATGGACGTCTGATGCACCTTTTACGATGAGAAGGTAGCAGGCGCCGAAACGCTAGAGTTGAACAGAGCGGGACGCAAAAGAGGCGGGTGTTGTCGCGTGAGCAAATAGGGGCAGACTCGGCCATCATGCATCAGGCATCATCAGCACTCCAGCACTTTGGCTCATAAGTCAGGCTAGGCTCGGGCGATGGACCTCACTCCTCCTGGAGCACCTAGCTGAACACCTGACGCTGCTTTTCATGGGCATTTGCTGGCTCTGGGTGTCGTTGATGACCCAGGAAGCGTTGTTGTTGAAGGTGATCTGAGTATTGGGTGGGGCGGTGCGATACCTGAGATGCCGTCCCATCTGGACGCGATTGAAGTTGGGTATGGGGGTGGAAAGAGCGATAGAATGCGGGTGAAATAGAGGTGGAGAGCAATGACGACGATGGTTAGAAAGCGGGGTATGAGAAGAGAGTCGACTGTTGTAGGAGCGACAGATGATATGAGTGAGATACATATTTGTGAGTTAAATTCGTTCATTATCACTCCTACTTACGCCGCCGATATCTGACTGAACTTCAGCATTTTTTTTGTATTTAGACCGAATAATTGCATTTTTTATTTTCAAATTACACATCCATTTGAAAGCTGCTCGCAGCCTCTGATTGTGATTGCTGTGTGTTTCGCTGATGATCCAATTGCGCTACGTCCTTCCCCTCCCCTCATCGTCGTCATCAACGCCACCCCTTACGGTAATGTTTGCGGTGTACGACTCACAGCATAACAGCGCTGTCGACCATCTGTTGTCAACCACAGCCAGGCGGTATAGCGCCCGATGACGAGTGAAGTTGGGTAGGGAGCGCAAGAATCGGTGGCTGTGGCTGTGCAAGTAGCCGCGACGTGGATATGAAATACCACTTTCGCGTCTAGGTCAGGCCTGACTCTTCCGATTGGCTTCAAACCTCTTGTACCACGAACCTGAATACCCTACCCTGCTTTTCATTGACCTCCGCTGGCTGTGGGCGGCACAGATGCCCCAGGAATTCTCGTTGTTAGAGGTGGTCGTGTTGGGCGTAGGGTTAATGACCGGAGGTGCGAGGAAACTAGACTTACGTCCCGAGACACTATGAGAACAGCCAGGTAGGAATTCTAGCCAGAAGGGGAGTGAAAGTTGAATTTCCTCCAGATTACGCTCAAGTATAAAACATTACCTTTAATTATCAAGCATATTTTATGATATTTGAGGAGTGAATTTTTAACCTGTCAGTATATCGAGATCCTAAGTCAGAAATGGTAAGAATTACACCTTAAGACCATTGAAAATTTTCAAGTCTATTGTCGGAATTTATGATCCTAAGAAGTTGTTTGCACCAACGTTGTGCTTCCAAGTATGTAGAAGGTGGTCGGAAATTCAACATGAGAACCAGAGATCAATAGTCAAGTAAAGAATCCTATTCGGGTACTTAATATGATCAGTCCACAACAATGAATCTATTCGAAACAAAATTAAATCAATCAACATGTACTCCTGCTAGATCGGATCGGTCAACGACTGCCCATTCTCCATTCGCACACGGAATTCTCCCAACAACACATTTTACTGTGTTCATGTCGACAAGCTCTTCACCTCCCCGTCTTTTGTAGTAATAAAGTCCGTTGGTACGGAGGTAAACCTTGAGTTCCTGCATCAACGCCAAAACAACAGTTGTTGGTGTCTTCACTCCCAGTCGTTTTGAACAGGGTATGGTGATTGCGAATGTGCGTTTCAGTTGGCCGAAGTACTCTTCATATACAAACTTGGGTTTTCGTTGCTTCTGGCGCGCGTATATATCCACGAGAAGTGTATACTGATGACAAAAAGGAAAAGGAAAGACATTTAGCTGGTTTCAAGATCTAATAGTTGATTACTCACCCGGACATATGATGCATCACGGCTATCCTCTGCGTCTTTAACCATATCAGAAGCCCGTATGAGATCCCCTCTGTCTAAGCGTACGACACGTCCATGCTGTACCACAGGTTGGTCCAGCTTCACAATCGCTTTCACAACTCTACGATCCACATCAAACTGTGTTGCTAGAGCTGCCCATATTCGTCTACGGAGCGGCTTGGGGAGGATCGTTTGCTCGGTTGGAATCGAAAATTGGTACATTGGGTCTGTAAAAATGAGTGATCTAATATCAGAATCATAGAACTGTATGACGTACACATAGGGTAGATGGTTTTGTTGTTGTTTATGCGTTTTCGGTCCAATCTCAACACTTCAGTGAGATCGTACTTGAGGCGGATTTGCTTGAGCTGCGCTTTTGCAGCGACAAAAGCACTGAGGGATACATATGGATGTCGTCGGCTCCGGATTGCACGAAGGAGTATTCCACAGTGCCTCTCCATGGGAAAAGCCCAGGAAACCCATACAGGGCCATTCTCACGAATGCTATCCGCGATGTGAAGAAGGGCATGGACGGTCAATGGACAGGCAGAGAGACGATCCGGGTCATTTTCATAATATAGTCTGTGAACACTTATCAAAAGGTTGTTCAGATCAATAGAGGAATAACTTACTCTTCGTACTGCTGAACCCATTTCTGAAACCCTTTCTCGATCTCATCCAACATCTCATCAGTGATCTCGTATGCCAGACAGAGTTTGAGAAGATTGATGAGAACAATGAAATGGTCATAAAACTTTTTGTGAGGGAATCGACCTCGCAGTACAATCGGCGCAATAAACAATGTCCAGTTTGTGTACATTTCCGCAGTTAACTGTGATTGCTTTGTTGCGATGTTGGGAACTGCAGCTCCAAAGGCCGATGGTATGGACGAACGAGATTCAGCTGTTTCCACACCAATTTGCTCCCAGATGTGAGGGGCAATAACATATTGTCGCCCGGAGTGGTCCAGATCTTTGAAGCTGGCGGTCCAAAATGAAACGAGATTTTTCATCAGGTTCTCCCAAATCAGATGCATGAAGTCGTATGGAAAGGATTTAGGAAATGAAAGTGAGGAAAGGTTCGTGAGAAGGGGAAGACCTTTGATCCCATATTCCTTGGCGAGCCGACCACTGGCGGCAGCAGTTGGAGCCATGTCGACCTTGCGTGCCTGTTCCAAAAATCGTTGGTGAGTACGAAGAGGCAACTTCGCTGCATCGTAACTTGCTGGATCTGCACCTGCAATGTTTTTGCGGCTCAGCGGGACATAGAGAGTGCGGTTAACAGCGATTGCGATGATGTCACATAATCGGCAGGGGCGCCGACCATTTTGTCCTTTCATATGCAAGAGCATAGAAAGAGCGGGGATGTCACCGAAACCCAGGATTGTATACGCGTGGAATTGAAATAGGGCCTCCGTCAATGCATCATAGGCCTCAATACCAATTTCGAGCTCGACAAGCTCATCGGTTAATGGGTATGCAAATGAATCCATGTCCCATGGCTTTTTGGGGCCTGGAACAGTGCCGACATTGATACAATTCTCCTCTTTAAAACGATCCTCGGGAGGAATGTTGTAATTGAAAATGACGATAGGCCAGCACGTTTTATCACGAGCTTTGAAGGGTCCAAAGCCATCAGTTGAAAGTCCGAGGGCGATATCGCGGTGATCAACGAAATAGGGAATGGGGGGTTTGGAATCCGGCACCGTTTTACTCAGAAGGGATTGGTAGTGTTGACCATCAAAGACATCCTTGATTATTCCAGGTGTGTGGCTGTAGTCGGACCGGTAGAGCATAGACTTCGCTGTTTCCTTGTGCGCGAGCATAGCTTTCAGACGGGGGATGAGTGGGATATAGTCGAAGAATTTGCGGGGCTGTCCATTAGGTTTGAACCGAGGCTGCGCGCATTTTGGATTTGGGCAGGTATCCAGATCCTTATACTGCCCCACGTAGCAAACGCAGCTGTTGGTGCAACAGCTGTAACGGATTGGTTGGAGACCTGACAGAAATTTGACATGTTTCTTCGTCATTGCGAGAGTTTGCTGCCCACTATCTGGGAATATGTTGAAAAGCTTGTCGAACGTGCTTTCAGTGAGGTGGTCTTCAACCTTCAAGGTATAAATCTTGAGTGATTTGATCTCGGTGTCGTCCAAAGCCTGTGGGCCTATTCTTTTGTTAGCATCACGAATTTCGAGTTATATAAAAACATAAACACACCTGCCATAGCAGCAGCAGCTTCACGTCGAAATTCCTCGCGGAATGCTTGATCATCTACATCCCCACATTGGTCGTCCACCGATACAGCATCCGACTCCACACTCTGTGCATCCCAGTCGTCGTTATCATCGTTGGCCGCATTTCCGGCATCCTCTTCGCTTTCATCCTCATCCTCTGCATCCTCAGCCTCTGCATCCTCCACATTCAGGTCCTCTGCGCCTTTGCCCATAACATCTGGGCCCGCCGTCTCATCCACATTGACCTTTTCCCTGCCGTCATCCATGCCACTACCCGTTGCAAGGTATCCTCTCCCGCTCTCCTGATGTGCTCGTCGGCGAGCAGCCGTAGACCTCAGGGTGTATGCCCCGGTTCTCAAGGGCAATGCTTCCGTGTTCAGCGCAGAAGCTGCCGGCGGCTGAGCAGCTGGTCCATCTTCATTGGTGTTAGTGTTTTCCAGGTTCTGCCGTTCTTGGATGCTCCGAACGTTGTAGGTTCTTGATGAGGTGTTGACATGGAGAGTTGACTGGTAATGAGACGGTGCCAGAAATCGACGTAATTCATCGCGACAATGATGGATTCTGTTAACCTGTACGCTTGTCGTGCCCTTGCCCCGTAAATGTCGAGATCGCGTGGCTGGGGACACTTTCTCCTTGCCACAGCCGCAGGTGCAAGGAACCAGTGTTGACTGCTGCATTTTCTTGTCTTTCCTTGGCATGGGTGCTTGGATGTTTGGCGGGAAGGGATGATGGGGAGAGGGATAGTGTCCTAGAGGAACAGGAAGGGTATAAATGGTGCACCGCATCCATGTGTACCTCGGCCGGGCTCGCATTTTTGGTTGTGGCAGACACAATCCCTAAGCCGATGGATACCGGGAAATGGAGAGCGGGCTGAGAGAACCTGCTCGTGGCGCATGGGTGGCGGGTGGATTCCAAGTTCCGAGTCCGCGTTGCTCTCGTTTGGACGTGACTAAAGCAAAATATCCGAACTGTGAGCAAGGAAATGAGCGTTAGAGTGCCTTAAATGAATCCGATAATAAAAAAAAAACATACGTGTAGTGGAGGAGTCGAATGATGGGAACCAGCAGGTCTCATTATAACACTGGTCCACATCTGATCTTCACAGCTGGCAGGTCTGGAGGATAAAGAATTGCTCTCCTCCGTCCTTTTCCAGCTGTGGCACTTATAACAGAAATATATCATTCCATTTTCTCCTAACTATGCAATCAGTCAATGAAACCCAGGCGCAACGGGCAACATACTTGTAATCTGGTCCTCACTGTGACGACAAAATCCAAATTTCCGCAAGTAGTCCTCTAGTATGTATACTAAAACAGAGAAACTATTAGTACTATTAAAGCGATCGCCGCATTTGAGGCACTCACTACGAGAATACAGTCCGATTTGACAACCACGATGTCTGAATCACTGGAAGATGCTGTGGTGGCGTTGAATTTGTGGAGGGGAGCGAAATATTTTGGCCATACGCAGAGATTAAGAAGACGTTCGCCGGAGGCGAGAAGGGGAGCAGGCCGACGCCAAAGTCATAGACTGCAGAACCTGACGACGTTGATGACCGACGTCAACGTCTTCATCATCAAGCAAAGACAGTGGTGAGAGTGAGAGTAGAAAAATCGAGAGATCCAGGAAAGAGGCGAATGAGAGGGATAGGAAGACCTCAATACATGAGCGGAAGGATGTTGACAGAGGCAGAGAAGGAGTGTCGCGGAGATGAGCAGGAACTGCAGACCGACGTCAACGTCTTAGTCTGCGTAATATAACTGCGTTGATGACCGACGTCAACGTCTTAGTCACCGAGCAGAGAGAGGGTAGAGAGAGGGAAGAGAGAGGGAAGAGAGAGGGAAGAGAGTGGGAAGAGAGAGGGAAGAGAAGCGGGGGAGGAGAGAGAGATGAGAGAGACACGACAGGCGACAGATGACAGCGACGACAGAGGAAGAAAGAGAAAGAGAACAGGAGAGAGTTGAGTTGAGCAGGGAGAGGCGACGACGACGACGAAGGTGACGATGGCGACGGCGA